>JBBPDB010000108.1:38464910-38476289 GCA_037974465.1 Brachypetersius altus
TTTATCTAGGCTCCTTGTATCTTTAGACACTTTGCAGCCTGTCAGTAAAACATTTGTTCACATTTCTGTAATTTAATTTAGTGTGACAGAGATCAGAGCAGAATATGAAGAAATCAGTTCTGTATAATTTTGTGAAAGCTCCAGTCTCAGTGTTTGAGGTGAGGTGTACCCCTGAATCCTCCCGACCCCCGACCGCAGCACCAAGTGTGAATCTTACTGTGAACTGTTTGGATGAGCCCTTGTCGTCTTTGCCTGAAATTATTTTTGCGTTCTTCCTGGTCTCTCTTAGGCGCTCGATGGACGGAGGCTTAACAAAAACCACGTAAGGCTTAAACTCAGCCGTGCGGAGATGCTTCAGCGTCTGTCAACAGAGAGAGAGAGAGAGAGAGAGAGAGAGAGGGAGAGAGACAGAGAGAGAGGTCAGAGAAAAAGAAAGAAAGGAAAGAAGCAGAAAGAAATAACGATAGCCATCAAAACACCATCAATCACACCATCATGATTCCGCTTGATATGGATACTATTGTTCGTTATTGATATTAGTCACGATTACATTTTCAGACATAACAAAGCAGATCATTCACACTGAGCTGAACTAATATGACTCTGGGATGTGTATGTGTGTGTGTGGGGGGGGTGCTATAGAGAATCCTAATTACTTTCATCCTGTTTTATCAAACTGGAGACTCTGAACCCAAAGAGGCCGAGGTCAGGGAGAAAATACGAGCCGCCCGGTGAAAAAGAGGAGAACAGATCTGTACAGCTGGCTGAAGCTGCAGCGAACAGAACCACTGGCACCGCTCCTCCTCCTCATTCGGACTCTCTGTCTCGAGACAGAGACGAGAAACAGTCTCGGACCCCCGGAGCCCGGGGTGTGTGGCCGGGGACGGGTCCAGAGAGACCGGCTCAACAGTGTGAGGACATGGATACTGTTGTGGGGTTTGGGGGGGTTGACGTGAGGCTGTAGGACGACTCTGGCTCAGAATGGACTCCCAGTGTCTCGGAAAGGTATCGCCTTTTTACAACATGCTCATGTTTTACCCATTCTGAGGCTCCGAGCCACTCGGCCCTCTTTATAGAATCGCCGCTGAATGGAGACGCTGGTCCTTTCGTCACTTTGCGTCACAGTTTTGTCTCTCAGAGGTCAAGCAAAGGCAGTTTGGTGAAATAAAACGGGCCCTTTTATGTAAATGTGACAGAATAAAGCTCAGGTTGTGGCAAATGTTTAGACCATTACAGTAAGAACACAGAGATCAAGGCTTAAACTCAGCACAAATCTGCAGCAGTTCATGGGTAGCTGGGCTCCATTATTCCTGCATGATACACAGTAACTTTAAACACGGACCAGCAGTCGCGGTTTCAGTCCATCGCCTCTGAGTACAGCTGACTGTGACCCCCTCACCCTCCTGCTGGTTGTTTATGTTTGGGCCTCGCCCCCTTGTGCTGGTTGTTTATGTTTAGGCCTCGTCTGAACCGCCCCCTCGTCCTGGTTTGGGGTGGCGCTGAGCGGCGGAGGTTCATTCCATCCAGGTGTCTGATTGCCTTGGTAACCGCTGTAGCCAAACCGCTGCGGAGACTTGAAAGTAGCCAATCCGAGAACGTTATTTATTTCTCCTTGTTGCTCAATGGCTGCTGCCCTTTGACGCAGCTGCAGTCCAGAATTTCCCCCGTGGAGCGTCTCGAGTGTTCTTATGTTTTGTTTTGTTCAGGAACAGTTTTTACCCCAGTGCCATCAGACTGTTCAACACACAGTAACTGTGGTCCTCTCTGTTGCACAATACATCTGTTCTTCATACTATGTGTAATACTATAGCTATAGCACACACACTTTACACTTTACATGGCACTGTCACGTTACTGTACTTTATACAACTCAAGACTACTGTTGCTAGTCACTGTTGCTGCACTGTGTTGTCTTTCATATCTTTATGTTCTATCTGTGAAGAGGGTGTTCAAGTAATAATTTCATTGTACTGTGTACACTGTACTCTGTACACATGACAATAAACTTCAACTTCAACTTCCTGATCACTTTTGATCCACAGCTTTCCATTTTCAATACTGGGGCTGCTTTGCTGCGTCTGGCACAATTGAAATTGTGGAGCAAATCGTTCTGCCCAGCATTGATCTCACTCACAGGTCATGGGTTCTGTGAATAGATGGGTCATGGGTTCGCAGTGATTGCCTCAAAAGGTTGTGCAAGAAAATATTAAGTTAGGGGTACCAACATTTTTGTCAAGGCCAGTTTCATTCATTTGTTATTCAGAATAATTTTGTTGGACCACAATTCAAAAGTAATGTCTAATTTTAATTTGTTAATTCTCAGTCATTTTTTATGTATTATTCCTTTTGTCATATTCAAGTTATTTCAGTGACCATTGTGGGTTTTTCTTTCGGTAACGGAAGAGTACCAACAATTCTGGCCATGTGTCATAACAATGTGCTGCATTTCAGGCTAGATTTATTACAGGACTGAACTGAATTATAATTTTGCTCATGGATATCTGACTCAGCATGACCTGCTGATATTACAATGCTGAAACCTAGTGAAACATGTGGAATCTATTTAAGAGGTCAACGAGAGTAAGCGAGTTTGAAGAGGGGGGTTTTAAGACACGATTTGAATGTTGGAAGAGAGTCAGTGTTGCGGATTTCTGGAAGAAGGGAGTTCCGGAGACGGGGGCAGTATAACTAAAGAATCTAGAACCAGTGGTGGACACATGAGCAGAGGGCGTGGCGAGTAGAGGTCAGAAAGGTATGGGGTGCCAGGTTATGAAAAGTTTTTTATGTTAAAAGCAAAATCTAAACTCGATATTTAACAGGAAGCCAATGAAGGTTGAAAAGGACAGGAGTGATATGTTGCGTGGAAGAGGTTCTGGTCATGACACGGGCAGCAGAATTCTGAACCAGCTGGAACTTATGCAGAAGCTGCATGGAGTCCATAAAGAATGACATTAATCTAATAATTAATCGATGAAATTGTCAATTGCCAAGGGAATATATTCACTTTATTTCATATTAGTTTTATACCGAGCCGCGTGACAAGAACAAAGTAATTTATGGTGACTGAGATATGCTTATGGAGGCACCCTACTTTAGACCTACATGGGTTATACACAGACCACTGGATTCATCAAACACATCTGGGCACATCATGAAATAAACGTGATCTTTTAGGAATCTCGTTTGCATATTGCAGTCTCATGCAGAACCGCGAAGCCGACGGCTAAATGATATGTGCTTATAGATACCGTATAACCAATGTTTACTGAATATGGAGTTTTAACGTTTGTAACAGATCACAACTACTTGGGCAGTAGACTTCTGTTTTACAAACTTTGCTTACCTTTCGAACAGACCCACCCACGACTCGTTCTCTCTGAGCTGTTACATCTTCTTCTGAGCCAGAGTCAGACATCCTTGCTCTAAGGAAGTACCCACCTGTCACTACGCAATACTAGTAACGGATAACTGTTATTCCGGACCCAGAGCGACTTACACCGTTCACCCGCTACCGCAACGAAAAGGACGAAAACTCAAAACAACGTTAACGCGCGCCCTTGTTTAGACGAGAGATCACGCGACACTTCTGATCAAACTTTAGCAAATCCGTGTTTTTACCGTAATCCCCCTCACTCAGCTGTTCTCGACTAATTTCTCGCCGAACAAACACTGCTGTAGCGTGTGCACGCAATCTGCAGTTGGTTCGTTTCCTACAACGCAAGAACCACAAAATGGGAATAAAATCCTCTTGTTGAATGCGTGCAAAAACTGCGGCTGGTCTCTTTCGTTGTATTTAAGTCCCAAGACATTGCCCACACGACTGCCAGCCAATAGAAAGGAACGCTAGTGATTGACATTTGAATTGTCCATGCACTATAAGGAGAGGGTTGAATGACAACTAAACTACCCAATGCAGACCGGATGGGTGTAACTAAAGGTGATTTGGAGCGGAAGAACCGTTGCCCATGGCAACACACAGGCATCACAAGGCGGGAGGTGTCGAGATTATAAACGCGCTTTTCGCATCTTTATGCCAAGTTTCCTTTTTACCCTGTGAATTAAATCCGAATCCGAACGTGTAGCCTGGTGTACATGACAGATCTAGTGTAGATACTCCATCTCAAATATATACATATATTTTGCAAGGAGTTAAATTAACGTTTAAAACTAAATGCTTTAGATTTTAGAGCAGAAACGTACCGCTGTTCCTGTTTCCCTTTCTGATGTTAACAAATTCACACAAATCAACAAATTCTCGCTGAAAGAGCAACCTATGAGAGACAAATGTACACCGATAAAGCCTTGATAAATGGAATGGATTTGATATTCTCTGTCAGGCAGAAGTGTCATGAAAAAAGTATTCACCAAATCGGACACAAATAAAACACCACACACCAATATAGTAAATGTCCATTTAGGAGGAAAAAGAGGAGTTTCAATACGCCACATTAACACGCAGTTACAGTGTTATTAGCATGAATTACTATAGAAAATATGAAAACATACTTTAAACGTTGAATTCCGACTTTAATAGAATATGTGTGTGAATGCAGCAGCTTTCTAAGAAGCCTGCTATACATATGTTAGGTGTGAAAACATGACTTTTATTAGTATAAAGAATGCATATAAACATATGAATGGCAAATGAACATCTGAACAAAGATTCAGGATCTTCTAAAATTGTTTCTGCAATAAGTTAAATGTTTGCTTTAGTTGGAGAGCAGAAAAGTACTGCCTTTGCTGTTTCCCTTTCTGATGTCAGACACAAGAGAATGAATTCTCTCTGATATAGCAACCTATGAGAGACAAACATACATTAATAAATAAAGGTTTTATATATAGAATGGCTTTCAAATGATCAGTCAGGGAGGTTAACAAGGTGGAGTCATGAAAAAGGAAACACTAACTGTGTAATTCTCTGGCTCATGCAGTTTTTTGTAATGGGGATACAGAGCTTCGAGGGAGGTTTGGGCATGGATCCGACTCTCAGATGCATTGCTCAGAGGGAGTGTGATCTGAAAATACACACAAAAAGATGTTCTCAGCGTTCATCAGGTTAGGGTTCAGGTTTCTTCAACCCAAGACATGCCAGCCTTTCCCTTTCCATGTCTGCCAATGAACTGCATTTTAGCTTGATATAATTGTAATTACATCATTACCCTCACTATAGAAAAAGGCATTGGCAGTTGCTTGCAGTTTCCACCAGGGCTGGGGCAATTTTTCAGAACTGGTAAATCAAAACCAATTTTTCAGAATGTTTTTTTTTCTCCAGGTATGAATTTTACAGACATTAAACAAACATACACATGAAACATGATATAGATGCATCAAGATTTTTTCTTGTTTTTTTTTTGCACTTAAGCGGTTTAGTTGCTGTTTAAAGAACCACCTTCACCTAACTAGCAGCTCTTAATTTAGGGGTTAACCTAGTGAGGGACATGCTTTCTTTGTAGTTTGTTCACTTCTCTGAGTCAATGAAAAACTTTTTTTTAGCAGATTGGACTGAATCCATTGTGTCACTGAATCACACTGGCTTAAATAACAATGATTTTATTGTTACTGGGCAATGGTTCAACTTCTCCTTCCTATTCTTTCTGTGAGTTTAGTAAATATTTTTTCCAAAGGTTTTCCTAAAAAAGTATACCAAGGTTTTCAGAATGCTAAACACAGGGACATGAACATTGATCAGTGAGTGGAATGGGTGTTTACCTCACCATGGGAGAAGACATCTAATCGCAAGCTTTTCACCTGGGCAGGTGTAATTGATCGGACAGCTTTTTCAAAACCTAAAGGGTAACAATTTAATGGCACACCCACTTCAGGAGCTGGCTCTTCTGACAAGGAGACAAGATCGATTTGAGGATGCCCTATGAGTGGTGGCCAAAAGAAGAGAATGACAGACAGACCTCAGTAGTCATTTGACAGTATATGGATGAGGGTATTTTGGTGCACTGAATATAAGCTCATCGTGGTGAAAGAATATGGTCAGCAATCAGTAGATTTTTAAAGCACATCTGAAAAAAGTTCATCTGTTATAATTTAAATAATAATATTATAGAACCTTAGATTTCATTACATCTGTCATGAAAATATATTTGTAGCATAGCATAGCTACAAAAACAGTTACTCAGTTACCTTAGCTATTACAGCTACTTAGTATACCCTACCAGCAGCTTATGGTAGTAAGTGTTCACTTCAGTAATGTAACTTACACTATGTAATGACACAGTCTGTTCAATGATAATGTCTAAAAATGTCCAGAAAATACTAATGGCAAGGCAGTACAATCATTCAAAACGTAATCCTAGACAAATGTCAAATATTTCTAGGCTATATGACAAGCCTTGAACATCCACATAAAACATATGTTCAAATCTCTGCTGAAAAAAGAATGCCTGCATTGTGCAACTGGAAAAGTCATGTGGGGAGGGCTACAGTAGTGATGATGAGAAATCAAGCTAGACCTTCAGTATCCAACAGTCTGTAGATGGCCTTTCTGCCTGGCAGTGTGCTCTTCTTTGGATCCTCACTCAGTTTCATTCTGGGGCAACCTCTGACTTCCACCAACTAAGAAAAGTTCACAGAAGGTGGATTAAAATAGAGATGCATTCTTCTGATATTATGCTCTAGCCATTTTGCCTTAGGTACCTTATATACACAGCCAAGGGAAGGTTGATTAGTGCAAGTAACAAGGTGAGTTCCGACTCCAAGCACATCGATCTCATTTTCCTGACAACGAGAAGGGTATACATTTATAAGCGTTGCTCACTTAATTAAGGAGGTTTAACTGAACTGTAAATAAAATATTGCTAGTATACTGAGAAGCCAACTTGCATACTCTTTTGTTGAGCTCAGCAAGACTCTGTTCAGATATGCTGTTTGTACCAACAATGATGAGAGACTCAAATGCAGAGACAGAAAAACTGCGAACATGCAGAGAGAACAAAATGATTAAAATTGGTATGCAAACAATTTAGTATTTCAAGAAGATGGTAGTGACAGAGTGGGTGTATGTTTAACATTCTGCACTTGCTTTGGACAATTGATCTGTACACCTGATTTAGGACAGCAACTGGAGTGCTTAAACTGAAGTTGTTCAACCCACTGTGGACTTCTCGGCCCAGTTTCACGAAAAAAAAAATCTATTTAGTGTATTTGTGCACATCTGCTGCCGGCTTGCTGATTCACCACTGGAGAACACCTTGGACCAGCCACTCCACTGTCACTGAGTTGGCCTGCAGGTGCCTGAGATTAAGGAAGTTGATGCCAGTTTGGTCAGAAGTGGTCTCCTGAAACATTATTCCAAAGAATATACTGAAGAACGTCTGCATGAAAATGCGGCCCGGCTTCCCTCCTTTGATGACTAAGAAGAGCCCTAAAAGGTTATTCTTGAGTGTGACCTGACCTGTTTTTTGGTGCTGGAAAATGGTGAGCCTAAATTTTCCATGATATGTCTTTTTCTGCTCACGGTGTTGATTGCTTTGGTCAGGTATACAAAGGTCACATACAATACTCATTTTTTCTCTACACTTCTCCTGCAGTCACCTCTTACCTAGCAGCTAACAGGCGAGTTAAACCGGGTGTGCTTGAGCATGGAAACTACTACAGGTGTTATGACTCCAGAAAGATGGGCTCTACTGGACGACATTCAGGCAGCCAAACAGATCAAACCTCCTCACCGGGTTTCCCAGATAGGGTAGAGTATGTACCTGCCAATCTTCGACCTCAGTGGACACGTGATGCCAGCCTGGCAGGACAAACCTGGATGCTGGAGAACATAAGGAGGTAGTCCTGTTGGCCAACCATTCAGAATGATGTTGCAAAGTATGTGGCTGTCTGTGTCATGTGTGCTGCCCATAAAAGTGAGCATCAGCACCTGCAAAGTATCCTTCTGCCACTGCGCATTCCACGTAGGCCCTGGTTCCACATGAGAATGGATTTTGTGTCAGGACTACCCCCTTCCAAAAGAATTATGATAATTCAAGTGGTGGTGATTGGTTTACCAAAATGATTTTTTGTCACACTACCATGACTCCCAACTGCCCCTCAAACCGCAGGCACTATGGTCTTCCCATAGACATTATATTCGACTGACGGCCCCAGTTTATAGCCCGCTTCTGTACCTTACAAGACATCCACCCACATGGTTCCCGAGTGAAGAGCCTGAAGGGCCTGCTCTGAACACCACGAAGTGCCTCTATCAAGTATGGGCTTGTGCTCTGTTGATAGGACCCCCACTTACACTGTCTGGGTTCCTCTTGATGTACGTTAGCAAGGTCGAGTATTGGAGTATCTGGTGGATTGGAAGGGGTACAGGCCCGAGGAACGGTCCTAGATCCCTCATTGTATATATTTGGAAACTATCCTTCTTCAGGACTTATACGATCCCTGGCTCAATTTGTCTGGGCCATCCGGTGCCAGCCCTAGGGAAGCCCTAGCCACACCCCCACCACGCCACCGAAATCGTCCAATCAATCGCTGTCCCAGGAAATCTAACCACGTCCTGCGTTCGCTCCCCACATGCACACACCTGGAACCAATCTTATTCACTATTAACACCTGGACAATGCATCTCGTTCTTGTTCATTCATGGACCTAACTCTTGCGTTTTTGGATTACTTATTGCCTTGCTTCATTTGTGGATTACCTGATTTCGAACTGCTTTGCTTTGTTCTCCATCTCTCTGGAATATGTCTTGAACGTGACTTTGCTTTCTGTTATGAACTTTGCCCGTTTTCCCGACTGCAAACTTAGCATGCCGCCATTTTGTGTATCTTGGCTGCCATTATATACTTTCTATATTGACAACACTTTACTTTGTTTTGATGAAATTGCAGGATGCAATGTGCAGAACCAAAAATGGTGCTGGTTACAATGAAAATGTTTTGCTTTGGTCCTCACTTGTGCGTTTTGCTGTTAAAGTTGTTACTTGTAAGAAACTTTTACGTGGTTGTTATTAGGGTCTTGCCTCTTCTCTGCTTCATACAAAATATACGAGATGTTTTGATTTTTATATGATAAATGAATCCCGACGTTGAGAAAGTCTTTGTGGATGCACCCCCTCGAGAAATTTCAGCATTGCATGCTTTACAAACGGCTTTCCACATCTTTCTTAGATATATCAAAATGTGCCAAACGGCATACATGTTGACTATAATCCAATCTGCCGCGTGCAGGTTGTGGTTGTTAAGTGCGACAGTACTGTTTTGGTCACGTTAAAAATTTTTTTTTTCAGTGCCCCAATATTCTCGGTAGCCGAATATTTGGTGCATCCCTAGTTGCTTTCAGAAACTGGTGGTCGTTGCTAGATTATAGGTAGATAAGGTGGTGTGATAACCACCTTGTCTACCTATACAGCTTTTTCCCTCCATCAGACTCCTCAACCAGAACTGAAAGCATAAAACCACATACACACACACACACACCACCAATCACCTCCCCTACCTCACCCTACCCCCTTGGACTTTAAAAAACAGTTAAAACACTCTTTTCATATCACACGTTCTGTATAACACACAACACTCTCTGTCATGTCTTTTTTAAGCTGCTACAAAATGCACAATCATATTTACTGCTGTTCAACAGAGGAACAGAGGAACACTGTTTCATTCTTACTATGTACTATGTATATAGTAGAAATGACAATAAAATTGACTTTATTACTACAGAATTACATGCATTATACAATGCCTCTCACCTAATCGTACTATTAGGGGTGGTAGTAGCCTAGTGAGTATGAAACGCCTGTAAACTTGATGACCACAAATTTGCAGGTTCAAACCCCACTTTCTACCATTGTGTCCTTGAGCAAGACACCTAACCCTCAGTTGCTAATGATTTTAAGTTGCTCTGGATAAGGGCGCCGGCCATATGCCAATTTATTTATTTTATTTTAGATCAAAACAAACTGCAGTATAAAGAGAATGAGTTGGGGGTTAGGCCTAGGCAGGGTTTTGCAGCCAAAGCCTGACATGACCGAAGTGGTGAAAGTGCGGTAATGCTTTAGCTGATGCCACAAACATTCCTTGTTTTTCTGTGCCAACACTTAGGAAGCTAACATGTAGAAAGAATAGTACAATGTTCAGCATGAAAATCAAGTAACATACAAAAAGTCCTTACCTCCACCAGTTGTTAGAGTTTTGTAGTTCAGGAACTTGAATCCACTCGGGATTGAGAAATTGACAAACGTGGAGATGTCATAGCATCGAATTTGCAGTTGGTTGAACAAACTGAATTTAAGCACTTCACTTGTGTCTATGTATTATATGGTCACATACAAGTGCTGCTGACTTAAAGCACCACATTTTATCCTAATTTTTAAAAAATTATACTGAAGAATGTCAAAGACCATTAGACATGAATGTTACTGACTGGTTGCTGCATTCTTTGAAGATACGGCGCACTTCCACAGACTGCCTGCAAAGGTCTCCACTATCCAGCCTTACACCCAGAGGCTGGTACTGAAGCTCACATAAAGCCAGGCCAACAGCGCAAAAACACAGCACCCCACTACTGCAATAATAACAACAACAAAAGAAACACTTATGCACAAATTTCCTATTTGTGTTATCTCAATCTATTATCCCACAATACACACAAAAACAGAGCAATGAGTTACCAGCTGACGCTGTAGCTGTCAATTACAGGCAGGAAGTTCCGAGGATAGGAAATCGCGTAGGACAGGAAGGCAGCCAGCTCTCCTTCACGGACCTGCTGAGGCTTAGCTGCCAGTAACTGGCACACACGTTGTAACCAACCCTTCACCAAAGAGATAAAGTCAACAGGATCACCACCCCTGGAGGACACCAGAGTCTGCAATGAGATTAGAAATGAATGTTAACAAAACCAATCTATCATATCCACTGATGCACACAGAACTGTTACTGCTCATTCATGGATTTAGCTATTGGTATATCCTTTGGCTGCTGCTTTGATCGGAACACTCAGTAATGGTTTCTTACATAACAACAAATGCTCCCAAAAGAAAAAGGTGACTAGATCAGGATCATGGCACAGCCACTGGATATGTAGTCTACCACTCTTCACACACTGCCAATGCGATAAAGTCAGCTAAGTCAAATAACTTGGCCAAAATTCTTGATCACAGTGGTGCAAATGGATACATCAATTAAATTCAGTTGAAATGTACATCTACAAGTGCCTTGAAAAAGTATTCACACCCCTTGAACTTTAAAACATTTTGTCATGTTACTACAAACTTAAATGTATTTTCTGGGATTTTATGCGATAGACCAACACAAAGTAATGCACAGTTGTGAAAGGAAATGATACATGGTGTTCAAAATACACTCAACAAAAATATAAACGCAACACCTTTGTTTCTGCTCTGATTTTTCATGAGATGGACTTAAAGATCTA
>JBBPDB010000108.1:38508623-38521967 GCA_037974465.1 Brachypetersius altus
CGCACGACACAGGGGGAACCTAATGAACGTGACACAGACAGAACCAAAACAAACACAGCAACTGGGAACACGTGACACATACATGGGGGAAACCAAAGCAAAACAGAATAAACAGAAAGGCAGGGGAAATCAACATGGCCACCGGCCAGACTGTGACAGGATGTAAAAAAAAATAGGATGTAAAAGTTTTTTAAGTAAACGTATCTTTGATCGAGAAAAGAAAAAATTGCCTAGTGAGATAACAAAGGTAGGTCAAAATCAAGCATAAAGGGCAAAATTTATAATTATTTTCTTATTTCAAGAAATCTTACTAAGTAAATGTTACTTAATCCACTCACTATCTTGAAATGAATGAGTTTGACATAATAACATTCTTTGAGAAACAAGGTATAAGAAGTGTAAAAGCATTTTGGCCTTGTAACAACATCTGCTCTTTTCTCCATATGCTATAAAGCCATCAGAAGAAAGAGCTAATGTGAAGAGTTTATGTAACAGAGCAGTGTGCAGTGTGGTTTGAAAAAACAGTTGCTCGTGCTTAATTTATGCTCCACTTACGTGTCACATCTGGCATGAGTTCCATACTGTCTCTCCTTTGTGTCTCTAAACTCATCTGCCTGAAATGTGTTTTACAATATCGGGTTGTTTCTCCCTTTAACTTCCACTGTTTGACATTTTATTGTTTTCATTACAAAGTTTTTTCTTGTCATGCTGAATATCAGCTTAATTTAAAGCTGTATGTGCTTTTTTGCTTTGTCTTCTTCACTCTCTCTTTTTTTCTCGACTCTCACTCTCTCTCTCTCTCGCTCCCTCTCTCTTCCTCTCACGTCTCTCTTTTTCTCTCTCTCTCCCTCTTTCTCTATCTCTCTCTCTCTCCCTCTCATCTCTCTCTATCTCTTCTTCTCTCTCTCTTTATCCCTCTCTCGTCTCTCTCTCTCTCTCTCTCTCTCTCTCTCTTGTGGTGCTCTCTCTGGTCCATAGGCTGACAGTGTTTGGATGGAGATGGATGATGAGGAGGATATGCCCACTTCCTATGAGCTGGACACATGGATTGAAGATGTCCTAGCAGGCAAAGTTGACCCTGATGAAGATGACGACACTGAGGAAAATGATGACAACGATAGAGACAATGATGATGACGATGATGACGATGATGACGATGATGACGACGACGACGATGATGATGACAATGAAGACGATGATGATGATGACGACGACGACGATGATGATGACGACAATGACGATGATGATGATGATGACAATGACGATGATGATGACGATGATGATGATGATGATGATGACAACGACGATGATGATGATAACGACGATGATGATGATGATGATGATGACAATGACGATGATGATGACAACGATGACGACGACGATGATGACGATGATGATGATGATGATGATGACGACGACGACGACAACGACGACGACGATGATGACGACGATGATGATGATGATGATGATGATGATGATGATGACGACGATGATGAATAAACTCTCACCATTGTCTCAGGGATCATTCAAATGCCATCAAAAATCATAAACATCATTGAAACCCTGATCAAAGTCCATCTTCGGGTCTGCATAAAAAAGCTCTCTGCCATCCTGTTCCTGCCTTTAGAAGCCTTGTGTCTTTCTGTAGGCAGAAGCATTACTTGACTATAGTCCCTCCTCAGTCTACAGTGACTGTCATTCTCCATCAGATTTCTGTGGTCCAAGCTCATAAACTCATATTCAACTTTTGCCTGCTGTTGGCTCGTTTCACGTAGCGTTATCGGAAATAAAAAAAGTGAGGCAAGCCTTGGAGGCTGCTGTATTTGGCAACGCCTAGTGTATGTGTGTGTGTGTGTGAGTGTATGTATGTGTGTGTTTGTGTATGCATGTGTGTATTTTGTATGTGTGTGTGTTTGCGTGTGTGTATGTGTATGAGGGAAACAAATGTATATTTTATTTTCTTGTCATATACTGCCTGCTCCTTGTCTAATTATTGTTTGACTGGGTATAAAAACAGCTATAACAAAAACATGTTACTTTCTACAAAAGAAGGAGCTTGCGCTAATTAGAATGTCTTAATGTGACACTGGAAAAAATTCCAGTGTCTTAAGTGGATTTTGTTTTTGTTTTTTTGTCATGAATATGATGTAAGAAACATAAAAATATCAGTCATCCAGAGTCTTCTTTTCAGTCTGTATTAGGGGTGTAACGGTACACAGATGTTGCAGTTCGGTATGTACCTCGGTTTTGGGGTCACGGTTTGGTACGGTTCACGATACAGCAAAGTTAAGCAACAAAAAGTTCTAAAGAATGAGGCTTGGTTTGTTTTCGTTTATTTTAAATAAACAGCAGTGTATTAACCAGTAAACACACACTCTTGCTTATATTTTCATGTGTAAGTGTTACGCCAGTAGGTGGCACTATTGCAGCACACTATGACCCAGGTTTATGATTTACTTGCGCTTTTTGGTCCCTCTGTGATTCCGTATTACTTCAGTCATGTCTTCTCCGTTGTACCGTGTATTCTCCAAAAGATATCATGTACCGAACCATGACCCATGTTCCGTGACGGTTCATTACGAATACATGTACCGTTACTATGTGTATAAGAGTGTCAGAGTGCTGATTTGTTGTATGGAGTTTTCTGTGGTGTAGTTTTATAATGAATGAATCTCAATCATCTCGATTCATGCTACCCTTTCAAATACTGCTCCCTTTAAATTTATACAGTTTATACCATCAGTTTATAACTCTGATGATGATAAGAAATAGGCAAATAATATACATAATCCGAGAAAAATATATTTTATATTTTCTAAGCAGTCTATCGATTCATGCTGCACTACTGAATAGTGCTACCTTGAAGCTTATACATTTTATACAGTCAGTTTATAATAATAATAATAATAATAATAATAATAATAATAATAATAATAATAATATGTTTTATTTCTAATGCACTTTCCATTTATAAACAATCTCAAAGTGCTACAGAGAAAATAAGCTGCAAATAAAATCACCAACAAATAAAATCACGAGTAGGCCTTTTTAAAAAGGTGAGTTTTCAGGCCACATTTAAAATTGTCCACAGTCTGTGGTGCCCTCAGATGGTGTGGGAGGGCATTCCATAGGCGGGGAGCAGCCGCGCAGAAAGCTCGATCCCCCATTGTGTGAAGTTTAGTCCGTCAGGTTTTGAGAAGGTAGCTACAGGAGGAATGAAGGGAGTGTGAGGATGTCTGAGGAATGAGAAGGTCCCTGAGGTAAGTTGGGGCAGTTCCGTAAACACATTGATGAGTGAGCAGTGAGACTTTATATTCGATACGGAGTGAAACTGAGCCAGTGAAGTGTTTTGAGAATGGGATTGATGTCACTGTATTTTTGAGCCTTCATCAGGATCCTTGCAGCTTTTGAATATTCTTGCTTGGTATCCCGATGAGGAGTGCGTTGCAGTAGTCCAGCCTAGATGAGACAAAAGCATGGACCAACTTTTCTGCATCTTCCAGACTCAATGACGGTCAAAGTTTTGCAATGTTCTTGAGGTGATAGAAGGAAACATTCTGCACACTTCTGGAAACATTCTACACAAATGGTAAATGTAACTGTTTATATACACATATTGAATTAGAAGGTATTTTTTTGTCAGAAACATGCAAATCTGAAAAACACAAAAGTATCACAAAAGTAATCATAGTAAAAGTAATAGTAGTAGCTATAGTAGTAGTAGTAGTTCTTATAATAGTAGCAATAGTAATAGTAGTAGTAGTAGTAATAGTAATAATAAAAGTAGTAGAAGTACTAGTAGTAGTCGGAATATAAATAGTAATTGCAGTAGTAGTAATAATAGTAGTAGTAGTAATAGTAAGAGTAAGGCCTTGTTCACATGGATGTGTGAACCAGGCGTTTTTCTGGCGTTCGTGACGCCAGGTGAGCGCCTATTAAACGCCGGCTGGCTGCACGTTCGGATGGTGTCAAATAAACGTTGCATGCAACGTTTTCTTGGCTTCAAAATCCCAACGAACGCGTGGAAAACGTAGCTATGGCGTTTACATGGCGTTCGGTTGGCGTTCTGGAGGACCGAATATGTCCCATGATTCTGTACGGCACCTGCGAAAAACCACGTTTTACGAAAAATGTCGGACATTGATCCAACCCATCTCTTGGCAGAAGTAGAACAGAGACCAGTGCTGTGGGACATCTCCTTAGCAGAATATAGTGACTGCTACAAGAAGAACAGGTAAATACACGAAACTACAGATTGGGCGTCAGGCTGGCGTTAAACAGCGTGAGACTAATGCCAGTCGAACGCCTTGCTGACATCGATCATGCGTCACTACCAAACACCTATGGCGTTCAGAGTGCGTTCATTTCGAACGTCCGTGTGGACGGGGCCTAAGAGTGGTAGTAGCAGTAGTTCTCGTTATAGTAGTAATAGTGGTAGTAGTAGTAGTTATTGTAATAGTAGCAATAGTAATACTAGCAGTAGTAGTAGTATTAGCAATAGTAATAGTAGTAGTAGTAATATAAATAATAATAGTTGTAGCAGTAGTAAGAGTAGTAGTGGCAGTAGTTATAGTCATAGTATCAGAAGTAATAGTAATAGTAGTAGTTGTTGTAATTGTAGTAGTAGTAAAAGTAGTAGTAGCAGGAATAGCAATAGTAATAGTAGTAGTACTAGTAGCAATAGTATTAATAGTAGTACTAGTAGTAGCAGTAGTAATACTATTAGTAGTAGCAGTAGTAATATTAACAATAGTTAAAGTAGTGGTAGTAGTAATATAAATAGTAATGTAGTTGTAGCAGAAGTAAGAGTAGTAGTGGCAGTAATTGTAATAGTTATAGTCATTAAAGTAGTAGTGGTAATAGTAACAGTAGTCGTAGTAGTAGTAATAGCAATAGTAAGAGTAGAAGTAATAGTAGGATAAGTAGTAGCAGCAGTTGTAATAGGTATAATAATAGTAGTAGCAATAGTAGTAGTAGTAATAGTAATAATAGTAATAGAAGCAGTAGTAGTAGTAGTAATAGTAACAGTAGTAGTAGTAATAGTAACAGTAGTAGTAGTAGTAATAGTAATGGTCGTAGTGATAGTAGTAGTTGTAACAGTAGTAGTAGCAGTAATAGTAGTAGTTTTATTGTTAACTCACAGTTTGTAGTTAATGTTTAGTGGGATGTTTGTTTATATTGTAAATGAGATTTACAATATTTTAAAATATTTTAAATGTATATCCATCAGCACCAATATCTGTCTATGTTATGGCACTCATCTGTTTCCTAATCAAGGAGAAATTCCTTACTTTTTTGATTGTTCCTTGGTGACACAAAATTATTATTATTACTATTGTTATTGTTATTGTTATTGTTGTTAGTATTATTATTATTATTATTATTATTATTATTATTATTATTATAGGTAGGACATAGATAGTAGTTGTTGATGTAATAGTAGTAGTAGTAGTAGTAATAGTAATAGTAGTAGTAAAAGCAATAGTAGTAGTAGTAGTAGTAGTAGTAGTAGTAGTAATAGTAGCAATAGTACTAGTAGTAGTAGTAAAAGTAGTAGTAGTAGTAGTAGTAGTAGTAATAGTAGCAACAGTAGTAGTAGTAGTAGTCATAGAAGCAATAGTAGTAGTAGTATTAGTAATAGTAGCAACAGTAGTAGTAGTAGAAGTAATAGTAGCAACAGTAGTAGTAGAAGTAATAGTAGCAACAGTAGGAGTTGTAGTAGTAGTAGTAGTAATAGCAACAGTAGTAATAGTAGTAATAGTAGCAACAGTAGTAGTAGTAGTAGTAGTAGTAGTGATTGTAGTGGTTGTAACAATTATAGGCTTTCAGTAAAAAAAAAAGCTGTAAACTTAATAAATCGTTATGATGATGGATATAGATGTAAATTATTCCTTTGTTTTTACTTGAAATGGCTATAAAAAACTATTTTAAAATTGTATTTAATAACTTTAATAATAAACCTTTCAAAACAACACTTCTTGTCTTGGTTTGCATTAAATGTGGGGTGTCATTTCAGATTTCCCTCAGATTAGGGAGGATGTTGTAGGTTTCTTTTATCTGGACAGCTTCAGCTATCAGAGAGCCCAGTAGGCATGTGTGCAAAGTTTTGCTGAGTCAGAGTCTGCTCTGGCAAGCAAAGTGTCAGCAGCTACCAGTGGGACAGGATGGGGCTGCTCTTGCAGGCTCCATCCACTAGGAGACAGCAGATGAACTGGAAGTTTTATTGAATATCCCATAGGTATCACTCTCTGCTATTATTGCAAAATATTCTGGCTGTTATGTCATCTGAGAGCAGTCTTCTGTATTCAGTCAATTCCTGAATCCTAATAAAATGAATTCTTTATTTTTCTCTAACAACTGTATTAATCAATACATAGCCCTGGTATTCATTGCATGTGTAAATCCCATTCTCAACAATGTCTTTCATGAGAAAAGTGGAATATAATAGGGTATGGCATGGAATTCCTCCACATTTGCTTGGGTCTGGCACCAAATTTAAAATGTAACATACTATGTAATCCCATTAATCACTACATACACATTATATGGACAAAAGTATTGAGACACCTTGTCATTACACCAACATGGACTTTAATGGCATTTCATTTAAATACGTAGATCTTAAAAGTCTAGAGTTAGTCCCTCTTTACAGCTTCCACTTTTGGAACGTCATCTTGGAAGGGAATTTCGGCACATTTCGGCACAGAGCAATTTTGTAGTCAGGCACTTATGTTGGAATCTCCGTTCGGGATTGAGGTGAGGGCTCTGTGTAGGACACTCAGATTCTACAATACTGAACTCATCCCATGTCTTTATGGACCTTGAATTGTGCACTGGGACCACGAAATTAAAAGTGACAATTTGGTCACACGTGAACACACCACAGCACACAGTGTGAACAGCACGAAATATTTCTATTCACCAAGTAAAGCAGCAGGCAGCCAGGAACACAGCACCCGGGGAGCAGTGTGAGGGGACAGTACCTTGCTCGTGGGTACCTCAGAAGTGCCTAGCAGTCTTGGGAATCAAACTTCCTGATCACAGGACGAATGCCCTAACCACTAGGCTACCACCTGTCCCACATGCTGGAACAGAAAAGGAAGCATGGTGTGTCCAAAATGGCTTGGTATGCCAAAGCATTAAAATTAAAAACTTCACTGGAAATAATGGGCCTTCACTGGAAATAAGGGGCCTGTGTCCCAATACTTTTGTTCTTATAGTGTAGCTGTCTTTTGGAAGTGAACATAGAGTATTGATAATAATTCAGTATTGATGACCCAGCATCATTAGAAAACACAATGCTACCGTGGTGTTGTCGAGGCTGCAAGAGAAGGCTGACCTTCAGAAAAAGTAGCTGCTAAGGTGGAATTTCTGCTCTACATCCCATAAGGGAAGATCAGGACTTACTACTGATTCATTCTGCTTGAGTTGAAGAAGCAATAGCAACACCTTCTACAAACAAAGCAAGACTTTACCAAATTTGCTTTATGAAAGAAATTAATATTTCAACATTCTTGTTTACCTTTAAAACTTCATATAGAAACCTACATTGTTCAGTTCTAATTAGGCATGGGGTGGTGTGAACATTCCCTGCCCCAAAGAGACACCAGGAATGTATCCACAGGAAATTTGCTTTGTAACATGGTAATAGTTGTTGTACATATTTTAAAATATAAATTCTGTGATCAAAACCAATTCTCTGTCCTAATGGCTCACTGGCATCATGCCCAAGTTTTATTTACTTTTACTTCTTATTCTTAGTATATTCCTTTAGTTATGAGCTCATTATCTGAGTTATGAGCTCATTAACAGTTAGCATTAGCATTTGTTTTGGAAGATGCTAAACTCTGAGCCATAGTGGTCAGTCAGAATCACTTCCAGCTGCTGAACACTGACTTCTTGCACGCGATTGTTGTTGTCTGGGCCGATATAGCCTGCTGAGCGCAGTGCATTGTGGCCCTTGAAACAGCAGAAGGCGCTCCAGTAATATTGAGCCACTCTTACTCCCTCTCCAATCTGCTGATTCCCAGGGATGACGCCAGTCACAACATAAGCTCCATCGCATTCTTGCTGCAGTAGAGCGGCCACATCTTCCTCATAGCGTCTCCACTGGCCCCGGTTGAAGGTGGGGTCCTGGGGGGCTGCATTTGTCAGGGTGGAGGTGGCCAGCATGGTATCTGTGGTGTGAGTGTGGTAAACAGGGAAAAGGTGGCCCTTGTCATAGCCAGAGCCATCGTAGTCTCGGTTCAGAGCCTGCCGCAGTCCTCGGTTTGCTGACGGGATCTTATTTTGGCCCCCCATGCACTCCATGGTTCCCCCATCCAGCTACAGAGAAAAAGACGAGAGGTTATCTCGGATACTGCGTTCATGATTTTAAAAGAGGGAAAAAACTACTTGGATGGCTTTCTAATGTGTAATTTCCGGTTTATCAAGAGCATTTTAGACAGAGTTCCTGTTCGAATTATAAGCTTAAGTTGTCCAAAGTTTCTGATCAAACTTTGTTCTCTGAATTTCTTAAATTGATTTTCCATACACCTACAGCAGCTAAACCAACACTAGCTTGCTTTGTTTTCCATCTACAGCAGCTGACGTGCTTTGAACGTAGAAAACTTCCAGACTTTGCCAGCAAGAGAAAATGATGAATATTATTCAAAATAAAACTAAAAGGTCTATTGAAGAAACCTCAAATAATGGAGATGTATCAAGAAAACTAAATGTATACAGCGCTGTCAGTTTGTTAGCTAATTTGCTCATTTTATATGTATACAGGAGCAATCTACACAGGCCTAGTTCCAGACCAGTCACTGATTGTGCAAAAGTCCAATTGCGTCCGTTAGATTATTCCATGCCTTCCACAAAGCACACAGGATGATATGGATGAGTGTGTACCTTGCACATCAGTATATCAGTGTCCGGGTTAAGGAAATTCTGCCAGCTTATAATATGCAGCAAAAAGTGGTTCTCTGGTATAGCACTGGAGCAAGATGTGGCTGCAGGTTATTACTAATATCAAGCAGGAGCTCACCTGAAGCTTAATCAGTTGGTCAGGCAATTAGTTGGTCAACTGATTAGTCAGGTGAGCTTGACTGGAATGAAAACCAGCAGCCACCCTGAAAACTAGGGACCCCTGGACTAGAGGATAACTAACAAATAATTCATTCATTCATATACCAACGATGAGTTATGTAGGTTTCTACACACCTACAAGATTTCGACAAATTATAAAGTTCATACAACAAAAACCGATGTGTATTATACAAAATGCCTTGCTAGTATATTACTCTGTAAACTATTATAATAAGTGTGCATAAGATAATGTGTCCAGTGATGCTCTTACCTGTGGCTCCACATACCAGCGATCATCTCTGTCCACGTCAGCACGCTGGAATTCGTAAGCAGAGTAGACTGGAATTTTATTCCTGGTGTCGTACAGCGTGGCATAGAAATATTCCGGCCTCTGGTTCTGGTCCAGCAGGCACTGGCAGATCTGCTCATAACGATTACTGTCTGATTCGTCTTTCAGAACGGTTGGTGAAATTCCTCCGACAAAGAACTGCGGACACTTCTCGAAACTGGTGACCTCGGCCAGCGAGATAGCAGGAAGTAGGCAGAGGAGCACGAGAGAGCTGGGAGGCATTGTGCTGGTGACAGTAATGGAGACAGGGAAATAGAAGAGTTGCAGTCTTTGCTTCTTAAATACTGTAGAGACCCGGATACACACAGGTGTGCAGACACAGCGGAGCTGGAAGCTATTTTTATCAGTCGTGTTATTTATTGACCACCATGGCATTACACGGCTGCAAGTTTGTATGGGAAAAAGCACAGCCTGTTAATACAGATATCTTTCAACAGAGTTCAACCATGTACACCCATAACACAATGGTTTAGAGTTGGATTAGATGTCTATTAAAGCCAAAAAGCCAAAAAACACAAGGAAATCATGGAATGTTGAAGGTGGAGATATGTAATTAGCAATGTCTCAGTACCTAGTCTTGTTTAACTGCTCAAAGCCTCCACTTTACTTCCTCACTCTCATAATTGCAGAATTTACATATTCGTTTTATGGTTACTGAGTAATGAAGTGAAAAAGTGAAAGTGATCATTCGGTCATACGTGAACACACCACTGCACACAGTGTGAACAGCACGAAATTCTTCCTCTGCATTTAACCCATTCACCAAGTGAAGCAGGGGGCAGGGTACCTCAGCGGTGCCTAGTAGTCTTGGGGATCGAACCTGGACTTTCTGGTCGCAGGGCGGATGCCTTAACCACTAGGCCACCCAACTGCCCAACTAATGTATAGTTGTTACTATATAATAACAAAATAATAAAACATGGGCTAATGGTATTATGCCACTGAGATCATTGACTGAAAAACTACACTAGTGTATTTTTCGCATACAATATAGCATTTACTTGTGTCAGTCAAACAAAAAGATGGTAGTCACACAGAGACTGGAGCTTTTACATGGTAGAGACTGGATGTTCTAGCAAGTTGAAGAAAACACTAAATAAAAGTTTGGAAACTATCATAATTAGGGGAAATGTTCACAGCATTAATACTTGAAAAATGAAGCAAAACCAAACTGATAGAAGTTACGACTTTTCAATGAAGCATTCCACACGGAGCATTTTTTCAAAGGCTGAAGATATTTGTATAATCAGCACACAGGTGCTCTTTATATATCTTTCCCTAGCATATCAAAGGTAATCAGAAAATGCTCTACGTGACATGGCCAAGGAAAGAGCCCATGTGTTGACCAGACTGCAGCCTTATATAACAAAATGCCCATATCCTCACCCTTTAGTGACTGTTCACCTCACCCCGGTGTCCCATTACTTTTGTACAAGGTGAACGGCTTTCAGGTAATAATGGTTTTCGAGGGGTCGTTGGAAAGGTGTCACTGAGCCCTGAAGTTTATATAAAAATATATTTTTCATTGTTAACATTTAGATTTAAGATCATTTAAGGCAAATCCTCCATGTTGGTGAGGACATATCTCAGCACGCAGTCCTGCCCCCTGCTAAGCAACAGCCAATTGTAATCGCACAGCGTGGCCAATTAGCACAGATTCTAAACATTTACAGCTCAAAAATCCCACATTTAGAGTTGCCATTTGTAAACATTGCCACTCAAAGACTTGAGAATTGACTTGGACTCCAGCACAGAGACTTCAGATCTGACTTGGACTTGGTAAAAATGACTTGTCTTGCCCATGGGGGTGGAGAGGTTGGAATGGAAGAAATGGATTCTGTGGACAGGTGTGCTTTACACACATAACAAGTTAAGATCAGCAGCATCTGTAACTGATAGATTGATTGTAATCTGTATGCAATAAGGGCACACAGCCGGTCTGTGGGAGTCAAACGTCTGTCTGGGTTGTAAGGGATCAAATGTGTATTTCACTCAATGACATGTAAACCAATTTTTAACTTTTATGTATTATGTTTTTCTTGATTTTTGGTTGCTATACTGTCTCTCTCCATAAAATGAATAGAGATTGTGCACTTTTTTTGTGCAGTCAGCAAACTTATCAATTTAGCAAGGAAATAATTATTTCCCCCGCATTACAACATGTTATGAAATATTACTGTGCAGGTATGAGCTTGCAGCAGCGTGTTTACAACTACAGTTACATTCCAAGAGCGCGTATAGTGAAAAAAAAGCCTAAAAATGCCCATTTTTATAGTATAAACCCTAAATATGTCCCCAGATATTTTAAACAGTTTCATACATTACCCTTAAAGAAAATGTAAAGGTAAACCCGTATTCATACTGTAAAGTTAACACTGAACTTGTGCAGTGCTAGAATGCATGTATAGACCCGTACTGTGTTATAACGGCGTTTCTGGTGTTTATGGCTTTTTTTGTGGGCTGCCCATTTGTTAAATCTAATGCAGATTGTGACAGAAACTGGCTCTTTGTTTACATTTGTGACCAGCTGATCTTGCTGAGGCAACACACAACAAAGACCAACTTGGATATTCTCTGAGATAAGGAAGGGAAGAACAAAAAAATATCATAGAGGAGCAAAAGGCCAAGGAAAAAGAGGAGTGAGCACTCGGCAACAGTCTGTTAAGCAAGACAAAAGGAGGCAATACAGGTCATATTTCCCCTCCATCATCATAGGGAATGTGAGGTCACAGGGCAATAGGATGGACAAGCTTATGGAAAAAGTAAGATATTACTGGAAAATGTGTTCAGCTGGATGCGATGTTCTGAGGCATGGCTGCATTTACACTTATCTGGCCAGAGAGTTCTCTCATGTGAAAATGATGGTTTCAATTCTTATCTCTTCAAACCTGTCTCTCTAAACAGGACACTTGGCACCTTCAGTTTGTGGACTGTTCCACCAGAGAGAATAAATTGTACAAGCAACTTATTGTTGTACAAGGTCAGAGACTCTATAAAGACTCTCTTTTCATGAGGAGGACGGGTTCCCCTTTTGAGTGTTGGTTCCTCCTGAGGTTTCTTCTTCCAGCTGAGGGAGATTTTCTTCGCCTCTTTCGCCTTTGGGTCACTAGGGGCTCGGACCTGGACTCCGTAAACCTGCTTTGTGACTTGGGTGTAAAATGTGCTATATAAATCAAATTGAAATTGAAATATTATAAATGCACATTTTTTGGAAATTTTATATTCTGATGAAAACTGACATTGCATTTTTACTCTGAAGCTTTTAACACATACTAACATACATTTGACCTGGATAATGATTACACAGTGACTTCTTCAATAAAGAATCCTGGCTGCTTCTTTTAACCATTTAACCATCCCAGTTCATTATACATTCACCTATATTCAATATCAGTTTCTATGACTTCCCAAAGAATTAGAGATACGTTTTCACCTCAAAAAATTGAGACTACTCATTGACTCAACAGCTATTCCTAATTTTTCTGGTCATTAATTTGATGCTTTAGGCCCTCAATCCAGTGTCTGAAAGACTAACCAATAAGAAAGCTCACTTTGCTATATCCTCCTAGATACTACTGTGAAAAGGTTCTGATTGAATCAATTTGTATCATTTTAAAACACAATCATGTTGTTCAATCTTGACACAAATAGTCTTCTGTAATCTTCTCTCAAATTGCTTGTCCTTCCAGTATGAAAGTTGTCAGCAGCTTGTGACTGTTGAATCCTAGTCTGAGGTGTTTCTGGCCTTTCTGTTGATTGAATTGTTGTTTTGTGCCCAGGAAGTACAAGTCTGTGTATTCATCCCTACTATGGACCAGGCATTTTATGTAGCGTCACTTGTAGGCATGTAATGGTACTCGGTAAAATACCGGACCGTTCGGTACACGCTCCACGGTTCGGTGCACCCTTGTGTACCGCGGTAGTTCGGT
>JBBPDB010000108.1:38619551-38629855 GCA_037974465.1 Brachypetersius altus
TATTTCTCTTACCATCCTCCTCACTGTGCGTGGAGGCAAAATAAACTTGCGTCCTCATCCAGGCTTGTTTCCCACTGCTCCAGTTGTTTTAAACTTCTTAATGATTCCTCTGACAGTAGATATGGGCAGGTGCAGGCAAGTGGCTATTTTCTTATAGCCATTGCCTGATTTGTGAAGGTCGACACACATCTGCCTTACTTGAATGATGTGTTCTTTTGTCTTTTCCATGTTGAAGAGTGCATAAGAAAAATGGCCTCTGTGTCACGTCATATTTATACCCCAGGGAACCAGGAAGTGATTAATTACTAATTAAATGTTCCTAGATACTCTGATCAACTTTATAAACTACTGTATAAATGACAGAAATACTTCAATTACATTTATTTCCTAGGAATTGTTAGGGGTGCCAATAATTGTGGAACAGGTGGTTATTATTTCTTAGTCAGGGAGTTTTTTGTCCCCTTAAAATAGGTTACATTTCTCTACAATTTTCAGTGAGAGAGTATGCTTCTGCAATAAAAATTTATTTAAGGCTTTTAACACATCTTAACCAGGGGTGCCAATAATTATGGAGGGCAGTGTATATGCAATGTATATACATATAAATTCTGTTCATTCATGTCAGCTATATTATTATTATCAATATTATTAATATTATTAATATAATAACAACAACAATAATAATCATGATAATAGTGATAACTGAGAAAATGCAAAGTATGATTTCATGGTTGCTATAAAACTAGTGTCTGGAGACACAATCATTGGTCTGATGGACAAAAAAGGTTGCGTTAGACTTTCACCAGAGATTCAAACCGTGCTGTTCTGATTCAGAGGCTCAGGAATTCGGCAGCTCTGAGCAAGCCGAACCTGCAGCAGCGCTGGGGGGGTTGATCATTTCCATTTATTACCACTAATCCATTCATGGGTCTGAGTGTGTTTCGCTCTACATATGTTTCTTTGCGTTTGAGTTTTTTGTCCATTCCTGGTCCCCCATTCTGTAACACCATGGACTTGCTCTGCAGCACACATTTTAAAGGAGACTCTACCATTCTCTCTCTCTCTCTCTCCATATATTACATAGATCAGTTTTAATGATTAATTCTCAGCCCCTGATCAATTGATCTCAAAGTTAAATTCAAGTTCATTCAAATTAATGGATGTTTTGAAGTTGGAACCATTCCAAAATTCCATCACCTCATATGAGAAGTGGCGCCCTGGCTATAAAAATAATAATAAAAAAATAAAACTAGTGTGGCTGCTGGCTGATGCAATTAATACTACTACTACTACTACTACTACTACTACTACTACTAATAATAATAATAATAATAATAATAATAATAATAGTAATAAAAAGAAACTGAGTGAAGAGGGTATTTTCTTCACAAGTATTTGTTCGGTCAGTGCAGTGGAAGCCTGAGCTGGATTTGAAACTGTTGTGACTGATCAGAGTGAGGCCGTCTCTGCGCTGAGGGTGAGGACATGATTCACCTTCGTGTTACAGATGTTCTGGAGGAGAGACTTTAAGGCGTGGTCTGCGCAGCCCTTACACCTGACCTGAACAGGGTTTATCGAGGTGGAGGGGACAATAAGACAAAAGATGAGTACGCAGTTGGGGAGGCGTGGCCAAGAGCCGCTGCTGCTCAGGTTTGAGTTATTTTGAGTCTCGGTGATGAGTCTCACATAGACAAGGTGGAGAAACTTCAACAGACAGAAAACTATGAATAAAATTGTGGATGCACCCAAACATTTACAGCGAGTGTGTGGACATGCAAGTGGGTGTGTGTGTGTGTGTGTGCAGTGATGTCAGTGACAGTGTCACGAAAGCAGCAAATGAAGCCTTTAGTTGTGGAGCTGAAACCAGATGGGTAAGTTTATTCATCCACGATCACAGCTGTCACTTCTTGGGTTCTACTGAGTGCTTCACTAGTCAACACTATAGAACTCACTCTCGCTCTCTCTCTCTCACACACACACCCACAACAATACACACACACACTCATACTCTCACTCACAGCCAGTCTAAAAGAATACTCCGAGGACCCTAAACCAGTTCTCGAGGTTCTCAGCCCAGAAACCTAGAGGACGATTCTTCTCTGGCTGATCAGAAATAAATCTTAAATAAAACCACAGAACACACTGAACAGCACAAACTTCCTCCGCGTTTAACGCATTTAAATCCTTCACCAAGTGTGTGAGGGAGCAGTGTGTGAGGGAGCAGTGTGTGTGGGAGCAGTGTGTGAGGGAGCAGTGTCTGGTACTTTACTCAAAGGAACCTAAGTGGTCTTGGGAATCGAACCCACAACTTCCTGATCGCAGGGCGACCGCTCAAACCTCTAGGCCACCAGCCGCCCAGACTTGAATTTGATCACGGAGACACATTTCAGACTCATTTATAAGAAACCAAGTTTTCTTCTGGATCTTCTGGTGGATCTGAAGATCTGATGGTCTGAGCTGAATCAAGATCAGAGCAGTGAGAGAAAAGAGATTTGATCTGAAGATCTTAAACTGGGATCAGGCTGAGATTAGAGAAGCTCTTTCTCAGGAGCTATATTTAAGAAGAAGGAGAAAATGCTCAGAATCTCAGACTGATGTTAAACTGCGTTCAGTTCGGTTTAGGAGAACCAGGCTGGATGGAGAAGATCTTACTCTGAATATCGTTTCCTCTGGGAACAAAACACAGCACTTTCAGACGCAGCTGGAGAGAAAGTAGAGAATCTCTGGGCTTGAGTGTCTGATCGTTCTCTTTGTGAGACTCTGGGGCATTCAGTTGCTCGTTGACTCTGCAAGTCTACTGAAGAAAAGATCAGTGAGACCAGGAGGAGCGAACCTCCGAAAAACAAAAGCATTAGTAACCCAACCTCCCCTTCATTAGCTGTAAATAGTACGTTCCCCTGCAGATTATGGGGTTCGGGATAAAGGCACGCAGCTCCTGCAGAGGGGTCCCACTGTTTGTTATCGGTGCGGCGCTGAGAGCGGGATGGTAGGTTCCCTCTATTACCACATGTGTGTCATTTCTGCAGACATGGAGGGTCTGGGGCTCAACTGGGGACTATTGATCCTACAGCACTCCATTTCAAGTTAATTGTGCTTGAAATGAGGTGTACACAACTGTGTGATACCCCCCCCAACACACACACACACACACACGCGCTATGATTTATGTTTCTTTACCTATTTGTTTATGTATATTTTCTAATGCATTTGCAATGTAAATACATATACATTCCATTTATTCGTGTCAGTTGGAACAATACATATATTCTGAACCTCTGAACCAGTGAAGAACCAGGAGCAGATGATTCCAGATGATCAGGCGGTGATCAGTATACTGGTGGTGCTGAATGCTGAGTGGGCGGAGCTCCTTTATCTGGGCTCCTTGTATCTTTAGACACTTTGCAGCCTGTCAGTAAAACATTTGTTCACATTTCTGTAATTTAATCTCCTCGGTGTGACAGAGATCAGACAGTCTGACAGGAGTTTAAACAAGGAGATTGAGGAAATGAGGGGGATCAAGACTTCAGCCCTGTATCTGTGTGTTTATGCATTCCTACACATTACATAAACAATTATAGATGTTCATATATGAGGATACTGTATGCAGTGAGTGTGGAATCCATTCTGACCAGAGTCCAGTGCTCCTCCAGAAGTGTGTGAGGTCTCTGAGGGGTTCATCAGTGTGGACCAGGATCTCCAGAGAGGAGCAGACTGAGGTCAGACTCCCACAAACAACAATAAAACTCATGAAACAGAACATTTTATCGTCTCCTGCAGCTCCAGCGTGCTCCTCCACCTCCCCCTGAAACCACAGCCTGACCCTGATATCAGTGAATCATGAACTCCTCACTTTATCAGTTAATGAATAACTTTAATAAACTCCACAGCAGCTCCGCTTCCACCTCTCAGAGCAGTCCCCGCTCGCAGGGAGGGCGCCCCCTGCTGGACGGAGGGAGTCCCGGGTGAGTGCGACTGATCGGGCCGCCTGGCTCTCCGGCACGACTCGGTTTACTCTTCAGTACTTCAGTAAAAATACGCTTTCTGTCATCAGCGCAGCCATTACAGCGGTTATAACAGAGTACCACGTTTATTAATATAGGTGCGATGTATTATTTTCCATAATAAAAGTCCCCAAAACTATTTGCACTTTCATTCCTATACATTTCCTATCATCAATACAAACCAGAGCTCAATTTATACATTTCCTGTAATAACCATCCCGATCCCAGACCTCTTCATAACAGAGCGTTATTCACGCCACTGCCTGTATCACTGGATTTATTCATGTTTCAGCATTTTCTACAATAAAAGGCCCCAATCCTGCCGTCACCACGATCAGAATAGACAGATTGTGTGAGATACTTAGATTTATTAAAGTTCAATTTATATTCTTTTGTAAGGGTAATAAAAAAACATTTTTAAATGTTTTTTATTTTTTAACAACGGTCCTCAATTCTGGCATCATTCTAGTCATAAAAGAGCTTTCCCATACCAATGTATGTATATTCATAACTGTGTTCTATATGCATCTTTTATAATAAAAGTCCTCAATCTTATCATCATTCCAGTCCTAAAACCTTTGTTTTCATTGTTTATTTATATTTAAACCATATAGGCAATTAATGCACTTCCTGGAAACAAATTCTGGCAACATTAGATTTCAAACTCAGGTTTCATGGTTACCTTGGAGACTGATGCATGTTTACATAGATTATTTTAGCAGGTTTTGGTAAAACGTTATAACTGTAGTTTATTAAATGTGTTGCTAGTGTTTTTTCCTTGAACCCCCTGCAGGTCATTTTATCTTAAAAGGTTTTATCTTGGAGCAGCTGGAGGTCTGGAAGTCTGGTGCTGAGGAAGTTGCCCTTGCAATCAGGTTCTTTATTTGAATCCCAAGACTGCTAGTGGAACTACTAAGGTACCCTTATGCAAAATACCATCCCCACACACTGAATAAGTCAGGGCTAAACTGCTGTAGGCTGAATGGGCAGGGCTAAGCTGCTGTAGACTGAATGGGCGGGGCTAAGCATGTGAATTCAGAGTCATTAATGCGGTGAATAAATAAAGGACGAATGGAGCGACGGTGATGTTCAGACCAGATTTATTTAAAAGAAATGAGTCCAAAGACAAAAAAGAGACTTTCTTTAAAATACAAGTCAAACAGCTCGTTAATCACAATGTGTTTTACATGGTTCCTCTCACGGCCTGTACAAGACACTTCAACCGCCTCGCAAATAACTTAAATAACTCACTCCAAAAGTGCAAAGTCATCACTCAGACATAGCAAGTCCATGGTAAGACAACAGTCAATGATACAGTTCACATTTCCTTTTGTGCAAGAGTCACAAGAATGTTTCAGTGAGAGAGAGAGAGTGAGTGAGTGAGAGAGAGAGAGAGAGAGAGAGAGAGACAGAAAGAAGGGGATGGAAGCAGAAAGGGGAAAAAATATATATAGAGAGATGAGAGTGAGTGAGGGAGAGAGAGAGAAAGGGCACATTTTTTTTTATTTAGAGAGAAAAGAGAGGAAGAGAGAGACTATGATTTCTGTTCTGCTCCGGCAGCACTCTGGGGGGCGCTCTCGGGCTTTGCGATCTGATAGGTGATGAGATATTCTGGATAGGCCTGAAAAACAAGACACACGTGCATTTATGTCTCTCACACACACAGACACGCCTGTCCGGACTCGGGACTTGCCTGTCCAGACGTGGTCCGGGCTCAGGACTCGCTGGCCTAGATATAAACTAGACTTGGGACTCTACTGTCCAGACTTGGTAAAGTAGACTCTGGACCTGTCTGCTTAGGGACCCGTCTGTCTAGATTCAGAATTGTCTGTCAGAATATTTGCAGATTCAGGACTTTGGTCTGTTTATACTCAGACTAGACTCAGAGTGTGTTGGGATTTGTTACTCAGAACAAAATGACCTGTTCCCAGTTTGGGAAATCCGTTTGAAGCCTATGACAGTGTGTGGTAGTGTGCGGTAGTTTCTGAGTGTGTGGTATTAGTGCGCGGTAGTGTCTGAGGGTATGGTGGTAGTTTCGGTAGTGTCTGAGGGTATGGTGGTAGTGTGAGGGTATGGTGGTAGTGTCTGAGGGTATGGTGGTAGTGTGTGGTAGTGTCTGAGGGTATGGTGGTAATGTGCGGTAGTGTCTGAGGGTGTGGTAGTGTGCAGTGTACCTGTTCTCCCCTGTAGATGACGTACTCTGCATACGCCAGGCCGTTGACGCTGGGCCTCCCGATAACGGAGTGATGACCTGGAGGAGCGTGAGCCATTTTCATAGCACTGAACTGCAGGAAGGACTTCCCCAGGGTTACCCTACAGAACAGCATCTGCCTGCACGCCGCAGACACACACACACACACACACACACACATACACACACAGTAATCCGTCAGAACCCCACACAGACAGGTGAGTCTACGCTGGCTGGTCAGGCAGCAGGGGGCGCCCTCACCTGTGGCACAGGTAGCAGGAGCGGTCTTTGTGAGTCGGGCAGCCAGTTCCGCCCCCGATGCCGTAAACGTACTGGTTACTCTTGGAGGAGTTCTCTGCGAAGTAGATCCCGGCTCCAAACATGCCGCCAATGTAGGCGTGGCGTTCATCAAAGCCTTTGTGGATGATGGCATTTATAAATGGAGAACCTGAAGACAAACCACAAAACACCTAAACAACTGAAACAGTGTGGGTCTGAGAGAGGTTCTGCTGCTGGAGAACAGGGGGATCTGAGAGAGGGGTGGGTTAGGATTATGGTTGGGGCTTGGCTTTACCGTGGAAGAGCATGCGCTCGTTGTGATGGTTGTGGTTCTCGTCGGCGATCTCCTTCTGCCGGTGTGCGTATCGCTCCCGGAGCTTCTTATTCACCACCTTCTGAATCTGTGTGTGAACCCAGAGCCCCAGATCAGTCCAGACACAGGGTTTCATTCCATCACTGCTGCCTGAACTCAGTCTCAGCACTATCTGCTCGGGGGAGGCTTCATGCTCACCTTGATCACGTTGTATCTGCTGAAGACTCCTCCTGCATTTCCACCGTCTCTGTGTTCACGGATTGTACTCTGCATCTACAAGAATCACACACATCAGTGCACAGCTCCAACCACAGACACTCACAGTCTTGTCCAGCTGAGTCTAGGAGACAACCAGGACCTGTAGCTGGACTTTAATATAATAAGCTAAAATCCTCCAAAATACCTCCTCTTCAACAGACTGGAACTCCTTGTCGTCAGGCGGCAGGTCGATGAGGACAGTGCCCTGAGCGGTGCAGTGGAAGGCCAGGTATGGGTTTCCACCTGGATTGATCACACACACACACACACACACCAAGAGGCACTTTAGCATTTCCATCCACCTGCTGTAAACTGTGGGAGGAAGCCAGAGTTCCTGCTCCCCACTGCCCCAGTGTGCCCCCCCAGTCCCGACCCAGTGTGAGTGAATCCTTTACTCCTGCAGGAGGGAAGAAAGTACCCCAGCACTGTTATGGTACCAGTAAGAGCTCCAGACTGGGACTCACCCTGCTGCCCCCCGAGCAGTCTCTCGATGCCTTTGATTAGTTTGTGTCGATGTCCGTAAGCGTTTATACCGATTTCCTTCAGCTCCTCGTGTCCCATATCAGCCAGCACGTCCAGAGTGATCTGCAGAGAGAGGACGGGGTGATGAGGAGGGGAGGGAGTTACTCTGAGACCAAAAGTGGCCCAGGACCAGAGAGACCATGAGGCCTGTGGTCCGCTCTTACACAGAGGACGATGCTGAAGACTCACCTGCTCGCGTTCGAAGACGTCTCTGAGGTGCTCCAGGCCCAGGCTCTTCAGGAACTGTGAGATGTTCATGTCCAGCATGGCGACTGCAGGACAGACACACGAGTAAATCAGATCAGTCACATTAGCTGCATTAGCTCCAGCACTAAACCTCACCCTCTCCTTCCTTCCTTCCTCACCCTCTCCTTCCTTCCTCTCGGTTCCGCACGCTCCGTCCGCCGGCCCGGTGGCGCCCCCGCTGGCCCCTCCGCTGGCCCCGTCGCTCAGGGGTCCCGCCAGGTTATCGATGCTGGAGGCGGCGGAGAGGCAGGAGGGCGTGGAGGCGGGCGAGATCAGAGTGGCGCTCAGCACGGTGGCCTGCGGTTTGAAGCAGCTGGGCAGGGCGTCCGGCGGCATGGCGTCCATCAGCAGCGCGCGGATATCGTCAGCCTGGCGGTGGCGGGCAAGTTTAGTCATCACAGACACAATCAGAACTCAAACAACAGAGATATTTCAGGGTTTGCGTACCGTGGCCAAGTCGAGCGCGGTCTGGCCCTCCTGGTTCTTCATGGTGGGGTCGGCGCCGTGGGCCAGCAGTAACGCACACAGCTGAGTCCGGCCCTTCTGAGCCGCCTCATGCAGCGGAGTGAACGCCCACTTATCCGTCGCATTCACACACGTGTTATACTTTATCAACAGTGCTGCTATATCCACATGCTGGAGAGACAGAGAGACAGACAGAGACAGAAAGAAAAACACAGAGAGAGAGAAACAGAGAGAGAGAGAGACAGAGACGGAGAGAGACAGGTTTGTCTTTCAGATGAAGTCTAGCTGTCCACTTACAGCTGCACTCTCCACTGGGACACTGCTGAATCGACTCTTTTCATAAATATATATTTATGAAATATTATATGAAATCTATATTATAGATATATTTATACATGTATTATTGAGTTACGCAGATATGAAATGAACCCTGAGTGTGTGAGTCTGTGGTGCAGGAGAAGCTGGAGGTGGTGAGGTTCTCACCCCGTAGGAGGCGGCGTTGTGCAGCGGGATCAGACCGCCTTTATCCTGCGCGTTCACATCTGCACCATGTTCCAGAAGATACTCTGCCACCTCCAGGTTATTGTAGCCAGCTAGAACACACACACATTATATTTATTTAAACATATTTTCATATCTCTCGCTATACTATTATGTATACATCCATACATATTTATAACATTAATACTAGAGACACACATATTACACATATGTATCGTTATTACTTACGTATTATTACACACATTCATTAAATATAACACTTTTAGGCCTCATTACTGCTACTTATAGACACACAAAAGTTATAGTTACTTATTTCAGCTACATTTATACCACCTTCTGGGCAGTTTACATACAGGTGCTTATACATGGAATATATTCTAATTGTGTCTTTGTACCTGCGAGGTGCAGTGGAGTGGAGTTCCTCCCCTGTGTGTGTGTGTGTGTGTGTGTGTGTGTGTGTGTGTGTGTGTGTGTGTGTACCTGCGAGGTGCAGTGGGGTGGAGTTCCTCCCCTGTGTGTCTCTACAGTTGATGTTCTCTGGGCTGCAGAGTTTCTGGACCCGTGCCAGGCAGCCCTTCTTGGCGGCGTCCAGCAGGGCGGCGTCCCCACGCAGCAGGTCCTGAATGTCCGTGTCTCCGTCTTTCACCATGTCCAGGGCCATGTTACCGTCACGGTTCTTCTTCGAAGGGTCGGCGCCATGCTGCACCACACAAACACACACACGGCACTGCTGAACTCGTTCACTCACAACACAGAGCTGTTACACACACATACACCATTTACAGAAACATTACAGGTTCTATAAGGATACATGAGGCCCCATAACCTTCATTCTGACAGATTGTAGTACACTACAGGAACCACAGGGGGCGCATTACCACACAGAGAGAGAGAGAGTGTGTGTGTGTGTGTGTGTGTGTGTGTGCGCTGACCTTCAGCAGTAGTTTGCAGATCTCATATTTGCCCTTGGCCGCCGCCTCATGCAGGGGAGTGAACTTCCACAAATCAGCCACGTTCACCGACGCCCCGTGTCTCACCAGCAGCTCCGCCACCTCATAGTGACCGTACGAACAGGCATTATGGAGAGGAACCAGACCACTGAGAGAGAGAGAGACAGAGAGAGAGACACATTTTTATTTTATGAATACATTCATGGTGAGGGTAGTGTAGATGGTGTGGGTGATGAGGGTAATGAGGGTGGTGTAGGCGGTGTGGGTGTTGTAGGTGGTGTGGGTGATGAGGGTAATGAGGGTGGTGTAGGCGGTGAGGAAGGTGGAGGTGGTGTGGGTGATGTAGGTATAGGTGGTGAGGGTGGTGTATGTGGTGTGGGTGGTATAGGTGGTGAGAGTGGTGTGGGTAATGTAGGTATAGGTGGTATAGCCGGTGAGGGTGGTATAGATGGTGTATGTGGTGAGGATGGTGTAGGTGATGTAAGTATAGGTGGTGAGGGTTAGGGATGGGTACCGAGACCCGGTACTTAATCGGCCCTGGTGCCTAATTATAAAAGACCGGGGGACCGATAAGCTCT
>JBBPDB010000108.1:38666175-38682278 GCA_037974465.1 Brachypetersius altus
GTAAAGCTGCTTTGTGACAACGACCATTGTTAAAAGCGCTATATAAATAAAATTGAATTGAATTGAATTGAATTATTTCAGGCAAAGATTTCAGTTGAAACAGAACCAGGACATCCTCAAGATACTTTTAATGATAACGTTACAGCAGTGCCTAATGCACACACAATCATTACCTGCTATTATACTGGGAGACTTTCATGTTCACACATGGCATTGAAGATTCTGGTGAACAGGAGGTCAAGTATTCTGCAGAAGTGGCCAGGAGATCTTTCATTTCCAAATGATCTATGCAAAAACACAAGAAAAGCCTGGAATGGCCTGCAAGTTCTTGAGTATTGTAGGTCTTGACTGCTTCACAGGAAGATTCTGAATTCTGGGATGTTCCTGTTTAATTACTGTTACAAATCCAGGGTAAGCATGCATGTGTGAGAGAAATGTGAGTCTATCGAAGGAGAAGAAAAAGACAGGGCGTGGCTTTTTCTTCTCCTTCAACAGACTTACATACGCTAAAAAACTTGCACACTGTCAAAATATTCATAAGGTTTCTTAACAGTTAAAGCCTTCTAGAACCTTTATCGTATGTAGAAGTTCTTTAATGTTTCTCTTTTAAAGAAGTTCTTTTGTTTCTCTTCAGAGTACATTGGAAGGTTTTTCAGGGTGTATCTACTGTATCTTGCATTGCTTCAAACTAACAAAGCACTGTTTGAAAAAAGAGAAGGAAATAGCAATCGACAAACAATTCCTTGCGCTTCCCTGGCCCCACAGTGATGATCGTCAACTTCAGCTCACTGTCATGAGATACTGGGTCTAAAAGCACTCTATGCCACTGCAAAGACAATGCAGCAGCAGTGCGTTCTAGCAGCAGGAAGAGGCTGAAAGGGAAGAGCAATTACCGACACAGAGGCATCTGTGACAGGCCCTTTGAGAGCCTCTGACATTAGCAAACAGCAATCAGGTGAATCACTGCTGACAAAAGGACTGCGTCAGATATACATTAGGCAGACAAAAGAGCCGTACACAGGCCGTGACAGGACCAATCTTCCCGTACAATGGGTACAGGGCGGGCAGTGGCATCCTAATAGAGATACCGCGCACAAAGACCGTCTTGCTGAGGCCTGCCGTCAGCATTCTGGCCGTTAATAATGTCATTGGATCACTGGGAAAAGTCAAAGGAGCACAAGGCAGCAATGCTGTCTGACTCCGAATGAGAAAATGTCTCACTCTCTCTTTCTCCCTCCCTCTCTCTCCATCTCTTTGTGAATGTCTTCAAACTGAAAGCTGCCCTGATGCTCGCCGTTTAAGAGCGATTAGTGGGCTGGGGTCCTGTCAGGCTAAGTAAGATCTAGCAACCTACACAGGTTTCTGATTGACATAAGATACCATTAGAACTTTGTCTGGCGTTAACCAGGTGGTGTTAAAGGTACGTGGCAGTACAAACCAGACTTTTGGCTGCACATTTCATCCCTCAATGTGGCAGTGAACTGCCTACGTTGGCAGGAGGGGGACATTTGACAGAAACAGTAAAATCGTTAGCATCCCTAATAGGGTAACACCATCCCTAATGGGACTCGTTTACATGCGCTTTACATGAGAAGGAATGGTAATGCAATTCTTAAGTGTTTCACAGTGATTTTAGTCACTAAATCTCCTATGTTAGCCATTTTTAAGGACACATTAGTCTAGCGGTATTTATCTCCAATAAACCAAGCTTCAAAATGTAAACGTCACATCAAAATTGTATGGAAAAGGAGACTTCAATGGTTTTGTTAAGTAATGGCAGCCCCTATAGGAGCATTATGGATTCTCTGCAGAGATCAAGACAGTATGTATTGCTCTACTTTTGATGTTATAACACTCCGAACATCAAAACATCAAATAAGTTCAATTTTAAGCAGAAATGTTTTAGTTACATTTCCATGCTAATGAGAATTAAGCAGGTAGGAAGGTGTTATGTGATGGATTATTTTCAATAAACCTTAATAGAATACCATATTGCACAAAAAGCACATTAAAAAAAAAAAGAAATATGTTCAGATTAATCAAGGTCCATATTTCCCTGTAGAAGTTGGGAAACACTTCTGCCAGCAAAACTTTCAAAACTGGGGTCCTGAAACTTTTGCCTACCACTGTAAGCAATATGGACCCCCTGTGGTGCAATTACATTATCCCATCCTCCCAGTGTAAAACTAATCCCATCCGAAATCGGCGTACAACCTACTTCAGACGGCTCTTGTAGCTCTGTGGGAGGTGATTCTGAGACTGAGACTAATGATACAGCCTGGTCCAGTGTTGTGCAGTGAGATGGAGCTGGCATGGTGCACACTAGACTAACACACAAGCATATGCAGTTTAGGAAGTTTATATTGAAAATAGCTCTTTACCATACATCAGATAATGAGAAGTGGTTTCAGTGTAAGCTTTTTTTAGGCTTTCAGTGAATTCTCAATGTCAAAGGTTAGTCGGAATGTATAATTAAGACTTTGTTACAAGTCTGTTTTTCCTACATCCTTGCTATGAATCCAGTCTTTGGTTCTAAGCAACATCCATAAAACCAGTGCTTATGAAACACAAGGACTGCAATTCACCCTGCACCTGATCCAGTGCTGCCTTACAATTTTTGTCCATCAACAGGTGAGTCATGGCTCTGCAGGAATGCAATCAACTAGAATTAAGTAACACATTCTTTCCACTCAGTCTAGAAGCACTTTGTGGAATTTCAATGTCAATATATCGGCCAATAGACTAATATATGAACCTCTTAACTGACAGTTTCATCAAATATGGTCTTTAATGCATCACTTTTACATCATTTCAGGCTATACACCAGCAGAACTCTTTACATCGACACATTAAGACTCTGGCTATTAAATTATGGTTAAGGACGAGCTCCGACGCAGGTAACCATTTCGACCTCGGAATTTTCTCTGCTGCTTTACAAACCACATCCAGCATGGCGCAGTTCCGCACTCCAGCCATTAAAAGCAGGGCAGGCTCCGTGACTAACCAATCGAGGCATAAAATCAAAGAGCGTTCTCCTCCCTCACCAAATTAAACCCACAAATAATGCAATGCTAATAACATAATGAGCACGGTGTGCAGCGTGACCAGTGAGGCTGCTCCGCTCTGAAAGACGGGAGATGAAAGGACAATGGGACATTAACCATCAACCGTCTGCAAATGTCAGCGCTGAATGCTTTTATAAAAGCAGAGTGTTCCTGTGATAATGCCTGACGGCCAATAATGATGGGCACATGTAATAAAATGCAAAAAGTTACTCGAGTTTGGATGAATCCGAAGCTGAAAAGCAACGGCTTTAAAGATTTTTGAGGGTCCCTATCATTCTTACATTCAGAAATTTGACAACACAAGTGAGGCAGGCTCTCCCACAGTGCCCTAGTTCATTCTAATGAGCTTCTTCATTACACATGGTGATCTTGGATTAGACCTGAATGGATGGATCAAAGGGGTCATTCGGAGTAACGTCGATTCATTTCACTGTGTACTGTGTTGTATATATAGCGGAAATGACAACAAACCAATTTGACTGACTTGACTGATTTGTCGACAAGCGGGTTGGTTTGTCGAGGCTATGGTTTTATTCATGGGGGGTTGGAAAGGGATTTGTTCGTTGAAGGGGCTTCAGTTTCAGTTTGTCAGTTGGGGGAGGGGGGAACCACAATGAGAGATGAATCAGAATCAAAATCAGGAAACTTTATTGATCACGGAGGAAATTGCTTATATAAAGACTGCGAAGGCAGACAGAGACCAGATCAATAAAAAACATGCTCAATAAAAATCTGTAGAAATACCTCAATATGAAAATACACTATGCTATATCCAGAAATACTGGGTATAATACTATATATAACTAAAACAGATCATTATGTATATATGATAATTAAAATATATTTATAAAACATTTGGGCTAATGATGCACCTCTGATGTATTTAAGTGAGTTTTATGCCCACTTTAATTTAATGTGAATTATAATTAATTGTTATTTAATTTGATCTAGAATTATACGTATCACTTACTCATATATTTAACCTCACTTTCAACATTCATTGCATTAATATTATACTGTGTTTAGCAAATCGTACACTGTTAGTTACATAATGAATCACATTTCCATTCAGTTAATATTCTCTTTCATCATTTATGAGGCAAAAACATATGATGAAATAAAACTATGCAGAGTGCAGCATAGTATATTATTGTACAGTATAGTGTTGTATAGTATACTATAGTAGATTGTAAAAAAGAACATTTTCATCAAATTCAAACCATAATAAAAAAAAAAACTCCTCAACTCTTCAATTCAGAAGAATTTCTCTGCTCTACAAGTGGATAGCGAGAAATAATGAATAGAAAATTACAGCAGGCTTATGTCATTGCCAAATGATAACTGTGATTTCCAACTGTGACTTCACACTAGCAGGGAACCGAGCCACAGGCCACCACTCATTTCATACAGGAGGCAGCACTTGCAGATTTACTGACAAGCAACCTATTATTTAAATGAACAGGATTTAAGTTTATAAGCACATTTGGTCATATTTTTAAAGATTACTTTGAAAAATTCCATCTCTCTTTGTCACATTAACAATAAAAGCATCTAAATTGCTCCATCTGTCCTATCAGATTTTTTCTTTTCTTCACAGGATTCAGTTTCAATCATTTGTCTTTATCCCACATAAACACTTCTAACATTCGACCAAGAAAAGAAGTTTCTGCAAACTTTAGATGTATCTGAATGAGATAATACTCAAATAAGCAAAAATGTGTTTAAAGTGGGACAGGTGTTAACATTGTGATGCCTATTCACTGTAAAAAGTCTGGAGGGGACTTTCAGTGGTTGCTATGGCAATGGATAGTGATAGAGGAGCACATGTCTGATATGGAGAAGATTGAAGACATATCTAGGTAAATATTGTGTTAATATATGTTTGTATTCCTTTTACATTAATGCTGTACCTTAAAAGAAATTTGTAAAAGAAGACATTTTTCAGAGTATTTTTATTAATCACATGAAAACCAGCCAATTTAAAATAATATGTCAAACTAGTTGCCAGTTTTTTTTTCTAAATTCTGTCATTTCGAATAGTCATTTCCACCACAGCCTCTATGCTGATAGGGGGCCAATAGAAACACTCAAATATAGAGCTCATAATTTGAAAACAGCAGTATATATAGTAATACATATCAGAGTGTGCAAAAGTTTAAGGCCAAATTAAAGTTCCAAGTCACATTTTTGTCTGAACAGAAAACAATTAAATATAACAGCACAGAAAGAAGCAACAGAAAGAAGAGGCTCAAACTCTTAGTTGTGAATGCACAGACATGGCCTTCTCACTCTCCAGGTGTCACCTGGAGGCTTTTAGAGCCACTGAAATATGCAACACTACAAGCACAGGCTGTTTAGAGCAATAGATGATCTCTATAACTATTCAGCAGGATCTGATACTACAGAGGGAGAGGGAGAGAGAGAGAGAGAGAAGGAGAGAGAGAGAGAGAGAGAGAGAGAGAGAGAGAGAGACAGAGAGAGAGAGAGAGAGAAAGAGAGAGAAAGAGAGAGAGAGAGAGAGAGAGAGAAAGAGAGAGAGAGAGAGAGAGAGAGAGAGAAAGAGAGAGACAGAGAGAGAGAGAAAGAGAGAGAGAGAGAGAGAGAGAGAGAGAGAGAGAGAGAGAGAGAGAAATGGATGAAAGGGATGAAATTATAGCTCCTGTAAAGATTTATTTTCTTTGTGTCAGACTCTTACCGGGACTCCACAGCACAACAGCAGCAGAAGATGGAATAGATGGAATGACCTGGAGAGAGAGAGACAAAGAGAGAGAGACGGAGAGAGAGAAACAGAGAGAGAGAGAGAGAGAGAGAGACAGAGTGAGAGAGAGAGAGAGAGAGACTGAGAGAGTGAGAGAGAGACAGACTGAGAAAGAGAGAGAGAAAGAGAGAGACTGAGAAAGAGAGAGAGAGAGAGACAGACTGACAGACCTAGAGAGAGAGAGGGTAAGTGTTTATATTAGCTGAGGGGCTTGTAAACTCTTTACTGCGGGTAATTAACACACTTACTCACCGCCTTTCATCTGAGAACGGTGACGGAGCCGCGGCAGACGCGGAACGTTAGGCTGTGATATGAGAGAAGGGAGGAAAGAGTGTAATCAGAACCGGCCAGTGTGAGAGTGATCTTACCGTGGAGGAGGGGGAGATGGTGACGGCTTTTCCACCCTCCAGGTAGTGTGTCTCTGTGTAGTGACTGGCAAACAGCCCCCTGGAACACACACAGACACACATAGTGAGAAACAGGAGAGGAAAGTCATTTTTGTATTGATTCCTCTATGAGGCATGCCACTGACTGGATCAACAGCACAGGTTTGAATAGTATGGCTCGCACTAAAATAACCAGAAAACCAATTAGTTCACACGTCAAGAGTGTATCTTCATATGCCTGCTTCCCACTGCTCAGTCTCATTTATATTTGTAGAGAATGATCAATGTGTCTTCTTGTCAAATGTCCCCACAGACCCTTGTTATCTCTCTGTGCTGCATGTATAAATCCATCTGGTATGGTTCTAGAGGACACAAGCTCATGTCTATTTTAATTAAGCAACCTTATGTCAGAACAGCATGTCTCATTCCGAGTGCTCAGTAACATGCCAGCTTCCAGCAGATGTACTGTTGGCTTAAGGCAACTAATGAATGTCCCACAGCTAATAAGAGATATACTGGAGGGGCATATATGAAACATATAAGGCTAATAAACTGTATGAGAGTTTAGTAAGCACTACAGTCTAATCTGAGAATGGAGACCAGAAAATGTTAATGAAGTACCAGGCAGCTGGGTTTGTGGAGTCTAGAGGTTTACTAGGGATGTAGAGTTCTAGCATGGTACTAAAGGTTTAGTAGAGAACTAAGAAAGTAAGAGGTTTCGTGTGGTACTAAAGGTTTAGTAGAGTACTAAGGGGTCTAGAGGTTTAATGTGATGCTAAATGTTTAGTGGAGTACTAAGGGATCTAGAGGTTTAGTAGAGTATTAAAGGTTTAGTGGGGCACTAAAGGATCTAGAGGTTTAGTATAGTACTAAAGATTGTGACTACAAATAGATGTAGAAGTGTACTAGGCTACTAAACATGTAGTGGAGAACTAAGGGATCTAGAAGTTTAGTGTGGTGCTCAAGGTTTAGTGGAGTATTAAGGAAGTTAGGGGACTAAAGGTTTACTGGAGCAGTACGGGATCTAGAGGTTTAGTATGGGACTAAAGATTGTGACTACAAATAGATGTAGAAATGTACTAGTGTACTAAACATGTAGTGGAGAACTAAGGGATCTAGAGGTTTAATGTGATACTAAAGGTTTAGTGGAGTACTAAGGGATCTAGCGGTTTAGTATGGTCCTAAAGGTCTAGTGGGGCACTAAAGGATCTAGAGGTTTAGTATGGTACTAAAGATTGTGACTACAAATAGATGTAGAAGTGTACTAGGCTACTAAACATTTAGTGGAGTACTAAGGCAGGGATCTAGAGGTTTAATGTGATACTAAAGGTTTAGCAGAGTACTAAGGGATCTAGAGGTTTAGTATGGTCCTAAAGGTTTAGTGTAGCACTAAGGGATCTAGAGGTTTAGTAGAGTACTAAAGGTTTAGTGGAGCACTAAGGGACCTAGAGCTTTAGTAGAGTACTAAAGGTTTAGTGGAACAGTACAGGTCAAGTCTGGTTTGGTATTAAAGGTTTAGTGTTCTACTGAGAAAGGTAGAGGCTTAGTGTGGTACTAAAGGTACAGTGGGACAGTACTATCACTGCAACGATACACACACCATTGCACATTTACACACCTTTATACACACCATTGTACGTCTGCACACATATCATACCCAGGTCTGTTTGATCCATGTTGCACAGTGTCGTTTCAAACATAGATCGCTGAAATCTCACAGTCTGTAAAAGGCATTACCCAAACCTTCACCACAAAGTTGCAAGCACACAGGTCTCTAAAATGTCTTTATAAGCTGAAACAATAAGACCCAGCTAAAGGATTTAAACCAGGAGAAAACATCCCAGACCCTTATCCTTTGACACTATCTAGCAGAGTAAATTGAGGTTATTGTCAATGTCAAGTAAACGTGAACTTTGTCATCTCAACCATATTCAAGTATACAGAGAGACAAAATGGCAATGCTCAGGGTCCACAGTGCACACATACACAGTGCAAATAACAAAGTAGGGATATGCTAAGACATACAAGGCAATGCAATATGAAAAGTAAGTAGGCAATATGCCAGTAAAATAGGTAAGAAGGGGTTTAGTGGAGTAGGGGGACGTTGCGGTACGACCTTGGGCTTTTAGTGTCTGTTCTTTATAATCCAATTTAAAAAAAACAGGTGATAATGATGACAAATTCAGAAATCTCCATCAAGGCCATGTAGAAAAGTAACAGAACACACTCCCCTGTGTCTCTCTCTGCAAAAAAAATCAATGTCTTCATGATGTCCAGAGATGCAGGGCTGACTGGACGTGAATCATCCTCCCAGTCCATGTGAGACTTGTTAGCAATACCCAGACCCAGAGAAGGCGATAAACTAATGAATATGAAAATATTTATGAGTAATGCTTAGGGAGGTGAGAAACACTGACCACAGGGCAGCTTCTATGGAAATGGTTTTTTTGGGAAAAACTGTGATTCAAGGGCAGCAGAGTCACACTGCAACATGATCAAATTAAAAACACACATTAAAAAAAGTTCAATCTTATAGTGCTAATAAAATTTAACTGCTAATGTTACAGTTGTTTTTCACTTATTAAGGTTCTACCCTAAATAGCTGAGCTGCCAAAATATGCTTTTATTATGCCAGCATAGTGGCTTACATGTCTAGAAGTCCTAGTGCTTGGAGGTGTAATTTGAACAAAGAGTGTGGCAATCACATCGTAAGTGCAAATTAATGCCCATCACTGAACTTCTGAAATCAAAGGTTCGGAAGGTGGAGGCTTCTTATGTGAATTAAACAGATGTAAAAATAGACTTATCAGACTGCTGCACACTGTGAATGGGTGTGAAATATACTGCATTTAATAAGCTCGTGCCAAAGATTGCAGATGTGAAACACCATGAGAACTTTGTCGGTGCAAGCAGTTCTGCACTTCAGAAAAGAAGTAGTCCTCCCCAGCCCCAATTCCAGACATGAGAAGTGATATCTGCTCTTAGACTCTATTTATCTCCCAACCTCTCACTGCACCTGTGCTCTCCCAGATAGCATGCACGATCCTTGAAGATCGCTCTCAAACCAGCGACACTGAAGGTACAAACACAAGTAGAATGTGATAGAAGAGAGACAATTACGACTGAGCGATCAATGCCACCCTGAAGATTGATCAATCAGTGTGGAAGAGGCTGCCAATAACATTACATGGCAGTTTAAACAGAAAACTTCGAGTAAAACATTAAAGATTAAAGGTGTTTAGAGACAAACTGCTCTGCTGCACCTCCATGTTAATGATGACAATTGATTTTCCAAGACAGTGCAAGGCTTGGTCTTTAAATGAAAAACGTTAGGACGACGCGGCGCTTTTCCTGCGATGAGAAAAACAGCTAATTAATGAATATTTATGGAACCCAACACCAGATGTAATTGGTCTCGTCTCATTTGATGTTAGCCAGGGTGACTCGTCGTGTTAAAAGAGAGCAATCTTCACTGAAGGGACTTCAAACCCTGACGATTGCTTTTGATGTAGTCTCGCAGGATTCAGCTGGACATACAGTGCAGACAAAGGCTTTGGCCAGTCATGCTTCTCCTTCTGTTTCTTCAAGAGACATCCTGACAAGCTGGGGTTGAAATAACATAAAGGGAAAAAAAATCAAAGCAATGGGTTCCACTATTTCAAACGAGTGGAAATAAAATGTCAGCTCAAAGAGATACAGCAGGGCCGATTCTAAACGGACAGCAATATTAACAATCTGATCATTTATTAGGAATGTATGCAGTCCTCAGATGATTTGGGAGAATTTTGCTTTCAGTTACAATGTCAGGGTCAGATGTATTCATATGAAGTCATTTCATATGAGTCACAGTCCTGGGTCAAAACTAGAGTCTCCCGGGTTTCGGTAGAGGATGAGCTTTATTGGGGCAGCCGGTAGCCTAGTGCTTAGGACGTTCGCCCTGGGGTCAGAAAGTCATGGGGTTTATTCCCAGGACAGCTAAACACTTCTGAGGTACTCTTGAGCAAGGTACCGTCCCCACACACTGCTCACTGGGCACAGTGTTCCTGGCTGCCCACTGCTTCACTTGGGTTAAATGCTGAGGAATAATTTCGTGCTGTTCACACTGTGTGCTGTGGTGTGTTCACATTTGACTGAATGATCACTTTCACTAATGTGCAAGTCTTAGTTAAGACTAGAGTCTCTAAGATACCCATCTGCGTCAAGATTAGAGGCTCTTAGGTGCAAATCTGAGTCAAGACTAGAGTCTCTATGGTGTGAGCTTGAGCCAAGACTAGAATCTTTAAGTCTTTGTCAAGACTAGAGTCTCAAAGTTTCAAATCTGAGTCAGGACTAGAGTCTCGAAGGTGTAAATCCGAATCAGGACTAGAGTCTTGAAGGTATAAATCTGAGTCAGGACTAGAGTCTCTAAGGTGCACATCTGAGTCAGGATTAGAGTCTCTAAGGTGCACATCTGAGTCAGGTCTAGAGTCTCTAAGGTGCACATCTGAGTCAGGACTAGAGTCTCGAAAGTGCACATCTGAGTCAGGACTAGAGTCTCTAAGGTGCACATCTGAGTCAGGACTAGAGTTTCTAAGGTGCACATCTGAGTCAGGACTAGAGTCTCGAAGGTGCACATCTGAGTCAGGACTAGAGTCTCGAAGGTGCACATCTGAGTCAGGACTAGAGTCTCTAAGGTGCAAATCTGAGTCAAGGCTACACTCTGAGTTGAAGGTCGTGTCTCTGGGCTGCCAGTTTAAGTCGAATCTAGAGTCCCTGAGGTGCATGCCATTGGGAGCTTCTGGGACATGAGTCAGAGTTGAATCTCTGGTCTCTGGAGTGTGAGTCTGCAGCAGTTCTCAAGGCCCTGGAGTGCAAGTTTAAGTCGAATGAGTCGCTAGGTTGTATGTTAATCCACCTGAAGCTTTAGTAAGTTTTGAAGGACTGTGATCTGTAACCTATTAAAACTTCAAAACTTATCATCCAAACTAAGTTTTACCTCTTTCTTTTAAGCGTAATGTTGCATTCCAATCTGTCCACTAGACTGAAAGTTGAGGTATAATTAAAGGCTCGTTGTTTGCAAATGAATCGAGCCTGTTGCTGCTGGAACTAGGGGCTTGGAGCTGTGGATGAATGGCCTTGCAGTAATGACTTTGCATGACCATAACGAACCAGACAGGAAAGTCAAACAAAGAAATGAAAGCTCTTTTTCATTACACTGAATTGGGGCTTTCATTCCTAATTTTACTTTTGTTTGTGTTTTATGTCTTGTTGAGATTTCATGAGTTGTGCAATGAGTCAGTTAAGGGAGAGTTTGAGCCAGTTAAAGGCGTGTCTTAAGCATGACTCAGGTCACCGACATGCCAGCAACGTGTATGTATTTAAAAACCTTGTTTTAACTCGTGTTTCTCTTTTAATCACCATTAATTGTCCCACTCCAGTACAAAACCCTGTCCTCAAACACCTCCAGATAATAATAATTGCCTAGAATAAACAAAACTGACACTTTGTGTTCGTTACCACTGTGATAAAAGCAGCTTAATCAATAGACATCGATCTTCCGTCTGTCTTACAGCTCATTAGCACCACATAACAACCTGATCAGGGAATATGGCCGACATTCACAGGGTAAACATGACAAAGTGTTGACTGTCTGAACACAGACAGCTGCAATATTTTATGAGTCTTTATTTTTGCATTTATGCATTATGCATTAGCAAAAACTACACAGCGGAGCCATGCCAAAAGAAGCCCTTTAATAGGGAAAGGGAAAATGGAGATGATATCTTTCTGTAATTCTACGTTTCATATGTGGCCGAGGGCGGAGCCTGAGGACAGAAATGTTAATTAAAACAACACTGGAGCAGGGAACCCATTAAAAAAACAATGGCCCAAAAACCATTTTATTCCTGAGTGTACCATGTGCAGCTCAGCAGTCATGGAAGCTCAGAAGTCCCATACCTTGCTTATGACTCAAGCTGTCAGGAGCACACTCCCAACTAATGACTAGAGTCATTTTGCCCTTAAGGAAGATACAGGTAATGCTGTCATTTCAGACAGCTCTGCAGTTGGTTAATGGATTTTACTTGGGCAAAAGTGTAAACTGCTGCTTTCACTGGCTGACAGCTGGTCTATATTGCATAAACTTTAATCTTTAGCATTGTTAACATGCAACTCAGGTGGTCAATTCATTGTTAAGATGAAAAACAAGTTCATTTTACCTGGACACTGATGCACAACAGCTTTAAACAGTACGTTTTAATGGTCTGACAGGTTATCTATACAATAAAATGTGCTAGCATCGTTAGACCAAGCTGTTTTCAAGCGGTCAATACATTGTAAAGTTGAGAAATTAGTTAATTTAACTAGGAAGCAAATCAATCCCTTCTACTTTACGGAACGGCAGTTCGGAAACTTTCGGTGACATACTTTTAATATGGATCAGTCAAGGGTCAGTTTGCTCACTGTTTTCTAGCAAAGGATACATTTAAAGTTTACAGTCTCATAACCCCCACGTCTCATTTCTTTCCAGGCTCTGTTTTGTTTTCATACTGAATATCCAGACTCACAAACACAGCGGCGTGATGCAGCATTATAAATGTTGCCATCAACATTCTGATTTACACAACACCAATGGCAACGAGGGCAGAATGAATACAGCGGGGAATCAAAGCAGGGCTTGCGGGTCGTAATTTTATTTACAAGCGCGTTCTGGTTCCAGCAGTGAGCTAAGCAAGAGACCAGTCCAGGCTGACCCGTCGCTGCTCAATCAAAGCAGAGCAAACACAGCAGGGGCAGAGAGACAAAGGACACAAAAAAGGAAAAAATAAGGGAGGGGGTGTATTGCACCAGTTATAGTGATGTTTTGGGCTTTGGCGTGATGACAGGCGTGCAAGAAGCGGAGACGGCATGCCTGCGTTCTTGTTTTTCTTTTGGAAAAATCAGGTCAGGGTTACGTCTCTGATGGCGTCCGTCCCCCAAGTCCCCTCCGCCCCACAGTGGACACTTTGTTCTTCTGCATGATCATAAACGTTGGCTTGTCCTCAAAATCCCTCCAGTTGATAATTGAGAGCCAGACTGGTCATTCGAAATCTTTATTACAGACCACTCATTACCATTACCATGGTGACTGTCTCCTTTGAGATTGATGCCTGTGGGCCAGCCAGGTTCAATAGAAATCAATAAAGTTCCATCAGGGGTAATGTGCAAGTGACGAATAACACTGGCAACGCACACACTGAACCAATTATAGGCTGCAGGTGATTGATATCTTGGAAACAATGGCGAGCTAATTGAAATAAGGGACTACATGCGGTGCAGTGATTAACAAGAACGAAGGGTCAGATGGATGTATAAGGAAGTGGCCTCTTTCGTTAATGGGTGCAAGACATAGAGCATCTCAAATCTGTTCAAATGACGCACAAAAGGACGTTAGAAAAGAAATGATTGGTTAAGTGTTTAGGTGGGAATGGCGTTCAGTGACTTTCCGGGTCATTTATATGGTCCAACAAATATTTTGTAAGTCATGTTCTCTAGGCAGAGAAGTACGTAAGACTCAGAGATGTCGCTGAGATGTGTCCCAATAGATACCACTGAAAAGCAAAGTTTAATAAAAGATTTTTTTAATGTGACTTGAGTTTTGAATTACCCCGAGACCAGAAGTAATCGTATGTGTGGTAAAATTCCATTAAGACAGCTCCCCTTTCAGAATCAGCCTGAGAAATACACTGAGTAATGGAAACACTAGATGATGTGTTTGACGTGGATGTATAATCCTTGGAGGACAAGTTGCATACTTGACATAATCCTGTCCCAGTACGGGACAGAAGTGATATGCAAGTTTTGGAGGTTTTGCTGACAAGTAGAGCTACACCCTTGGATCAGGAGTTCATGCAATGAATTTGGTTCGAGGGATCCTCAAACATATGAAAAACAAGTAACAAAACCCAAACATAAACGACTGATCCGGGGCTCCGGGCTGGCACAAACTTTGTTATACCTGTTAATATTTTGCAAACAAAGAAAAACTAAGTAAATACTAAAGAAATACAAGCAAGTTTAATACAAGCATGTGCAGAAAACACAAGAGATAAAGAAGGACACTGCTACGGTTACTCCATTATAACTGCATTACCATCAGTCCACCTGACCACACTGGTGTGCCATGAGGGAATTCGCCCCCGAATGGTTCGTAACTAAATATTATTGAAAATGATTCATTTTGAGAAAAAAAAACACCAAACTGGTTCCCACATTGGTTTTAAAAGGAGACCTTATTTACGGTCATTTACAACGAAGTATTGTTGCATGTGTGCTCCTCGTTTTATTGCTATACGTTTTCCGTCCCTCTGATAAGTATATTACCAGACGCTATTCCCCGCGGACCTTCCTGACTGGCCTTTACCATTTGTCTGTTCGTTAAGACTCACTTACCCTCCATCACTCTAACTCTACCAGACTGATATGTCTGTGTTTAGGTCATCATGTGGTGGTAACGTCAGACGGCTTGTGGGGGGTCTCGTATAATCTCAGGGGAAGTCTGTCTTCATGGATATGTATCACCACTCCGTCTGCTGCCCAGACATGAGCCACATAAATGCAAGCCGAGTCAAAAGAAATATCCGAAGCGGTGATGTTGTGCTTCTTGCATTCTAGACCTTTAGCTCTCAATGGCAGCCTCGCCTCTACAGAACCAGTTAGAGGGAACTGCTATACTCGAAACCTTTCAAAGGCAGCAATTCCATTCAGAGAGCACCCCAAGCTCAAAAATCCTTTTGAAGAGCTGAGTGTATAATCTCTATTTCTCGAAGGTCAGAGATCCCTCCCATCACCTTCCCCAAGACGTCTCGAGCAGGAGCAGCAGATGATAAGAGAAGATGGAAACCCATTTTGAGGATATGAAACGGGTGGACGTGCTGAATAACAGAGAGATGAGCTCTAAAGAGCAAAGGTCTGCGTGGCAGTGAAAGGTGAGCAGATAGACTGAGACCCAATCAAAAAACACTAAAGGAAAAACAAAAAGGAGGCTCAAACTGACGAAGACAGTCAAAAGAGAAGTGAGATGAACGCTGTCACATAACAATTAGTCTTAATGATGCCATGGTGCTCCCTCAGTGCATGAATGTTCATGACGTAAGAAAGCTCTTAATCCCTTAAGGCTGAAGAAAAAGCATGTTTGTGCTTTTTAGTCTGCTCTGCTTCTTTAATAATGAGAATTTTCAATGCCATTATTCGATTTTAGATGTAAAGAACATGATCTAACAATCTTGTGGGTTTTTATCTCGTCCAAACCTGAAAAGCATATGAATAGAAACAGATTTCACATTTGTTTGTTCATGACAGTGGTGTGAATTCTGTTTTAAATGTGTGTCTGCTCACTCACATCTTGTAATAAAGACAGCATTACGGTTTGCCTCATCTATATAACGAAGCACTATAACACAATACAGCTTAAATTCTTGAAATCACATTACTTTTACTGTTTTATTAAAATTACCGGAAATATATTATTAATATACAACACACATTTCTGCAACATACACTATAAGAACATAAGTATTGGGACACCATTACACCAACAGGGACTTTAATTACATTGAATTCAAATACACAGACTTTAATCTGGAGTCGGTCCCCCTTTGCAGCTTCTTGGAAGACTTTCTACAAGATTTTGGAGTTTCTGTGGGAATTTGTGTCCATTCATTTATGAGGTCAGACACTGATGTTGGACAAGAAGGTCTGGCTCACAATCTCCGTTCCAGTTCATCCCAAAGGTGCTGGACGGGGTTGAGGTCAGTTCTTCCGCACTGAACTCCTCCAGCATGTCTTTATGGAGCTCGCTTTGTGCACTTGGACACAGTCATGCTGGAATAGAAAAAGTTCTTCCCCAAACTGGGTCCACAAGTTGGAAGCATGGCG
>JBBPDB010000108.1:38682533-38705958 GCA_037974465.1 Brachypetersius altus
CCACACTGAACTCCTCCAGCATGTCTTTATGGAGCTCGCTTTGTGCACTGGGACACAGTCCTGCTGGAATAGAAAAAGTTCTTCCCCAAACTGGGTCCACAAGTTGGAAGCATGGCGTTGTCCAAAATGTCTTGGTCTGCTTGAGTTTCTACACCTGTGACAATATGTATGATTGAATTCAATCATTAAGAGATGTGTCCCAATACTTTTGTCTATATAGTGTATCTGTGTCTGTTCTTGTATTCAATTTGTGTGTGTATATGCTACCTGCAAAAGCAGTGCCACTTAATAGTTAATATGAACACACAAACCTTTGATCTGTTGAAGCCTTAAATCCTGCTTATGATGGATGAAGCCCAAACTCACTTAAATGTATCAGATTCAGAAACAGCTCTGCAAGACTTTGTAGCCTAGTGGTTAGGGCAGCTCTGCAGCTGGTGGCCTAATGGTTAGAGCATTCACCCTGCGATCAGAAAGTGCGGGTTCGATTCCCAAGACCGCTAGGCACCTCTGAGGTACCCTGAGCAAGGTGCCGTTCCCAGGCGCCATGTTCCTGCTGCCCCCTGCTTCACTTGGTGAATGGGTTAAATGCGGAGGTTGAATTTCGTGCTGTTCACACTGCTGTGGTGTGTTCACGTATGACAAATTTTCACTTTCACTTTTGAAACAAAACGGTTTCTGGACTTGTTCTCCCAGTGTCTGTGGGTTTTCAAACTACATTCCTTCATCATGTTAATCAAGCACAACTGTTTAGAGTGAGGGCTGGCGTGGTGGTATGTCTTTTAATGATGTTTACTGTAATTGGAATTTCTTTCTATGTAAAGTACTTCAAGGACTGTTGGCCTGGCTCTCGTCCAGCCGGTACAAGCGTGTATATGTTTTCCAGAACGTAATCAGTAAAGAAATCCCATTACAGTGTGAGAGAAAAAATGAGTCGTTTGTATTGGATGATTATTTTTGAGTGTCCTGACACTGGTTACTGCGTTATAAACTGGAACTATAAACACACACCAGCACATGTGTTCCAGCTCAGATGGGCTCAAACAGATCCACAGCACTGCTTCCATCATTCCAACTTTTGCTGCTGACAGATACAACTGTCACTTCTAGTGCAAAAGCCCACTGAGCTCTCTGTGACAGTTCATGTTTGCTCTCATGATGGGTTTTTTTTTTAGCATATCACGCCTCTCTCAGTCCCCCATGACTTCACACACACATACACACACCACAGGCAGTGGGCCGCACTCCATCAAGAGGGTCTGTGAATTCTGTAAAGGATGAGAATCTTTCTATAAAATCAAAAGCCGATCGTAAACTGCGGGGTAACTTCGGGGTTAAACTTATTTGCTGTCTCTGGCTCTCTTTCGCTCGGCGATGTCACTCCCCTCATGTGGAACATGTTACCAATCGCATGTAACAAGTCAAAGCCTTTCTCGTTCACTCTCAAGATCAAGCCTGAATAATCTGAAGATCATTTTCTCACCAATCAGCACCAATCAGTGCTTGGGCTCCGGCTAACAGATGCTAGCGTTTCATTTTTCTAACGGAGAGATCCAAGGATACATATGACCTAAACAAAACTAAATAAAAATCACCATGATAAAATGGACCTGGAACATTTCAAACGTGTCCAACTTTGAATTAGACTGTGGGCCAAAGGGAGATTGTCATATTAATATCTAAGGCAAATACTTACACAGCATGCAAGCCAAGAGCCAGACTGCCTCAAAGTGCACATCATCCCAAACCCATTTGCTCCCCTGCGTTCGGCCAAGGGGAACTTCCTTTTGTTTCTTTTCTTTGGCCCATGGGGCTACCACTCTCTCCTGTGAGTGAAAAAGTGTGTGTGTGTGTGTGTGTGTGTACGTGCTTCCCTCTGTTTCTATTTTTCATTTGGCTGGGACTATCAGGACAGGCCTGCTTGTTGTGCAGGTTGAAACAAGGTGGAGATTAGACCAGAACTCATTCAGCACCTTCTCAGACCAGATGACATCCAACACCAACTATTCATTGTTATTCAAATATTTATTATTATTTAATATTTATTATTAGAATGTTATTCTATATATTTATACCTGTTGTACTCTTAAAAACATGTTGTTTGCCTATTTTACAGTCATTTCATACCCAGTGATGGAACACATTTCATATATTTAAATACTTTTTGCCATGGACACAATCATGTACATGGAAAACAATGCAAACCATGGTTTTCCTCCCACAAAAAAAAGAAAAAGAAAAAGGAATCGGCACTTTCCATCATTTCTCTATTTGGTTTGATGAGTGTTTCAAAAAAGGGACCTAGGAGGGTAATATAGTAACCTGAAAATCGAAGCTCCTATATACCGCGCAGCTTGTCTGCAGGGAAGACAGGGGCGGCACAATCTCTGGCAGCTGCCACTGAATTACTGGAACATTTCAAACTCTCTCACACATGCAGAACTGAGCCATAATGACTATGTGGAGGCGCAGAGCATGTGCACGTGCAGAGCAGTATGTAACTGCATTAAGCTATATGATTTGGACTAGAGCTCTCAAACTACAGGCCTTTGGGTTAATTCTCTATTGTGGCAGAAGAATTGCTAATGAACACTGACCAGGATGTGCTTCTGTTGTTAAAATGTATACTTGACAAATATATTCAGTGGTGCTTGAAAGAATATTCCATATTTTCTTACACGCAGTGAAATGTATCCTGAACCGCTCCTTTTATGGCTGCAAAAGTAAAAAAAAAAGTAAAATATTAAATATTAAAACACAAACTGCTGCAACTGCTGATCAGTACTGAACATAATTTTAGCCTATTTCTCCGTACAAAGCTTTAATTCTGGGATGTTGTTTCCTCACATGAGCTGCTCAGTTCACATCCTTAAACAACACTTCTACTGGGTTAGGGTCAGGACGTCCCAATTTCAAAACATTAATCCTGCATCGTCCACCATCTTATGGGATTCAGATCACAGACCCACATCCTGACATTGTCCTTTAGAATTTGTAGATATAATTCAGAATTCATTGTTCTATCAATGATGGAAACCCATCCTGGCCAAGATGCAGCAAAACAGCGCTAAACCTTGATACTACCACCACCATGTTTCACAGATTGAAGGTAAGATTCGGAAATACAGTGTTATTATTTCTCCAAATCCAAAAATGTATTGTGGTCTCATTTGTCCACAAAACAAGTTTTTCAACTGCCTTCTGACCTGTGCATGTGATCTTTAGCAGACTGTTGAATGACATGCACACCTGTGTTTGAGGTTTCCCTGTTGACAGAACACCCAATTAGTCTATAGTTGCTTACGTTACCCTTAGTGCCTTTGTGACCTCGCAGACATGCCTTGCTTTTGGAGTGATCTTTGCCGCTCATAGGCAAGACAACCATGCAAAGGCAAGGTAAAATAGTCTTGAATTTCCTCCATTTGAACACAGTCTATTTTGCTGTGACTCCTTTGAGATGGTTTTGTAACTTCTTCCAGTCCGACAACTCCGGCGTCCGCAAAAATCTCTTTTATTTGATCTGACTCTGATAGATCCTTCTTATTTAAATAAAACAGACTTCCCACTCATACCTGATCTAATTTCCTGAATCTAATTTCACCCTCAAATTAATTGCTAATCTCAAGAGGTTCACATACTTCTGCTAATCACAGATTTGTCATATTGGATCTTTATCATCTGTAAATAAATGATCAAGTATAATATAGAGGTGGGCATAGATTAATTTTTTTAATGCCGTTAATCTCATTGGAATCTTGGCGTTAACACCGTTAACGGCCCAGCACTAGTATAATATTTTATCTCATTCATTTAACTGCATTCTCTTTATCTTCTTTAAGGACTGATGATGTTTCAGGTCATATAGGAAATCTAGGAAATTCTATAATCATTTAAGTTTGAGGCCCCTGGTTTAGACCACTCCATTAAAAACATTTTCAAATGCTTTACAGTAAGAAAATGACTTCCAGGTTGTTCAATTCTGTGTACGTTCTCAATCAACAGATGAACATGGGGATGCATAACATGCTGAACACATTAGACATGCCTCCAAATAACTGCTTATACACTCCACTCTCTATATACAGAGATACAGCACTAGCCTGTGACTGAATGTACATTTTTCATAAACATAAGGACTGCAGGGTTTATGATCAGTGTGTCTAAGATACAATATCTATAAATGTGGAGCCTGTGTTTATGATTATGTATGAATAAAGATTCCACATTGTAATCTCTGCCAACTTTGCTATTATTCTAAAATGTGGACAAGAGAAACAATAAGGAAATCCCTGCTGTGGTTTATTCTGATGTACAATGCACAATCTCTAACCATATGTTCCCACTGTATTCTATAAAATTACACTTCATGCAGGACCCATACGAAGAGCTAGATTGGTCAGAATGAAAAATACTTCTGAAATGAAAAGCACAACATGCTGTGTCTGTATACACTCCTGCGGTTTCCTCTCCAGCACTTACAAAGACCACCATTTAATCTGTCTTCGAGGAGTGTGTGTTGACTAAATGGGTGATTTTCAAGGGTGAGCTTAATGTGAGGCTTTTGAGGGTTTTTTTTCTATGAATGCAAACGCTGGTGAAGCAGAGGGATTGGCCCCCAAGCCCTTGCTCCGGTGCATCTATATTCAAGTGCGCTCCATGCTGGAACTAGCAAGAGGCTGGGAGGCTTCAAACAATCAAGCCTGTAATTCGTAATGCACAACAAATGCATGCATATGAGAACAGCCCATCGTTTAATAGAACCTGTCTGCCTGGCTACCTTGTTCACCCAGCGCCCGCAGGGAAATAAAAAATGTAATGCCGAATAGAAATTTCCTTTTCATTCATTCATGGTCACAGTTCACAATCCTTTCCTCACACAGTCTTTTCCGCTTTTGCTGTTGATGGCTATATACCACCGTGTGCTTACACTGGCTCAGGATGGAGGGAAAGGATTCTGTGACATGGTTGGCAAGCAGCTCAGCCTTCAGCATACTTCAGTACTGTGACTGACCTGAGCGGCAGGGGAACCACCCAAAACGATGGGAGTGGGCAAAAAGCCTTAAAAAAGGAAAGGTTTAATGTGATTTTACCCCAATACAAGATATTCTCCCTATATATACTGGCAAAAATTTCATTAGGCACGCTTATATCTGCACTATCTAGATGTACATTGTACTTTGCGACAACAACCCCCTCTACATTCGTCAATGGTCAGGACCCCATCCTGACAACCAGCAAAGGAGTATTAAAATAAAGTGGCTCCTTACAGTCACAGCACACGGTATGAACAATGTGAAAATCTTTCTGTTTTTAACCCATTCACTAAGAACAGTGCATTGGGACAGTACTTAACTCATACGTACCCCAGGGGTACCACTAGAAGCCCTTAGATTCGAACCAACAACCTTCTGATCACAGGGGCAACTCTCTAACCACTAGGCCACCAGCTGCCCCACTGTTTGGGTGTTGGTTCATTCTCAGCACAACAGTGACACTGACATGATATTAGTGAGTGTGTGTGTGTGTGTGTGTGTGTGTGTGTGTGCAGCACTGTGTGTATCACACACAGCAGTGCTATTGGAGTTTTTTCAAACAATGTCCACTTACTGTCCACAGGTATAAAGTTATTGACAGTTTATCTAATGCTGCAAGCAAAAAGAAACAACTTTTGGTTGATCCACCCTGTGCAACACACACACACTAGCAACTCAGTAGTTCTCAAAATCCTTTTGAGAACAATGAGAACATTAGCTTCTCTTTTATGAACGTTTAATTACAAATGGGCCACAGAAACAGCAATGAAATACAATTTCTATAGCATTATGATTTGGTGTACATTTGTAATCTCTGTAACAGTCTGTAAGTGAGGAACATCTCAGACGGATGGAAAAACAGTACAAGACCTTATGGGTGCAGTGGTAGAGGTTGAGTTTTTCACTAAAAACTGGGTTAAGGACGTCCTAAACATATTTATCTCTGAACTTGACCTGACCGGCCTCATCCTTGAGAGAATCATGCCAGTTTCACCTAGCACTCCCAGCTTGTCCCAACTTTTCACAGTCAATCCATCAAACTAGCTGGAGGCTAGACATGCCATGGGACAACAAAAAGCTAGCATGACCTTTGCTAGGACGATTCTAGAAGTTACTGCTACCGTGATGCAGAAACACCACTTCAACACATTCATCCTCCATCGATGCTCAAAGAACAACAACTGTTCTTTCCACTGTTATTTATTTCTTCTGTATGATGAAAACTCTGATGGAAACTTTTTTTTGTAAATGGTTCTTTGAAGAACCTTCTCAAAAACTGTTTTATATAGCAGCACCAAGAAGTGTTCAAAAAACCTTAACTACACACTGGGCAGTCCTGACAGACCCTAGCACTGCAGACTTCAGGTTTCTGCCAGATTAAACACGCCTGATTTAATTTACTAGTTTATTAGCAAGGCCTTCATGAAGCTCAGTGTTAGAAGAGGAGAAAGGCTAATTTCTGCAGAGCTGTGACCTGGAAGCAACTCAGCATGACAGGCTTGATGTACTATAAGAACTACAAGAGCACACTGTCAGTTGGTCTCTGGTATCACATGTAAACTGTGGAGTAGTGATGTGTGGATACGTTTGTACTCTGCTTTATAATGGACCTTAATTTAAATGTCTATGTGCAACTTTGTGCATAAGGTATGAACACATTACTGGTACATTCCTTGTTTCAATAGCTTTAAAACTACTCTGTATAAATGATTATTCAATAAAACAAAACTCTTCAATTAACAAGTAACAAAAATTTTAAAAATGTACACAGAACATGACATTTTAAACATAACATTTTAAAAAGTGCCTTCATTTATGTAAAATCAGTCAATGCTTCATCATTATATCAAATAACATACTCTGATGTCTTTCCCAGGCCATATTCCTGTATATGTAGCACTACACTACTACATGTGGCTTAGATATTACAGTACTGACCGACTACTGGAGGTCTTGTTAAGACCAAACTTTAGCCTAAACCGGCTTAGTGAAATAATTTGTCTCACAGTCACTGTCATACTTATCTACACTCACTTCTCTCTCCATTCCCTGATGTGTGGGACTGCTCAGCTTTCATTACAGAGCTCAAAACTCTCCCCACGGGATTCTTATTCACAGAGAGACAGAAAACTCAACAGCCAAAGCCAGGTTCACGCTTACAGCAGTTACCACAGCAGTGACTCGGCCAACACATCTGCTTTCTCCATGAGGACGGAGGAGAGAAGGAGAGAAAGAGAGAGAGAGAGAGCTCATGTCATCTCGTTCGTGGTAGAAGGTCCTGGTGGACCGTCAGCATGGAAAGCTGCAGAAACCCAACTCTTGCCTATTCCCTGCTCCCCAATTGCCAGGCGGATGCTCCATTTCAACCACTTGACTCCTTGCTTTAACTCAACCCACCCAAAATTAACAAACAAAAGGAAAAGAACTTAGCGGCAGTGATAAAATCATGATGCCGGTGTTGGTGATTCAGTTTCCTCAGTAGATGTACGCTATCTTCAGGGGAAGAGGAAACAGACTTTCTGCTGTGCTGGTCAACTGGCGCGAATGCAAAACGCTTTCTTCTTCGCTTCCTGTGGTTTTTCTTCGTGAATCAGCACTCATTTTTCAGGAGGGGAGCCTGCGCTGGATGCTGTCCCGTGTCCCCCAGAAAGACCCGGAGAAGAATGCCGTCCTCCCGACAGCCTGACAGAGAGAGCTGGGTGCTTCCTGGGATCAATGTCAAAGGAGAGTGACCTTCATATAGCAGCAGGATGCACTGAGTGGGGTTCAGCATGTGTGTGTGTGGATGAGAAAGGACAGGATGTGGGATGAGCAATGGAACGAAGACAAACACAGACACAAACACAAAGGCTGTCAAAGGCATATAACAAATGCTTTAGCAAACACCCAACAGCTATCTGCCTCTCCTTGGGGAGTAAAAGTGCTGTTTTTGAGTGCTGATGGTCTGCACATGGGCAGCAGACTATAAAGTGCAGTCTGGGTTTTAGACCCTCAGGGTTGCGTTTTTCCTCCCCAAGTGTCTCTCGCCGCTGGCCCTGGAGGATCTTTAACACTGCCCCGACTTTAATTTGCACCAGTGGACTGGAAGACAGTGGAAGATGGAAGAGACTTGGGAGGTGAGGAAAGGTGTCCTGAGGTTTCATGTGATTGAGTTTTAGCCTGAAAATGTCTCCAAGCAGATATTGCTGAAATGCCACCTGGGAAAAAAGATCCTACACACTCTCCTTTACTGTCAAACATAGTCATCCCTTCAAACACATGTAGCTTACCGCCACTGGCTAAGAACCTTCGCTGTGCACTGATATTAATGTGAATCCTAGGCATGGAGTTAATGTCTTTCATTGGTACTCAGAGAAAGTATATGGTACACTCCCCTGTACATTACTACTATATAAATCCAGCGTTTATGTTTAAACACCCTTCAGTACAGTTTAAAATGATCTACATCATTTAGTCCAACATCTAGTATCTGGATAGTATTCTGATTTTTGCCATGTGTTTATAACTGGTACTCAATTCTGTCTCCAGTCAGACGGCCTGAAATCTGATTACTCAGTGGCGAATAATATGCAAATCAGTTCGTATGCCACAACCAATCACTGGGAGTCCTCCTAATTGTTGTGCTCTGTTGAAAAGCATAGCAGTTTTGCACAGTCAATGTTCACGAGAAAAAAAAAGATTAATTATCCTGTTTCGTCCATTATTAACTACTTGTATTGACAAAGTATACTGGAGCGAGATGGTGAAAGACAACAAGAGTTTAACAAAACTTTATTTGAGGTAAGTGGCTCATCCAAAGTGGGCGATGGGTTTAAAACGACATCCTATCAGGAGATGAACTGAAAAAGCAGTGATCTCTTCCACTAGATGGGCGGGGTTATAGTCGCTGAATGCTTCGTTCAGAGCTATATTTACAATTATATAACGTGGTTCAAATGTGTATCACAATACATTCTCAAGTTGTTTGAGAGAAGGTTTACACCTGTATTCTGCATAGCTTGGCCTCACCCATATATAAGCGGGTGGAGGTAGCTCAGTGGGTAGGATACTTGCCTCTGGACCAAGAGGTCATGGGTTTGAATCCTACCAGCACCACCACTGGGTCCCTGAGCAAGACCCTTAATCCCAAGTTGCTCCAGGGAGACTGTCCCCTGTAGTTAGAGAATGGAAGTCGCTTTGGATAAAAGCGTCTGATAAATGCCATAAATGTAAATGCAAATGTAAATGTATGTGCAGGAAAAACTAAACACAGATTTAGAATCAGCAATAAAACAGTAGAAAGCCCACATAAACTTATTTCTGATGATTTTGACCTGTTTACACATTTCTTTACTGTTTATGAGAGGTGAGTTAGACAGCACTACAAAACCTAACTGCAGCTACGCTACCTCACTGCCATTTAACAAGGCCGTTGCTTGTGTATCTTTCTACGGATAGGCAATGATGATCTCATATAATTATATTCGCTTTTGGGTCATAGTTTTTTTTAGCTGACTTGCTTGCAGAATCAACATGAGGTTGTTTTTTGGTCACCAATGTACCGCTAATGTACCGATCCAGCCTCAGCATGGCCATTTCCATGCCAACTGCAAATGTCCAGTGTTGCTGCATCTTAAGCCTATGTGAAAAACATAAGACATCTATTAACAAGCTAATGTTTGGCTACTTCAAGGTATACTCTGCAGTGTAATAATATATGTTCCTCTCTTAGCATGAGTTGCCTCATCCCGCAGAGCTACAACACACTCATTAGCCACTATTTAGCCAGTGTGGTGATTCATGACTGGGAAATTCAGAAGATGACAGACAGAGATAGCTGTGAAAAAGGTTTTAAGTAGCAGTGGTGCCACCGCTCCTGTGTAGTGGGATAAGCAGAGTGAGTAATCCAGGTGCATTACACCTTCCGGCACAAATTTACAGTCAGGGTGAACAAGAGAACCTTTAAGTGATCAAGGGATCAGACTGTATCTAGTGGACTAGAAAAGGAAAGCAGGAGCAAATATCCCACAATAAATAAGGCTTTTGAATGCTCTTGGATTAGTAAATGAGCGATATGGCTATATGTTAAAGCTTTCTGGATAAATAATTTCATAAAACACTTTTATAAGGGCCACAACAAAACAATAAAACGTTTTTTGAGACAGTCTGAAAACAAGTGTGCAATAAATGCACAGCAAAAACAGTATTGTGACTGTATACTTTTCCTGCTGTGCATCAAATGATGAAAATATCAAGTTATAAAATCAAACTGAAATAAGGTTACGGTCACAAAGCATTCCCTGGGCTATTGAGATTCATCACTTTCAGCAAACCACAGGACATACTCTCCCCACAGGGGTATAGAGTTCACAGCTGGAATTTGAGTCCATTTGAGCACGCTTAGCGGGATAAAGACGTGCTTTCCTGCCGGCTACTCAATAGTCCTAATGCCTGCAAAGTTTCAAGCTTTCCCTGCTACAACGCACCTGATCCAACTCTTTAGCTAATTATCAACCCCTGCATGTGTTGGGACAGATATAGAGAATAGCATGTAAGGAATAGTATCAGGGAACTACACAGGACACAGGGTTCTAGGGTTGTACTTGAGAACCCTCATCGTAGGCCATTAAAGGGTTAAGCTAGACCCATCCCCCACTTACCACTCCCACCAGTCCGGCCCCAGGAATCTGCAGAGGCCACAGCCAGGCTGGATTGCCAGGTAATTACAGTGGAAAGCAATATGGAGGAAGTGAGAGAAAACCCACATTGTCTTATCTTGAGCAACTGTCGCTTCAAGGCATATTCACAGCCTCTCAACGGCCTTCTTCCCTTTTTCCCATGGACTTGAAGACCCCCGGAAAGACTAGGAGATACCACTCTTAACAGAAAGAAAACCTGAAACCAGAGAGTCAATTGTTTTCTGGAGAGTCACTGTCTTAACTTGAAAGCTAGTCTCCATACTTAATACTAAACCTTCCACATCTAAATCAAATAAAGGCAATTCAAACAAGACAAGGCAATGTACATTGTTTTGGTGGTTTATTTTTCCGCAGAGATAACCAAACATTTAACGCCTCAAGCCCTATGTGGGTCCACACTCAGTGCCTATAACTTACATATTTCTTTCAAAGTAGCTACCAAAATTCATAGCAGCACAGAAAAATAAGATTTTCACAAGTAGATTTTTAAAACAGAAAGGTTTCGGATTACATAGACTTTCAGTTCTTGTAAGCTTTTTTTTCCTTATAGCTCCAGCGCAAAAGAATGGAAGCAACAAAATAGTCTGAAAAATCCACAGGACCCCAAGTAAACCATAGCCTGAAGTGAATTTGTGATCATGTAACATGAAACAGCAAGTGATCACACTCCCGCCCCCCCACACCCCCCAAGTGTTATAGATTTTTTTAAAAATATCATGTGCAACCACTGTGTCTTTTTTTTCCTGAAAAAGAAAAATTCAGATGCCATATACACAGCCAATGAACTACAACTGGTGAGAGAAGCAGAAAAGTGATTTTTAACTGTTACAGTAATAGATCAAACAATAATAACTGGATACAAAGCCTAAGGTTAAATGGTACTGTGGTAAGCAAAAGATTTAATGGAATGAAATCGAATGATTCAGGTTCGTAATACAGCAGACCATCTCATGCTACATTTGAGCCAAATTTACATTATAAAATCTCACTGGTGTCTAAACAAAGCAGCTTAATACTGTTCTAAATTACCTAATGTTACCTTTATACAAAACAGTGTAACACTACACTACTGTTGTTACTCAAGCAAACGCAATGCAGCACATCTGACACCTGTTTTAGAGATGAGCCGAAAAGGTAAGAGATGGGTTAGGTGGAATAAAGGTCTTCAGTCTTACACACTGGGGACTGTATCAGGCCTAAAACTGCAGGTGAGACCCATGCAGCTCCATCTATCAACAGGACTCTCTGTCTCACTGCCAGTGTGCCACACTTCTGCTCTGTGGTCACACATGTGCCACTGGGCCAGCTGATCATTCATCACCACACAGACATCTTTAAACTCAACAAATTAGCAGAGGTCCAGGAGAGAAGGTGCTCCCTCAACGCACGCTGAAGAAAAAAGCAAAATGTAGGAGTTTGTGAGTCTCGCTATTAAAATGGAGAGCAAAATGCAGCATCACCTGCACACATGATGCAAGTGCCAGGACCTACTGTTCTATAAGTTGCTTCTAGCACTGCATCTGCACCCTCTCTTACTATAAGAGCAAAACAACCCAAATCCATCTGGACCTACACAGGTAAAGGCCCACTGAGACTGCAAGTATGGTGCCTTCTGAGATTTCTCTTTAACTGCTACAGGCACTACACCTGCACCTCATAATCTTAGGACAACGAAAGACTTTCATCTAAATGGGATACATTCGTTGAGCTGTAACTCACTTTATATATCTGCTTATGTCATTATGAGAGACTCTTATAAAGGGTGATGGAAAACAAACTACATTCACAAAACACAATGCATATTTTTAGTGTTTGTTTATGCTTTTGCTTAGCTGGAGCGCTGCTATATTCTTCCTTTACTCAAGAGCCTCTCCTGCAGCTAAAAGGCGTAGCGCTCCAACAGGGATATGAGTAAGAGCAGAGCACTCCAGCGCAGAACTCAGTGTCAAGCCCAGTCTATTTTCAGTGCTCGTTGCTCTGGCGTCCTTGAGCAACTGTTCAGAGCGGGCGCTCGTGTTGCCGTCATCCTCACTCCTCAAAGCCATTACGAAAATGAGCCAGGCCTTCTGGGAGCTGGTGCAGAAAGTAGCTGCGCTCTTTTTCAGTCTAACCCAAAACAGAGCCCTACATAAAAGCAGAGAGGATGCGGCAGGTACAAGCCGGATCACCTCACTTCAATTCCTCATGGAGGGGCCCAAGCGCCCAGCATAGTTTTACAGTGTAATCAGCAGAAAATGAGACAATGACAGTCAGGAAATGCATCTGGTGACTTGATGACCCTTTAGAACTTCATGTTCACTCAAAGTACAGGAGAAAAATTCAAAATAGAGAAAAGCATTTGTGGTACTTGTGGTATAAGTACCAAACCTGATGCAAGAAGTAATGAATAATGCATGCAAACAACTACAGGACATCCACAGTCACAGCTGTTCATGCCCGAGGCAACACTCATGGGTAAGAGACAAACATCAGGGTCAGAATGAGGGACAGTGTGACAAACTAAAATAAGGACAACTGCTCTAAATGGTACTTATCAATCAGAGGCCTTGTCCAGAACTAGGTAGGTTCTTTTCCAGCCTTCATGAGCTTTTTACAGTGGGGTCTGGAAAACAACGTAATGGACTGATGTCTTAACAGAGCGTCCAAATCAAGTGTCATAAAACTGCTGTCTATTTTGAGCTGCTCTCTTAAAAACAAGGAAGTATCACAAGTTGTTGGAAAGAGTTACATGATGTTGTGCAATAAGTTAAAAATAGCAAACACAGCCCTAAGCATAGGAACTATCACTGGGATGTCACAAGCTTGACCCCCCTTGTGATGTCACAGCCATCTGTGGCCAAGAGAGCATGACTAACCTCACTCTCTTTGGGTGGCTGGGATGGTCCTGCCTCTCCCTATCCCTTAGCTCAATGGTAAACATGAGCATCTGTTAACTGCCAAAACAGAATTTACTTTTCTCTTTTGAATGCAGTGACCAGTTCAAAAAGATGCGGTGGCAGGTTTCATGTGGCTCAGAGGACGCACATGCTAGCCTCCACCATTGGTAGAATCATGTGATTTAGGAGTTCTAGGTAGTGGGTCAGAATGGAGTAACTGAGTATGTACACATACACGTTTGAGAACTCTGATAAGAGCCAGTAGTGCCGCACACAAAAAAGCATAAATACAAATGATTTTATTCACCATTTCACAAACGTATTAAACAAGTTAAACAAGGCAGTGCTGGTTATACTGAAACATGGATTTGTGCCCAGTAGTCTTTTAATTGCTGATGAGATCACAATATGCACAGAAGAGCATTGAAACATTAATTTTCATTTTGTGATGCAACTTATTACAGTGATGAATAATAAAACCAAAATAGACAAAGAATTAGACAAATCTGTATTATGAAATCACTCTATATTATCAATTACAATTTCTATTCCATTTATGAAAGGCCCTAGACAGTAAATGCATCATGGATTTCAAGATTTTGTGCACTGTAAGAGTCTTGTTTCTCTGCAGTTGGACTTAAGTGAGAAAGTTCCCAAATACTTCATTACGGCAAAGCCCTGCGATTACTTCCACCAATGGTAGAGGCCTGAAAGGGCCATCTGCAGCTCATGAGAGGGACGGGGGAAGGATGGTTGTGAGTGCAGATGACAGGAACCATGAAGATATGTCTCTAATTAGGAAACTTCTTTGAATGACATAATGACCTCCATATGTCAAAATGTCTGCACGGATAAGACACTGATCACAGTGAGAACAGCATGTCCTACATGAAAGCAAATTATTCCTAAATTAGAAAAAGAAAGCAATTCTAAATAAAAAGCCTCACATGAGGACATAGTGGAGAGAGGCTGAGGATCAGAGCACGGGATACAGACTGGATCTGAAAAAGCTCTTTATATGGAAGTGTCATACACATTTGTAACTGAAACCAAACCACGGCTCAGGCTTTGCCCTGCGGAGAGGGTGTAGCACGATCACGCCAAAGATTACAGCGCTACCCCTAGACCACAAAGAGGGGGTTTATTGTGCGACATAGGCAGAGCAAACTCTTCTCCCACTCTGAGGGCAAAGGCAGCCCCTGAAAACGCCAGAGAAACTCTACTACGTACAGAGGGGTGACACTGCATTATATGGCTCACATAAATAAATGCCAGGTCTACGCCTTCGCCTCAAGTGATAATCAATCAGGCCTAAAGCAGACAAAGAGGGGGGAAGGCCTTTCGCCTGCCATTTCATTGACTATCTCATTCTAAAGGACCAGCTCCCCCATCCACTCACTGCACTGGCCTCAGACGTCTTTTAAAGCCAGGTTTACTGAAAAGATGGCCTATGGCTATTGATTATGCTGGACCTAAGCACCCTGCCCCCTTTAAAGGTTCAAAAGGTCAAGGTGGTAGAAACTAAAGGGGGGTCAGAGGTGACCAGGGTGTAGATTAATCTCCTTTACCTCCTGTGAGCTGGGGTTGAAGCAAAATCTTCATTGGGGAAAAGCAGGACAAGTCGATTCCATGGTTTACGTCACACTGTGGTCTTAAAAGGCACTCTGTGGCCAACCACAAAACAGGCAGAAGAGAAACTAGACTGGTTCAATCCCATTTGTTATAGAAAAATAAAATGAAATACATTCAGTGGCGATTTCACCGGTCATATATATTTCCACAAAAAACAGAGAAGAAGCAAAAGTCCTAGTATTCCATACAGGTCTCAATCCTCTCTGGACAATGGCAAAAAGCAAAGTTAAACCATGAAATGAGTGCAAATTGGTTAAGCATTCAGAGTGTTTTCACCTTTTCTCTTTGTTGCCTTGATGAAATATGAGCACCTATTTGATAAAGGCAGAAATTTTAGCACAATAAAAGCTGCTAGGTCGTTGTGCATGCCAAACATTTGATTGTTTGAAAAGGAATTCATTTACATATAGCAGGAGGCAGACCAGGCAGGAGGCCAAGATCAGGCCTAAAGGAAGAGTGAAGTTAGTGGACCCCAACTAACTACACTCACTCGGCTACACTTGAGGATACACACTTGCAGTGAAGTTGTAGAACAGTGCCAATACAAAGAAGCAAAACAAAGAAAACTGGGGTACGATGGTAATGTATTCTATGTAGTCATTTTGTGACAATCAACGCAGCACAGAGGTTCCGTCAGGGCCTGTGGGGGATGGACAGCGCAGGTGTTGTGTTGAGCTCTTTGGTTGCTTTGAGAAACAGAATAGAAACAAGCGGAGGTAATCAGCATGGTTACCTAGGAAACATACACAACCATCAGCACCTGCTTATTGTGAACACAGCTGAGAGAGAGAGAGAGAGAGAGAGAGAGAGAGAGAGAGAGAGAGATGTGTTTGCCAAACATTGTAATGAAGCAGTTAGACTGGCTTATAATGACTCTTTGTTGATTGGGCAGAATTAGCAAATCAAAGCTGATCAGACCTGAGAGCTTACTGATATCAAATAAATATTTTCCAACTGCCACTTGATTGTAGTGATGACATCAGGCTAGCATAACACAAGTGACTTCAGAAGACTGGGAATGCTTTTGCCTATATCATACTTTAATCTGCCGCCATTTAAAGTATTCATCAGCAGCCCGAATTACGAGGAGAGGTGTGAACAGCATAATGGGGCAAAAAAAGAGTCACTGATTCAAATTGTTACCCAACTGCAATTTTTACAAACCGTGTATAAATAGGTCAGTATAAAAAAAATCACATTCATTACAGAGTACAGTGTGAGCAGGTGGGCTTATCTGAGATATTCCCTGTGAGTGATGTGTCTACAAAGTCATGGGCATTCATTTAGCCTGACAAATGTGAAGCCCATTTGGTCAGATGGAGTCATCATTAACTACATTCCCTGGATGGAGTCTTCCCTCTGTCATGGTAGTACATCAGTACAAAGCATAGCAATTATGGCCATACAATTAATCAAAAATGATAATTATGCTGTGCAAAGCTGTGACGGTGATTATTAACCGCCATTAACTGTGATTAGCACATTTCAATATACAGGCACGACACACTCTGCCAAAAAACCTACAGTGTGTCAGGCTGGTAATGAACTGTGATTGCTCTGAGCATTCAGTAGAAAAGTCTGAGATTTGTGGCCATGCTGATTGGATGGGCAAGCATAGTAATAAAAAAGAAAATTTACAGAGACTAAAATGATGTTGACTGTCCCTGTACTGACACCGTTCCCATTAAAAATGAAATGTGTAGCTGTAGCAGAGATATAATCATAACTGGTATAGCACTTTGGCTACAATGAGTCTACAGTGTTGTCCAAAAGCCATAGAATCTAGCTAGTCTGTGCTCTTTTAAAGATTAAAAAGAAGCAGCACTTTAACACAGACCGCCAGGCAGCCTACCTGGAAAGAAGAGCAACAGCTTGTGGACAGATTTCTGCGGTCCGTCAGACTTTAAAAATGGAAAAAGGAAGCCAATTGTTTAAGCAAATGGAGGAAACGAGGAGGGTCTAGCCTTCCAGGATGTTTACAGTCACCTTTTTAAAGAGGCACTCCACTGTTTAACACATAAACAGCTTAACCTCAGTGTGTGAGTTGGAACTGGACACTGGAATAGTAAGCGGACACTCTCTGCGCTTCCAAGAGAACTCCTGATTCTGCTCCTGGCCCTGTATACTGTCCCTCTCAGCAGAAAAATAGAAGAGGATTCAGTCGTCACTGAGGCTAAAGGAAAAACGTACTGTTCACAACGCGGGCAAATTCCATCAACATACTAATGCCATTCTCCACTTCTCAAAGCAGCAAGTCTGAGATTTCAGTTGTGCTATTTATTGCAGTACTATGCAATAAATCCAAGAAACTTATGGCTTACTTGTGAGTACAAGTACAACAGGGTTGCAGACAACAAAGTCAATCAGTAATTAACAATGGTGGTTATGCTGAGGGAACAGATCTTACATTATGCCGAACTGTTGTTTAACGACCTATCATTCTGATGCGGCACATGATTCCAACAGACTGCAGTACACTACAGGAGGCGCTGGGGTCAATTTGGCATCTGTTTCATTGCATAAAAAGAAAGGAAGAGTTATAAAAGAAATAATTTGAAACCTTGTCCTATGGTGCTTAAGTGACAGAGAAACCAGAGAAGGATCAAAGTTTGATTAGTTGATAAATCTAATAATGCTGTAATAACTGCATAATAACTAACTAATTTATTACAGTTTATCTAATAATACTATAGCAACTATAACTGTTCATCGCAGAAAACAATTTGAATGTCTATATAATATCTCTGTATGCAATAGAAGTCGTGCTTAAAGACAACAGTAAGCTTCTTGTTTTGTGACAGCATCCTTCAATCATGCTGCCTGAATTACACTGACATTGTCTGGGGTGGTTATAGTGGAGCCCGGGTTTCACGTGACTGTGGAGGGGGAAGTAGCTTTATTAGGCTGGGGGTGAAAAGCCCAGCATGCATGGAAAGGCCAGTCAAGACCTCGGCTTAGTCTATCAAAACATTAAAGAGTGACAGTGGTCACAGATGGTCCCGTCAATAACCCCCACGCCCTCCACCATGCCACCAAGAGGGAACAAACACCACGAGAGCACTTAAATGAAGTGAGAAGGCTAAGGGGAAGGCCACAGCAGATGGCAGGTGTGTGTGCCAGTGAGGGGTTACAATCTGAAGTGCCTTACAGCAGGAAGTGTAGAAATGATGAAGTTGGTTTTAGAGAGTGGCCACAGAGCACTTCAGAGCTGCAAATGTTGCTAGAACAATGTGGACAGTTGTCAAGAAGCAATGTCAGCCTAATTGCTTGTAATTGAGTTATTTAAAGACGAGAGTATTCAAAGTTCAGTCTGGTTTGGTTTGGTTTTAATGACATTTTTGTTGTCTAATAAAGCCACAATCAGAGTCTTTTCTACTTATTTCAGTTAATTCAATGAATATGGCATTTAATATGAACATAATAGGATGACTATTTGTATTAGTAACAGTAAAGTCAAAACAACAGTACCTTGTTTACAAACAGTATTTTACTGTTTGTTTGTTTACAAAATAAAATAAGCAAATAAATAAAAATCCCTGCTGAAACTTAAAAAGGCCATTACCCTTCCTGCAAGAAACACACACTTTGAGCAGTAGTACAGAACTGACTGGATCTGTAGGGAGATGCTTGTATTTCACGCTCCCCAGAGCTCCATATAGGCAGTGAGTAATCAAACATTGTGTCTAAAACTGCAGCTGATTTCTCCTCTGTAACCTAGAGCCACATGTCCCAGCACACATGCTGCTATGAAGTGTTTATGGGGACGTGATTTACTGGCACCTAACTTAAAGTGACCAACATGCCATGATAATGATCCAAACTCTACTGTTACAGCTCCAGCCACAGTGTGGAGTGATGAGGCATTCCAAATGACATTACATCAGACTAGAAAAATCACCAGTGACTAACACATACAGGGAGTCTAACGTTATCGGCTGCATTTAGGCCATTTTTAGAAAACACGCTCACACTCCTGTTGTAATTCAGACACGACCACGTCAGAATGATATACTAAAGGGGAGCTGGTGACATCTTATAAAAGCTCTGTTAAACAAAGCCCTGGCAAGCGCCACACTGACGTTTTGCACGCATGAGGTCATTCTAAAGTCAAAACTCAGGGATCTCTAAAGCTGGTCATTAGAGGGGCCATAATCCACATTCTTATTTGACAACCTGTTACTCTACAATGCAAGTTCATGAAACTGGTTTAAATAGAACATCAAACAAAACCTTTTTTTATTTGCAAAAACGCAAACCAAGGAAAATAAGTTTTCCATGCGAGGGGCCCATTAATTCTGTGCGAAACAGATTTGTCTGGAAACCAGTAAGAAAACTAGATGCTTGCACCAAACTTAAACCTCCTGTCAGTTTCTTTCAGAAACACTTAATGGAAAGAAAAGAGTATCAAAGTTCAGAAGGGCAGGTTTTATGACGGCTGGGGGCAGCTCCCCTGTCAACAGCCAGCAGGGCCATGACCCGCAGTCACAAATGGAATGCCATCAGGGTGACATCAAACTACCAGCCGGGCCAAAAGAAAATAACAGTGCGGCACGCCGCTCAGCTGGCCCAAACACCACAGGACACGTTTACTCTTCCTCTGCACCTGCTGCAGGGGAAAACGCCCAGCCAAACAAAGAGAGAGGACTCCCCAGCTAATGATCTAAGATTCAGCTGAGTTTTCAAAGTGAAACAAATAACCCTTTACGCAATGTTTCCACTGGGCAAGCGACATCACGTGCTGTCTGGAGTTAGCTCTGTTTTCCAGCAACAGCAGAGGAACTTCCACATAACTGTAAATTTCACATTATGACTGCTGTTTCATCTTCAAATGTAGTATCCTTAATCTTTCATTGGAATACATTGTAGATGTATAACTTTCAGTATATTTCGAAAACATACAGAGGCAATTCTATATAAAGATCAATTACAGTGGAGATAAAGCTGAAAATGCAAGTCAAGACTCCTGAGCTGAGCTGCAACGCGGGCAAATACGCCACTGATCCAAAAGCAGACTGAGAGATCTACGTACTGTAGGAGTCTGGACTACCAAGTCGAACTGGCCAGGTCCAAGCATGGGTGTCTGTACTGGTGTATGCCATACTGGAAAACTAAGCACACAAATGTGATTCAAGTAGCTATTTATTTTACTGTAACCTGACTATGACTGACTCTAATATTCCAAAATCAATGCAGAGAATCCCCACCAAACTGGAGCATAATGATGCTTTTTCCACAACCATACTGACTCATATTGTATGGTTTTGAGTGACAGGCGACTATGGAGAAGAACAGCAATTCTGAAACTTATTGCATAAGTTTGCAAACTGTTCTGTCAGCTCCCCTGACTCATTTCACAGTGGGCCATAACAACTGGGGAGGGCACAGAGGGAGACTGGAGCTCCTCTCTATTGTACACATACATGCAGCATAGAGTGTGAGTGATTGATAAGACGGGGCTGTGTGCTGATGAAGCCAGGGCACATGGACTCTACAAAAGCTCTACAGTGAGGAAGGAGGAGTTATTCCAAGCCCAGTCCTAAATGCAGAAACAGAAACTGTACAGTACGTCCTTTTCTGCCAGCAGCTCAAACATAATACACCCTCGTCCTCTAAGAGTGCTTGCCGTGCTGTCCTTCCGTGAAATCAATGTCCTCATTGGCTATTGGGGAGAGGACTCTGGGACACACAATAAAATAATCAATCTCACTTTTAAATATACTGTAATGGGGTAGAGTTATGGGTGAGGGGTGCATGATATGCCAGTAGATTACTTGTGCATAATTCTGACATTTTAATGATGATTACTGAGCTTATATTGGAATTGCAGCTAAAATTACAGCCAATAACCCGCTGACTCCGTTTTGCTCGCACATAGATTAATGCACAGTCACAAATATTAGACAGAAGTGCATTTTGCAACAAGTACTGAGGTGATGACCAGTGAGGAGAAAACATATGTATGGTTTTAAACACCAGTTTATTAAAAACAGCCACCCAGAGAGCTTTAGCATAACAAATATGAGGCGGGTGAAATGACCATCTAGTCTTAAGACTCAAACCTTCCTTAAGCTCACTGCACTTTCTTTATGAATTATGATGTGCATTTCTTATTTTAAAAAAATGGGTTTAGGATTTTAGTAAGGCCAATGAGTGATTAATCAGTATCAAAGGACCCACAATACTCTCCCACAGATGGATTCTAACCATTTCACTTAATAAATGAATGTGTCACACTTACCTGTTGCCATAATATGAGACACCCATATCATCTGCCCCTGGCCTGTACCAGTACGTTTAAGAACAGGATGTATAGGTGACACAAAATAAATAAACTGACACTAAGCTACTTTGGACAAGTTAACAATTAAGTGCAATGCAAATATGACAATAGAGCAGACAAAACGGACAAAAATGCAAATCACATGCAAACATAAATAAAACTCCAATCAGACAAAACATTAATCCTAATTCATAAACGAATCGATCCTGATGCAAACATAACTGCAACCTTTCAATATATGCTTTCGTCAATGTTATCCTCCTTTCAGTCGTACAGAGGCATCCTGATCTACAGCTGAATCACCATTCTTTGGCTTTCTGCCCATGAATAATGAGTCGCTGTGTAAATGACTGTGTATGACACTACTATTAAAGATCTTAGTCATCCCTGCAACAAGGGGTAGCACATTCCTGCCGTACGAGACTGCTGAGCACGCCAGACACAACCGTAACCAAACATTTCCACCTATACTTCCCTCTTATTCTCTATAGAAACAGGAAAACAAGTTATCTACCACCAGCCCTAAACAACATGGTATCAGGTTTGGGGCCCCTTCCCAAAGCGCCCCCAGGACCTAAAGGGCATCATAATTCAAAGAATGGCATACACACACACACACTTATATATATATATATATATATATACACACACACTTATAATTTATAATATATACAAACACAGACAAAAAAACAGTTATAAACACATAGTACACAAGGCGCACTGCTCCACTGTAAACCAACTTTTCCCCCTGTTCATTCAGAGCTCTAGCTGGGTTCTGCTGCACCAAAATCAAACCCATCGTGGTTCTACCCACCTTTGACTTGACTCTCGTATTCGGCGATGATCTCCTTGTCCTTCTTAAACTTGGCTGGATGCGACATTTTCAGCCTGTCCTGCGTCTCTGAGGCTGAGAAAGTAGGAGTTTGCCGGTAAGTCCAGTCCAGAAGCCCAGATATATAACAGAGCAGACTTCTACAACAACAACAGCGGCAGCAGCATCCCAGGTGCCTGGGCGATTCTGGAGCTTAAAAAGGCAAAGCAGAGCAGCAGAGAGGAGAACCGACTGAAATATCCCAGAAAATGCGCTCCAGGCGCATGGACTGTCCAGCACGGAGACCCGGGGAGCACGACTCAGCTCCAAGTAGATTGTTGCAGAGTTTCCCTCTCAACAGCAAGTACTGCGGACAAATCTGAGCTCTCACAGGCTCAGGACACCATCCGCACCACCTCAACTCGGAGGAATGTGAACACGGAGCCGAAGAGCAGCCAGCCGAGCAGCTCTGGACTCTCAGGCAGCATGGAGCAGCTCTGTGAAGAGAGAGAGAGAGAGGGAGAGGGAGAGGGAGAGAGGGGGCGGGAGGGGAGGAGACGGACAAGGCAGGAGAGGAAAGGAGAGAGCGGAAACACTCCACCGATTGACAACTTCCCCCACCAGTCAGACCGAAAAGCACTGGGGCAAACTACTTCACAACTTTTATCTGGACGGTCAGTCTATAACGAGAGACTCATCCATAGTACATAAGAGAACCTTAGTACAGTCTCAGTTTAACCTGTCATTACAACAGTTACAACTGAATAGCTGTAATATTAAAATATTTTTTGGAGTGCCTGAACAGACTTGGGACAAACAGATCGCGTTACACACGAGTCTCATATGGACACAGCCTGTCCCCTAGTGGACAAGAGCTCCTAGTGTATCTGAACATGAACACTCAAGTGCATTTCAATATTTTGAAGTCCATTCAAAACAAGTGCTTTAAAAACTGTTGAAACATAACAACATACTCATACAACATACTCTTTAGGCCTAAAAATACAAAATAGTGTATGAAAAAAAGACTTGCACAGCGCATATACACTCAACAAAAATATAAACGCAACACCTTTGTTTCTGCTCCGATTTTTCATGAGATGGACTTAAAGATC
>JBBPDB010000108.1:38713327-38724254 GCA_037974465.1 Brachypetersius altus
CGTAACTTTATTCTTTCATGAGTTATTTACAAGTTTCTGACCACTTATAAAATGTGTTCAATGTGCTGCCCATTGTGAAAGCGGGATCATCTGGCTAGATGTTTCTACCAATGCACCTTTAACATCAGCTCAGACATTAAAACCACTAAGGCCAGAGAGGACAGCAGGCTAATGATATCCAGAGCAGAACTTAAGTGTCCTGAACTCGGAGCGGCTCACAGGTCTAGGCTGAGGTCACTGCTTTACGAGCCGTCTTTACACACATCCACATGGAATCACCATCACTTCCTCTGCCGCGTCATTCCGGTAACGCTTTGAAGAGTTCACAGCCATGACTGATTGGCTTTGTTTGCGTTTTAGGAGCTGGTGCTAAACGGGTGCTTTTGTTATAGCAGCACAGCGCCACTTTTTAACAGCACAGAAAACTGGCGACGGTCCACACAGCTTTTCCACATGCCGACGCGAGGCAACCGTTCATTTTAGAAACTTCCATCATACGTGGTTAAGCCGCGTAAGTAGCCTCAGTAAATTAGAGTTATAGGTCTATGCTGGATGTAATAAGGCGGCGGTAAAACAGGCTCCGGCACTGATTTACACAGCCAATGAAGCAGAGTGTAAACACGGACCTTAATAAAGAAGTCTAGTGATCTGCCTTCATTTTTTTTCGCTCAGGCAAGGGGCCTTGCTATTTATATTTCCTTAATAAACACAATAAAGAGGCGCGTGAATGTGTGTGAGAGTGTGTGTGTATGTATTTGTGCATGTGATTGATGTGGATTGGCTTTGTAGATCAAATGCTGGCTCATTTTCAGACACTTTAAAAAAAGTATATTAATTAAGCTTTGTACCGAAATGAACCCAATAGTTTCACACATGAAGATACATACGTGAGGAAATTTCACAGTAAATTATTCTTAATATATTTTTATTATTTGTGAAATAAACCCTTTTTCGCCATGCAATTTCCACTATTTTTAAGGACAGATTGTGTATGATTTGGCCATGCTAAAAGAATATTTTTTGGTAACACATCTAAAATGTACTCCTCTGTGTATACACCTTCTCAAGTGGTAGAACCCGCGTGTTGGCCCTAACGGTGTGGACTAAACATGCCCCAGCTGTCTGTGATTAGGGGAGGAGCACTGGTACATACATTCATTCATTCATTCATTTTCTGCAACTGCTTAATCCTTACTAGGGTAGTGGGTGACCGGAGCCTCTTTCAGGGTCAACAGGTGCAAGACAGAGATTTGCCCTAGGCAGGACACACACACACTATTCACTCACACACTCGCACCTACGGTCAATGTAGAATCCCCAGTTCACCTGACACCCGGGTCTTTGGACTGTGGGAGAAACTGGAGACCCCAGAGGAAACCCACGCCACCACAAGGAGAACATGCAAACTCCACATACACAAGACCAGGACCCAGATTCAAAACCCCAACCCTGGAGCTGTGAGGAGCACCAGCACAGTGTGAACACACACACACACAGAGTGAACTCCTATACCGATTCCTTGCTACCGACTACACATAAAAGTTGCAAGTAGAACAGTCCTGAAGGAAAATGACACTGGCTTCTCAGTTGTGAAGTATGTTCTAGTAGCACCTGGGGCGATATGTATAAAACATCTAAGAATGCATATCCACCGCTCTACTTTATGTCTCTGTATCCATTAAGAAATAAAATGACAAACTTGTTGTTACATAGACATTCCGAAAATGTTATACTCTGAACAAGTTATAAGCCCACCATAGAAAAATCAAATAATGTCAAATAAGGACAACTTTCATCTGTTTTTTTGAGCAGATGTCTACTTTATTATGTTTGTGTCTACAGTGGCGTTCCGCTTGGAGATTTTCGGGCCAGTGTTGATCAGAGTTATGCCTGCGAAGGCTCAGAACACTGGAAATGTAATCAATCCATACATGTAGAGATGAAAGTTTGAAATTGACTCCATATTTGCCGTGTCTGTATCCGACATGTGCACCTGGATGTACTTGAGAAGAAATTTCTCCAAAAATGAATCATGCCTCATAGCTGGCTTGCCACCATTGCAGTATGGTGACCTTGGAACACTATGAAAAGTCTTCTACTGTAAAGCTGCCTCTGAACGACAGCGGAGCCTGTTTTCTGTCCCGAGCAACTCCTCGCAGCGTGACAGAGCATGCAGAAGTAATGATTTCCTAAAAGCCTTTGGTTTCGCACTACAAATGGAATTCTGCATCCTTCATCCCCCGTTTGATTAAAGCTCCCTCAGCTGAGAACTGAGACTCAACTTCTGCAGGGAACTGGCAGAAATGGCAAACAAAGCTCTGTCCCTTTCCTTCCTTCTCCTCCTTTTATTCGTCCCTCTCCTCTGCCCTTCTGTTCTCACGTTCTCCCTTCTTCTCTCCTCTCTTCCTTTTCCTCCTATTGTCCTCCTATCTCTCACCCTTTCTTCTCTTCTCTCCTCTTTTCTTACCTTCCCTCTTCTCCGCTACTCTTTTTCTTTTTTCCTTTTCTCTGTTCACCCTTCTTTTACCCCACTTTTCCTTAAACTCCGTTGTCCTTTTTCTTCTCCCCTCCTCTTCATTTGTACCCCCATTTCTCCTCGCCTCCCTGCCTGTCTCTACCCTCTGCTCTTTTCTTTTCTCCTCCTCTCCCTCATTATCTGGTCTCCTCCTTTGTTCTCCCCTCTCATCCATTTTTTCTTCCTCTACTCTTTTTTCTTCCCATCTCCTCCTTTCTTCTCTTTTCCATTCCATTTAATCTCTTCACTTTATCTTCCCTTTCTTCTCTCTTCTTCTCCCATCCTCTCTTCATCTCACCTTTATTCCTTTCTTCTCCTCTCCTCTTCCCTCTCTTGCCTTAACCTCCCCTGTCCTCCTTTCCTCGACACTCCAATTCATTTTCACCCCCTCACCTCCCTCTGTTTCTATCCTCTCCCCTTTCTTTACCTCTCTTCTCCTTTCTATTCCAGTTTTTCTCTTCACTTCCTCTACCTTCTCTTCCCCCCTCTTCTCCCTTCTTCTCCTTTTCCTCCCTCTCTTTCTTTACCCTCCTTTCCCTGCCCTGTCCCTCTTTCTTCTACCCTCCCCTTTTCACCTGCATTTCCCCCTCACCTCCCTTCCATTTCCCACTTCTATTTTCTTTTCTCTCCTCTCCTCCTTTCTTCTCTTTTCTATTATATTCCCTTCCTCTACCCCTCTTCGCTCCGCTTCTCCCTTCTCGTCATATTCCTTTCTTCTACCCCTCCTTTTTTCGTCCCCCTTTCTCCTTAACCTCCTTTCTTCTCACTTCATTTTTACACTCATTTCATCTCCCTTCATCTTCCTCCCTGTTTGTCCAAACTCCTTTTTTCGTTTCTCCTCCTCTCCCTTATTCTCTGGTCTCCTGCTTTGTTCTCTCCACTCATTCATTCTTCTCCCCTCTACTCCCTCCTCTCTGTGGCTCAGTACTGAGCTGACCCTCTCTCAAGTAGTGCTGTTGTGAATAATAGCACTGTCCAAAACAACCGGTGGTGCACACGTTCTCCGCTCAGCCTCCCGGCAGGCTGATGCCCAAATCACATTTGATTAAATATGAAAAACAAAGCCTTTGGCGACATGCGGATTGCTGCAAACATGGAAAACATTTTAAAAAGAGAACAGAAAAGGGAACAGAGACAGGGAAAGAAAGAAAACAGAGACGCAGACAAAACAAAAGTTCTAGTTATATACGTTGCGTGTAGTAATTAAAGAAAACAATGCAACCCTTTTCACAGAAAATCAATTGTTGGGCTACTTTTTGCAACAGCCAGCTTCACGTTAATCAAAGTGTGTCGGATAAAAGATTGCGTACTATCCCAAATAATGATTTTAATGGCTTTATTTACCAAATTATTGTCTACCAATCTATTGCCCAAAGGGTGCTCTAAACAACAGTGAGGATGCGCTGATTTCTATTGGTATACTGCAAACATTTGGAAAAGGTGAGAGACAGAATAAGAGTAGACGGGAGAAGAGCGGGGGTAAGAGATAGGGGAGAATTAAAGTGCGTAATTGAGAGTGATGGACATTACCTATCATTTCCTCTAGTCTGCTCAGAGCTCTTAGCTCAGATAAAAGCGAGACGGTATTCAAAGCCATAACTGTGCTGTCAGTGTCTGTTTAAATAATACGCTTTGCACGGATGTATCAGAAACTAGCCCTTGGTGAATAGAGCTGATTTAGTGCACTGAAAAGGAGACAGAAAGGGAGTTAAAGAAAAGGATGTTTGCATTTTCTTATAATGCTGCTACAGGCAATCTCTCTGTTGTAATTGGTATTAATACACACTGACTATATGTGTAAATTGCATTATGTTACAGGGTCGTCAAATCAAAAAAAGTATAATTTTAGAGAGGGATATGAAAGCATATGTCTGTTTGTCGTGATTTGGATTGGCCTCACCATAAACTAAAGAGGTTCTGCACTGGGAGCCTAACCTTAAAAGCCTAAAAGGCTTTTGACAGCTTCAAAATATCTCATTTCCACATTTTTACACTTACACTCGATAGAATTAGCTGAGACATGTTTATCTGTCACATTAGCCTTCTTCCGTTTAAAATGGCAGCTGCTAGATTATCTTTGCTAACAAATACTAGAACTCAATCGTTACCTAAATAGCAGAATTTTTCAAACAATGCCCACAAAAATCTCCAAAACCTACTGAAAACTTCAGCCCATTTGAGGAAGCATTTTTCAGCTGACAAACAACTAGCCCTAACCCTTACCCTGACTAAACAAAAAATCACAAAGATGTGTCTCTTTTGGAACCAAGTCCATGCAGCCAGTCAGTACGGCCCGTTGGTGACCTAGTGGTTAAGGAGTTCCCCATGCGATCGAATGGTTCCAGGTTCAAATCCCAGGACTAACAGTGGCACCACCGAGGAACGCCTGATTATGGTACCCACTCGGTTCACTCAGATAAATGGGTTAAACACAGAGGACAAATTTCACAGTGTGGGCCATGGTGTGTTCACACATAACAAATTATTTTTTTACTTGGCGCTTAAATAGAGTTAAATAGAGTAAAATAGAATCTGTTCAAAATGGTTAAAATTTGGGGAAACGACAATCGGTAGATTTTTTTAAAGATATTAAAAGAAATGTTGAAATCAAGGTCATTGCTTCAGTAGCAGCCTGTACTCTTTACACTGTTGATCATTCTATACAAAATCTCAGTTGTCTCTCTTTGTTTACTTTCTAGCCAAGACGTCAAGCAATTCAATTTAATTTCAATTCAATTTTAGCTATTTAATTCAATATAGTACTGGTAATTGTTTTCACAAAGCTCCTAAGGGTCCGAGCCCCTACTAAGCCAAAGGTGACAAAAAAAGAGGAAAAAACAACCTAATCAGAACAAAGAAACTTTGGGAGGAACCATCATCCTCAACCCGGAGAGAAAGGAAGTCTCTATGGAGAAAACTAACAATAAAAGTCTCGGTGTACAGGCTTCATCACTGTTGAACAGCAGGGCAGCTATGACTAACAGGGTAGGTACAGTTAAGAGTCAGTAGTGGTAGGTCTTGTTGGATCAATGGCCCCTTCACTGCTCAGACTTACTGACTAATACATAATGTCGAGAACACACGCCCGTTACTCGAGGGAGATTAAGGGTCACTGACTGAGACCGTCGTGTGATTTCATAGCTGCTAAGAAAACAAGGGCTTAAAATGAACCAATTCCCTTGTGAACAGGTCCCTAATGTCCACTGGGTCCTCCGTCTCTCGGGTTCCCTCCCAATGACCTTTACGCACATACTGCAGCTCCCTTTCCCTCCCGAAAGCATGACGTCACCCTACATATGGTCTGCTAAATCACACGGCATGTACAGCAAAGTGGTGAGAACGATGCCTCCTGCTGGTGAACGTTGTAGCGGTGATGTCACCTCCTGCTGGCGCCGTGCCAAATGCTTCGGCAATCAAATCTAAGCCAGCGCACACAGGGCACCACAAGTGGTGTGTGTGTGTGTGTATGACACCACTCGCGGTCATGGGAAGCACATGTCTGGCACGATCTCAAAGCAGCACCAGCACCCCAGCTAGACTGAGCAGAGGGAAGAGGAGGAGCAGGCCTTGCTCATACACCCCCACAGCTGTGTGTACTGTACACAGCTGGGCATCCACGTCAACATTTCACAGTCCCCCAGAAACAACGGCTCAGTGTTTCCACACTGCGATCCAGTCTGTGGCAATCATACTGTACAGAAGTGTCCCAGTGTGTCGCCGTATGTTGTCCAGACTTTCCAAATGTTATACTGTTCGACACATTTGAAAGGAAAATGTATACATCAGTGACCCACACAATATGTTCACAACAGGCCCTTCCTCCTAACGAAGGGCTTTTTTATTAAACTGGATGTTATCTTCAATAAACTATTCTCCGTCACTATATTCTGAATGCTCCTAGTTAGTCACACACAACTGCATTTTTATGAGCTCAGATGGCAAAATGTCTATATTAAATACATGTCTATATTACTGGCATTACTTACAAGATACCAAAAATATTGCAAATAAACATTTTAAACCATTAATAAATGGCTAAGGCTATTGTAACTAACTGGGCTTCCTTTCCAACATTTGTCCAAAGTTTCTGCCTTGAAGCTCCGAGACACCTTCTGTAAAGGGACATTATGTCTCAATTGTTTTTAATTAAAGTCTAATCTGAATTATTGGTCATTTTACACAATTTCTATTTGTTGATTAATTTTAGACCATGTTTCACAGGCAGGAAAAGCATAATTCATATTATCATAACTCAGTGATACTGGAGCTTTTCATGTCTGTGGCCCACTGCTGCAAATGTGTCATTAAGGACTATTTCTCAGCCTTTACCGAAAGGGGGGCATGTAGTGGTGTGATGTGAGGCCGGGCACTAAGACCCAACGGACGTCTGCCCCTAGGTTCTGGCACGCAGGGTGGGCAGTAGCTCAACCATATGCTCTTGTGTGGAAAAGAGGCCACTGAGAGGAGCCAGAGCACACTCAGATAACCTCCCATGACCTTTCAACAAAGCTGAGGAACAGCCGCAGCAATGGGGTCACAGTGAGTCATGTGGAGCCCTTGGCTTTGATCAAAGATCCATGAACATGCCCTCAACAACTGACTGCATGAGAACACACTGTATAGAGAACAACTCCAAACCACTAGCAAACTAATTTTATTTATTCATCTATAGTATTCTTATCCTCCTCTCTTACTGACTACAGCATTTTGTTTTTAAAGAATTTTCTACAGGGTATTATTTCGGCTTTAAATTATATTTTATATTCTTGTCTTTGTGTCTCTGTCTGTGAAGTTGCAGCATGAGCAAGTCGATCGATCAATAGCTGTCTGATTCAGATAAACTCTTTGACAAAACTGAACCAAAACTCATCCAAGTTGGACTTCGGCATCTTTTGTGACACATTTCAAAACAAGCGAATTAAAAACAGCTCACATGATTTTTTGGATTAAACTGTCTGTTCACAGGCTCTTAGGGTTCATCTAAGAGCATGGAGAATTAGACAATAAATTACCAGAGGACTAAAGAACACAATATCTGTCAGAAAATGATAGAACAACTTGGCAATCAAGTTTTGACTGTTGCCAAACAGACTACATACAAGAGTGCAGCGACAATGTTGTCTCTTCCTTTACCTTTGAAAAAATAAGACAAAATCAACCTCATCGTCACTGGATGTTTTTCCAGTCTCCATTATTCAAAGGATCTATGATCTAAGTCCCTTATTGTGAGTCCAGGTCAAGTCTCAAGTCTCTGGGATACAAATCTTGGTCTAGTCTGGATGCATTGAGGTATGAGTCTGACTTGAGTCTCAAGTCTCTGGGGTATAAATCTGGGTGGAGACAAACTCGAGTCTCAAATCTCCAGGGTACGAGTCGAGTGAAGTCTCTCGGGTACAAATCAGGGTCTAGCCTGGATGCTTATGAGGTACGAGTCTGTCTCGAATCTCAAGTCTGGGGTATAAATCTTGGTCTAGCCTGGATGCTTTGAGGTACGAGTCTGGCTCAAGTCTCAGGGCTCTAGGGTTCGAGATTGAGTCTCCAGTCTCTGGGGTGTGAGTGTGAGTTCAGCCTCGAGTCTTTCGTTGATCATTTTAGTTCAGATGAGGCAATGAACTGTAACTCCACAAAAACTAGGTTCAGAAAAACCTGTAGCACTGCACTCCAAAAAGGGGTGGGGACACTTGAAACAGTTAGTTCAGCTGATGCCCTGGTAGTTAGGAAGTTGCCCCTGCGATCGGAAGGCTATAGGTTTGAAACCCAGGACTGCTAGTGGCACCACTGAGGTATCTCTGAGCAAGGTACCATTAACACACACTGCTCCCTAGGCTCCTGCTCTGTGGTGTGTTTACGTGCGACCATAAGGGTCCACTTTACTTTACTTTAGTCTGTAATTTGTCTAGCATGTATGCTAGCTAGGTAGTGCAACAGCTAGTCCAGCTAACGTGTTAGTACGTTTTTAAAAGGCTGTAATCTGTAGCTTTGATTGTCTGCCGACTTCAGTTTAATTACTCAGTACACTAGCAAGCTTGCTATATAAACTACATCCCATTTTGAGCCGTTTTCAGAATCAGAATCAGAAAACTTTATCTATCGCAGAGGAAACTGCTTAATTTTCCTCTTCCCTTTAAAGACTGCACTCACTGCATGTAGCGTTTCATTCCAGTCGTGAGAATAAAGGTTTTTCTCTAATCAAAAGCTTGTTATTTGAAGCTGTATCTAGGCTGATCCTGCTGAGAGCTTTGCTATAATGACCAGCATGACTATAACAAACCTCCCAGACAAACAGACAAGATAGGAAACAAAAGACTTTGTCACACAGATGTTCATTTAATTGATTCAATCGAATTCATTAGTATTATCTATTAACTGAATTAAGTCATTTAATTAATCAACCACACTGAGGCCGATATCTCTAATTTAATCTGTTTTTTCTCCTTAGGCTGAAATTTGTCTAGAGTGGAGAGTCCAAATCATGTCAGTTAACAGGATCTGAGTGCATCTCTGCCTCTCCGTGCTATAAAATCATTTTTTCTTTCTTATGAACACCCGACTGACACAATTTTGTGATCAATTAAAGGAAGCGTCAGATTTAGTGTCTGGAAGCAGATGCGTTTCTTGAACAAACTACAGCTTTAGATGGGTGGCCCTGAGTTTTGGCTGAGGGTCTGCACTTGTTCCTGGCTCCTGACCATTTCGAGCCCCTGAGCCCACACAGAGCGAGTGGGTGGGGTGGAGGTGGTGGTTAAATGGCTGGGTGATGGATCACCTCCGTGGGGACATCAGCCTCTCTCTCCACGAGCTGTTGTGCGTCTGGACACTCCACCACACCTGGTCCTGCAATAAGCCGGCGGAGCATGATTCCTCCACGTGGAAGAATTCAGCTCTATGCTCTGGGGGCACAGAGCAGCTCTCAGATATTCAGCGCTCACTGATCCGTGCTTCCAGGCCGTTCAGAAGACTAAATTTACAAGTCCTTTTGGACCACAGAGCAAGGCAGAGGGGATAATCAGAGCTCGTGGTGGTGGGCTACTCCTTCTGGTTCCGGATCAGTAGATTACAGACTCCTGGTGCCTTTAAAGTTGTGGCCAGGATGGTCCGAGTATTGATTTTCTCGAGGGCTTTAGCATTTGCCGTAGACTTCTCTACACATTAATCACAGTGGGATGGAACATGGAGAGTTGCTGTCTTGGTGGGTTAAAAATGATGCATATGGATTGAGAAGACACTAGGCACTCGATATTAGGTTTAATTACATTTTTACAATTATTTCATTTCAAATTCCATACGATTTGCATTTTAATCACAGTGTTTGCAGGCTTATATCACAGATCGCATCAGTAATTTTCTCTTGTAACTCATTTTCACTGTAACGTGTTTTTTCACTATGTCATTGTTTACATTTGCCATGTCTCTGTTGGCCGTGTGTGTCTGTTGTTATCTTTGGTCTTAGCCCAGTCTTAGCTCCACCCCCTTGTTATCCCGTTCAGTTGTCCTGTAGTGTCCTAGTACATATACTTCTGTGTTTCATTCTGTATGGATTGTCTGTTCTCTTTAGTTATCGTGCCTTGCCAGCGTTTTTGTTTCAACCCTGTGGGTTATTGTGTTTTGTCTTATCAGTGGACCCTTTGCCTATGTTTTGTTCCGTCTTTGTTTATTACAAACTTTCCATTTTTATACCAATAAAAATGTCATCTGCCCTTTATATTGTGTAAAATCTTGATAAATTTCTTTTCTATTCCCCCCTTTTTCCATTCCTTGAATCAAAGTGAAGTTGTTTTCCATCTCTGTTCTTTATTTTCCTTTCCTTGTCATATTTACGGCATTTATCAGACGTAATATTAATGTATGTTTTTGTATTTTCTCTACTTCTCTCTACCCGAAGTTCAAACAAGAATGCCTGACAACAGTCAATGTATAATGCAAGCATCTTTTGGTGGAGTTTTACATTACATTACATTTGGCAGATGCTTTTATCCAAAGCAACTTTTGAGAAAAAACACTCAGGTTTCTGGACAGGGGTAAGGAATGTCTCTTAAGTTGCTCGAAAAAAACGTTTGTTTTCATTAAGTGCACTCCCCAAATATATAGTGGAATAAATTCGTTAGTAACAGTATATGATTCAGTTTAAGGAACACCAGATTAGGTAAAGACACCATGTTTCACACATTATATTGGGCCATATGAATTCTGGAGTCATGACATGTCTCTCTCTCTCTCTCTCTCTTCTCTCTCTCTGTCTTTCTGTCTCTCTCCCACCATAGTTCTTTGTCAATCGTTCCCTCTCTCTATGTCTCTCTCTCTGTGTGTGTCTCTCTCTCTGTCTCTCTCTCTGTCTCTCTCCCTCTCTCTCCCACTCTAGTTCTTTGTCAATCGCTCGCTCTCTCTCTCTCTCTCTCTCTCTCTCTAGATCGG
>JBBPDB010000108.1:38817230-38837363 GCA_037974465.1 Brachypetersius altus
CTGTACCTTATAATAACTTAAGACTACTGCTGCTGCACTGTGTTGTCTTTCATGTCTTTCATGTCCTTTATGTCTTTCTATTTTATGTCTGTGTTATCTGTGAAGAGGGTGTTCAAGTAAGAATCTCATTGTGCTCTGTACACTGTATTTTGTACATATGACAATAAACTTCAACATTTCTCCTTCAAATCAGCTTAATTCACCTCTTCAACCTCTCCAGCTTCAAGGCAGCACCAAGACTTCTGAACAACTCTCCTGAGACTTCAAAATTAATAAGTATAAATCTCCTAAATTCGGTATCTTGGTGCAAGGACAGATTTAGAGTGCCCACCATTGTTAATTACGGAGTTGTGTTTCATGAAGCTTGCTGTTGTCACGGCCGCCTCTCCCTGTCCTCGTAGACACCGTTCTTCTTCCCCTGAGTATTAGTGTTTTCCCCGTTCTCTCTCTATCCTCCGCTATCTCCGCGCTCTGTCTGCCCTTGTCCCGATTCTCCTCTGCTTGGTCCCCTTGGTCCCTTCTTCCCTTTTGAGTTCCGAAGATTGGTTTGCACCACTCCCATCTGTATCCTTCCCACCTGTGTCTCGTTCTCTTGATCCCTGTCTCACCTGTCCCTCCTTTCCGTTGCGTATATATGCCCCAGTCTGACCACGAGTCTACATGCCTGTATTTGCTCTCCTTATGGTGTATTGTTTGTTGTCTGCCCTACAGGTTTATTTCATGTTGTGTCTTCTCGTTGCAGACTCGTGCTCCGGCCGTTTGAGCTTGATTCCTCTGCGTTCCTGAGGTGTCTGTACTGCTCCGTGCCCGCTGTCTAGCCAGCCCTGCCCTTTGTTTTTTTTGTTTTGCCGGAGCACGGGTCCCTGCCCCAGTGGATTTTGTTTTTTTGTTGACATACCTGAGTCGGGGATTTCCCCTTTTGTTCCTGTGTCGTGCCTTGTTTTGATGGACATTAAAACCCCGGCTATTTCTGTTCAACCTTGTGTTCTCTCCCCTTCCTGAACTGATTTTTCAGTCACTTTCAAATATCACACCCTCTCATTCATGTTTAGTGTATGTCTGTGTTTTATGTTTGTCCCGTGTAGAATAAATGTTGTATTAAAAAGTGTGGCCAGTATTCCAGCTCCTTGTGAGAAAAGTGAAGTCACTACTCCGCTAAAAGATAACGCTCCTGTGCTTTTTAAATTAATAATAACAACTCAATTGATCCCTAAGTCCCCTACTTCGAGTAAAACTCTTTTTAACTGCACAATTAAGAAGAGCTATCTAAGGTTAATAGCTGTATCCCGTCTGAACTAGTTTGCTGGACGAACAGTTCCTTCTGATACCTAAGAAACCCTGCTTGAGACAATAATACATTTATTAACAAATTTTTTAAAAATCACTGATCAGTAACTGATTATCATTCATTAATTATTAAATTAATAATAAAAATATGTGTGAATCAGCCTCCTCTGATTCAGGTGGAGAATTTAAATTGAGCTAAAACTTTCCCTTTCAAAATGGAATAAAATTCAGTTTTATTCCAATCTTAATGTGGTTCCTACTAGAGCCCGACCGATATATCAGCAGGCCGATCGGTATCAGCATTTCTAACGGCTGATAAACAAATATTTAAAAAATAAAATAAAAACGGACAAAACACCCTTCAACCGTGTCGTGAGTGTTGGTGTTGTATAGTTTGTCCACCAGAGCGCACTCTACACCGTCCCTGTTGGCAACACTCATGTATAATCCTGCACATCCTGCAACCTGCCGATCCAGCCTGAGTCGGGCAGAGAGAACCAGTTATCTGCGAGTGAGATCATCGGTGAAGTGTGTTCAATAACTAATGTTAGGGAAGTCTGTTCATGTTTTGTTGCGCATTTCTGGAATTTTTTTTTAAAATAAATAAATATATATATATATATATCGGCCGATATATCGGAATATCGGATTTTAAAACCAACAAATATTTGTATCGGTATCTGCCTTCAAAATCCTTTATCGGTCGGGCTCTACTTAAAAGCTATGTTAAAAAATCCCAGTTACCATGAGCTACCTGATCTCAACTCTCTGCTCTGTGATGTTCTTTCTCACTAGACATTATATCGAAATGCCTGTTAAAAAATACGGCAACATAGACAACATTTATTCCCACTTTGAAAATGAAATGTAAACATGACCACCCTCTATAACACATATTTGGGATGCAGCTTTTTCACTATCCTTTAACTACTAATTGAAAAGGAGTAGTTTTACATGGCGAGGTGTGATCATGTCATTTTTTACACAGCGTCTGTTATGGGAATGGCTTTTTTATACAGGATAAGAAATCTTACAAATATGAGAGCAGCTACTTGAGTACTTGCATCACACCATGTGCAATACATTTATCCGCTCAAGTACAAACATTTAATCTACTGGTAATTTAATTTGCTCCAATCATCCACTTAGCTGATTCACATGAATGTCTTTAGCATGGGAATTCACAGCCAACGGTCAACACAAACTCAAACTCTCAGTTCTGTCATTTAGTCTTATAAGCACATTTGAGGAAGTACAATTCATATCAGCTTGATTTTATCCACAAAGGATGAACGTCATCTTACATCAAAATTGCACAGGATATAATGGAATATTTACAGGCAGTTCCACAAGGTTTAATATAACCTAGAGTTATATGTGTCTACTCCAGCCATGTGGCCATAGTGCCCTTTTGGCAAGGCTGGTTCCCCCAGTCTACAAAACTTTGTTTAAGTTTCCATGTTAAAAAAAGGGTGGTAGGGTGGTGCAAAGTTTAGCCTTGTGGCCTCACAGAAAGAAGGTCCTGGGTGGCCACCTGACATTCATCCTCTGTGTCCAGGGTCCTTTCTGTGTGGAGTTTGCATGTCCTCCCTGTGTCAGTGTGGAAGCTATGGTTTCCTCCCACAGTCTAAAAACACTAAAGGTGTGAATGTGTTCATGTGTCTGCCATGTGATGGACAGGTGACTGGTCCAGGGTGCTTCCCTGGCTTTTGCTCCATGGCTGCTGGAATAGGCTCCCATAACCCTGGTCACAATAAGTGGCACAGTGGGTGGATACTGACAAAATGTTTACCCCATGGATGACAAAAATGTATTTCCCTTCAACAAAAAAGAAATCATCCATCTACAAGTTTCTGCACAGCCATGTCGGTTTGTTTTATAGTAGGTAAGGTACCAGAATGGAGAGCAAATAAAATTACTGACATGGTGGATTGGGACGAGATTCGCTGGTAATTATTACCCCATGTAAACATTTCTGCCTGAAAAGTGCTTTAACCTATTTATTCTAAATGTACTGCCCCTGGCATTATCACTGCATGCTTGTTCTGATGAGTTCTGTCAATAGTTTTTTCCTCTGCTTGACGGAGGTAGGACAGTTGCATTTGAAGGCGGTGATGAATGTGGACATAAGCTCGTCTCTTACCCATTTGCATGTCTATTAAAAAGAGCACATACAAACAATTTGCCCCTATAGAAATGACCGCAGAGGAGGCAATGCATTCAAATTGCACTGCTGCGCTTTCTTCAGTGAATATTACACTAGACAATTTAAACGGAGGCAAATGTATCCAAGGGCTTAAGACCACATCTAAAATGCACAACCAAAAGGGGACATAAAATAGGGTCATAAAAAGCATGAGTCTTCTTTACTGGTGGTCATAAATAGCTAGTGAAAGGGTGATGTTGAGAAGCAGTTTCAACTGGTTTGGGTTTTTTCTCCATCCTGAGCCACTACACACCAAAGCAGAAACAACAGATTTATGACACAAGTGTTCTCCCGTGTTTATCATCATCAGCAGGACTTGTGAAAAACAGACACGCTGAGGATACACAATAGCTGTGTGAAACAGCGTACACACACACACAAAACCAAGGCTTCATGCTGGCTTGGCATTGCTTTTAGGTAGAATTGCAGGGATGGGGATTTACATAGAAACACAGACATTGTTCATGACCAGGAAGGGTGGATGGCAGTCTTGAGGGATGTCAACCCCCTTTGATGTCACCGTTCGTGTGTAATCATGGAATGAAAATGTCTGTGCAAAATGCACCATGCAGCAAACGGCGCACTACGGGCGAACTGCTGTGTGAGCAAGGCTGCCTACCTGCATTTCAAACGATCTGTGGAAAAACACGCTGCTTATGAAGCACTTTCAACTCAGAAATGATTTTAGCTGCTCCAAAAACATGTGGGCTTTGTGTGCAAGCAAGCATGAAGGGCCAGTGTTGATCTGCATTAGTTCTAAAGTTAACAAAAAGCAAATGCCAAATATAAGGGGAAAACGTGTGTTGCATACCTTATGCAACACACTTTTTAAGGGCATCTTGAGTGTCTCTGCTTTACAGGGCATGATGGATAATGATCAAGGATAGAGGTCACCAAGGATGAAAGCCTGTATGACATATTAGAACGTCCCACAGTCCACTGTCAGTGAGAAGAGCACTGACCAAGCACTTATTCTGGTCAGTTTTCCAAACGGGGCTTCCTTATTTAACCAAACACACATTAAGATGGTGGCTGAAATAAATTCTTTTGTCCTTTATGGAAAGAACATTCGTCTACTTGATTGTTCCTCATGAATAGCATTGCTTTTAATTTCCAACTCTCCCCTAGGCAATGGCTGTAAACTGCCAATTTAGTGCACACGCTAGTTCTGAAAACAGGGGCCATTTATCTCAGAAACATTAAAAAGATACAGCACTGCAGAGATTAAGGGTATTGTCAGCCCTGTTTATAGCACTGGAAGCTAGTGGGGTTTGGAATTACTTTAACGGGTGCAGAATCGCAGATTTGGGAGCTGCTACAGAAAAGGTGAATGTTCTACGGACACCTAAAAGTACATTCCTGTGCTAATTCTACCATCAATAAATGTGTATTGAATGACAAAAAGTCTTTTAATACGATATTTTACACATGCACAAAGTTAGTCTGCGCTGGCTACAGTGAATCACGAGTTGGCATGCTGTTTCTCTGCTGTATTCTAGTGCAGCCACAACCAACTGGCGCACCTCCATCCGGGTTTGCAGAGCCACTTGGTTAGGAAATTCTAATTGATGTTGTAATATCTTGAGGGCCTAATCGGATTTTTAAAAGGTTAACTAGGTGAAATTGTTCCACCACATTTGCAGCCACAGTGGAGCTGAGTGGAGTTAAAGCAGTGGGGGCCAAGGAGTGTTCTGCCAGAATGTCAGTAGAATCCGCACCTCCCTGCCACGAGGGAGAACGGAGCTCGAAGGAGAAACGAATGAGGCGCAGCTGTGCAGGTCCGGGGCCACAAACACAGAACTTAGCACTGAGTTTTTTTCTAGTGCAGAGGGTGGGTAACAGAGCACTTCAACAGCTGCCAAGATAGAGGATACGCATGGGACTGTCGAGGAGAAAGCTTCTGTTGATAGTCGGTTTTTTACTTATTTTTTGTTGAGCCCAAAACAAAAAAAACCTTTATGCTGCTTAAAACACAGCAGAGTTTTATGACGTTATCTGCTCTGATCCTAGTCTGTGCGTGTGACGATACAAATGCAAAAATGGAAAAGTAAAAAAAATTGCTTTTTTTTAAAAAAATCTGTGAATCTTTGGTTTTTGTTTCTGAATTTTGTGCATGTAAACATATGAAAAGGAAAATATTAGATACATTAGTTGTCTTTTACCAGTACATAAATCAGTAAAAAGTTATCCAGTTCCATTCTGAGTGTGAGTGCAAGCTCACATGGTAAAAGCAGCATTTATAGACTCATAATAACACAGAAAGCTCCATTTCCACATGCTGATCCATTTTACTGCGCCCAATGTGGATGCGCACCCCCTCTAACTCATTAAAGTCTATTCTGGGACAGATTTCATTAAATAAAAGGGTCATCGCCAAAGTCTCTGATTGTACAGATCTTAATAAAGGTAAGACAGAGTTAATGCTTCTTAGGTAAAGAACATGGCATACCGCCTACAGCAGTGTGCTGCTGCCGGGTTCTGTTCCTGCCTAAATATAACCATAAATGAGGCAATACTGCCTGATCTGCACGTCTGGCTGCTGCTAACACATTGATCCAAGTCAAGAAGTATTTCCATGCTATCCCTGTGGAGATCCAGACACCACTGGCCCCCATCTCTGTCATTAACCCCTCTTAGTAGGCTTTGTTGTTGGAAGGCAAGAAAACCAATCAAAAACAACATGGCAAAGGCTTTTGAAATTTGGCCATCTTGCTAATCAGGAATGTCAGGTGTGGACTCAAAGTCATTGGGTTGACATCAGTTTTGCAAAGCAGCACAAAGTGGTATCTACAGAGAGCGGAGGTGCTGGGAGAGCGGAGGTGGTTACTATTTATTGTGCAGAGCTGTCAACAAAACAACTGTCCAGACCAGCATGATGGGATTCTTTTCAAAAAGCCAGAAAGAAAAAAAAGAGACAGAGCAAATAAAGGGGATTATGGTTGGGGATTGGCTATTGTGCCATCCTGCACAAGAAAATGAGCTGCATAAGCTGCCCAATTTGCACTTTAATTAGACCTACCATATAAAATGTGGCTTAAGTGTTGAAACAGGTTCAGAACACTACAGCCACCACCTGAAATCATTGCTTAATTTATGGTAATCTAAGGTAAATTAGGTCTAATGAGGATTGGATAAGGGATCATTGGCCTTTTCGTAATAATGAGCATTGTTAGGGGTTGGATTAATAGAAAATCACAATCCTGTGGCACACAAGCAGATATTCTTCAGCTATGCAGCAAGGCTGCATGGTTAGTAAACTATTAAACTAGTAACGCCTTATACTGCAGGATCATTATTCATTCACCTGTATTATTCATTAATAAATACAAACTTCTTGATGACTACTGCGAGTTTAGTTAGAAGAATTGAATTGTGGGTCCATTGCAGATAAAGAGGTTAATGAGGAAAAAGAATGGAACAGAAAAAATCCATATATTCCATATATCATCACTGTCGGGCGGAAACCTCGTAACTCCACTTTTGGGTCTTTGTTGGTTTTTTTCATAAATCGATAGTATTGGTCAGTCTCCACGTGGGTCTGTAAAATTTAGAAATTATTAACCAATGAAAAGTGTTGAAAATAGCTTGGGATGTTTGATGACACAGTATTCATTTATTTAGAATATAAATAGTTTTTTCCCTGAAAAATAGCCGTTTTGGACATATGAGGTTTCCGCCCGACAGCGACGATATGCAGGTATGTGTTATAGAGGTGGACTGATGTGGCTTGTTCAGGTCCGGTATGGATTAGGTGAGCGATAAATGACTTTCGGAACCAGTATACCTTTGTGCTAAACTGGAAAATATTGGGGTCAAAACCACTAACTGCAAGTCAAACCTTGAAACAGAGTCAGAGACAACACTTACACTAATCCCACAACTACTGATACCATTAGTGGAGAGTGTAATGTTATAATGTATCATTTTGCTGGTCAGTCAATTGAAACTGTTTGCTTTCTTATTCAGTTTAGCTCCAGTTTAGCTCAACATTAGCTTCCGTGTTTTGCCTAAAAGCGCTGAAGTTATAGCTAAATATGGAAGCTAAAGTAAGTTCCTGTTCCTGCACCGATGTTGCCTAAACGTATAGCTATGGTACCTTCAGTCATTTGAGAAACCTAGTCAGGCTGGCCTAAAAATAGTTTTAAATCTTAGTTTGCATTTTTAAGTAATTTAGAAAAGTATCTAGTCAGTATTCAGCCTTTAGAACCTTTAGACATCGCAGGCCACTGTAGAACTGTTTCCCCTCCACTGGCTGCTTTCTGTGAAAGACTAAAGAAATAGAGGTTATGTAAATGAAAAATGCTGAAATAATGAACAAAGACAAAAAGCTGAATAGTTTTGGGACTAAATGTGACCGTTAAACTTTTGAGCCGCAGAGCCGAGGGGTAATAAACCGAACAGCTTGGCACTAAAACAGGGACTTTAGTTTAAAGCACTGAAGTAGAATTGCATGTCTACCAACGTTTCTCTTGCTGGAGTTTATAAGGTAAAAATTGCTTTCTTTTTTTTGATTCCATCTTAAATGGTACAGCCTTATATTCTAGCCTCTTCATCTTCAAGGTGGAATGTACAAATGTGATGAAATATGAAGGCAACAAACCTGGAGCACTCCGTTAGACTTGGAGGAGAAACTAGTGACAGTGAATCAGACGGTCTCCGTATCTGAATGATCGTCATCCCCACGGTGCTACGGAATATTTCTCTGGGCCACTTCTGCAACTTCCCTAAATCTTTATAGCCACTTTGGCAATATCTGCTGCCTTACCTTCAAAACACAGCCCCAGTAAAGCTCCAGCTCGCAGAAGCGTTCCTCTGTGCCTGTCTGTGGCACAGTAGCCTTCAGTGTTGATAGGCTATTACTTGTGACGTGCAACCAATCAGACGGTTCTGTCGATGGGACATGGCACTAGACCACAGTGGGAGGATATGGACTGAGAGACGGCTGCATCCAAACCGAAGTAGCACATTTTAAATTAATTTATGTAGTTAAAAATAATAATTATACCAATGAAAGTAAAAAAAAAAAAAAGAATGTCGGCCAGGCCAATAATCGGACGACCCCTAGTGTATTCCCCTATCGGACGTCAGGGTACTTCAGTCTTGATGCAGTAAGATCCTCTGTCTACTGTCTTTTGTAACTCAACTTCTATTATTATTATTTTTATTTATTTATTTATTTATTTATTTATTTTAGTGAGCTGCGTTTGAATGAATCGGAGTCGTGTTGAGAGTTCAGTGGAATTAAACCTGCAGTGCTTCACTAGACTTCACTAATGCATTGGGAGTATTAACCAGGATCACCATAACAGATAAGCAAGCACCTATAGAGCCTTGTCTCGCGTTCTCATATTCTCTGCAGACGGACACATCTATGCTGGGTCACGTCTGTGCAGGTCACGTCTCTTATAGTCACGTTTGATCTGTGATGCACTTTTTCCCTCCTCATGCTCTCGTCAGATCCTGTACACCCTCAGCGATGGAGCGACTCGCTTTGCATCCCTAAATGAAAGTGAGTGTAAGTGTTCTGTGCTGCAGAAATAAGGAGGATTTACCGGTTTGAAACACCTGGCTGCAGATTAAACCAAGAGAATTTGACTCCTCAACCTCACAAAACCCATCACAGCATCTGCTCTCTGTCTGTTCTGCTTGGGAGGAGAGCAAATGAAAAAGATTTATGAGGACTGAAGGTTAGAAAAGAGAGAGAGTGCGCAACGTGCCACTCACCTCCAGATGCAGGTCACTGATGGAGCTGAGACAGAGTCTGCTGCTTCGGCCACTGCATATCCTCTCTCTCTCTCTGTCTCTCTCTCTCGCTCGCTCGCTGTTTCGCCCTCTCAGTGCAGCACAGCTTTGACGGGTGGATGAGAGCAGAGGAGAGAGGGCAGATGAAGGGATGAGAAAGGAAGAAAACCTGCCATGCTGGAAGTTGCTCCGCAGATGTAAACAAATCGTCAGTCGCTTCCTCGCAGCCGTTACTCATCCACAGATCCAGAGAGAGAGGGGTTGAAAGAAAGACAGAGAAAGAGACTCCAAATAGCGTCCGGGTCCGAGCCACCGTGCTGCTGCCGTATCTATGCAACCTACACTCTCACACACACACACCCACACACATATACACGCACACACACATGCGCACTCCCACTCACACACACTTGCAGACGGAGGGCAGAGCGGCAACTCTCAGCGATAGCATTTGCTCCCGCGCATGAGATTCATTCTGTGACTGCAGCTCAGCTCTCTGAGAGGCTGAGTGTGTGTGTGTGAGTGAGTGAGTGAGAGAGAGAGAGAGGGACGGGGAGGGGAGGGGTGGGATGTGTGTAAAACAGTGGGAGGGAACGCGGTAGGGAGGGAAGTGAAAGGGATTTGCTGGGATCTCTGTGGTTTGGCTGGCAAACTTGTCTAAGTTATTGGAACCAAGGAACAACAAACAACAAAAAAGTTTGTTACTGTAGCCAATGGAGTTATGAGACTTAATTATGGACCAGTTTATTGTCAGGAAGTGTTTTCACAATTAAAAGTGCATCTGGTGTAAATATAAACAAGCAAAAATGAACTGTGTCTGCAGAAGTGTGCTCTGGTTTCCTCCATCGTAGGCAAACTGGAGATGGTAAATTGCCGTGTGTGTGCATGTGCGTGCGCGCGCGTGTGTGCATGTGCGTGTGTGTGCGTGTGCGTGCGTGTATGTGCCGGCCCGTGCGTGTGTGTGCGTGCATGTGCGTGTGTGCATGTGCGTGTATGCGCGTGCGTGCGTGTATGTGCCCGTGCGTGCGTGCGTGTGTGCATGTGCGTGTGTGTGCGCGTGCGAGCGTGTATGTGCCTGCGTGCGCGTGTGCGCGCGTGCGTGCGTGTGCGCGTGCGTGCGTGTATGTGCCCGCCCGTGCGTGCGTGCGTGTGCATGTGCATGTGCGTGTGTGTGCGCACTTCCCTGTGATGAAGTGCAGGCAGGTCCAGGCTGTTTCTCTGCCTTTCGTTCTGTAACTGCTGGATTTGGCTCCAGTGTTCAAAACAAACCGTTTGTAAGGATTTTAGACGATGGGTGGATGGAGTGAAGATATCTTAAACATAAACTGTAACGTGCAAAAGTTATGGCACCTTTTATATTTTATTTATTGTATTTGTTTGTCAGGGTGTTAAATTCAGGAAGTAATTAGAAATTGTGCACTATTTGGTTCCTATAACGGCTTTCTTCTCATAAAACATGAACAAAAGTTCAAAATGTAATCAAGAAGCAAACAAACCCCATTCGGCTGTGTACAGATTTATTCATCACAGTTAAAAACAAGTGTAATTAGAAGCAAGCGAGGTGAGACCTTGAATGAAGGCCCCTCTGTAGTGGTGATGTAATAACACAGGAGGCAGGAGCTGGTTCTGCTGTCAGCATCCTGCCAGTGAGAAATATACCCAGTTTTAACACAAACCTCATGAATGAATTATTAGCACTTGGTTTTCGGGTTGTTTGGCAGCGCTATAGGTCTGTTAGCTGAGTAGCTCTTATACCAAATATTATGGCATGCTTTGTTCACAAATGGTTCTTGCTTTAGTTTGCAGATGCTTTTAGCCACAGGCTTCCCGAGGCCTGGGAAGGTGAGGTCCCCACCGGGTTTCATTAACACTGTCCTGCTCCAGAGCTTTTGGACTTTTGAAATAAAAACATTATTTGATTTACGTCCTTTTTTTTCCAAAATGAGCCTGGATTCCCGACCTGTTTGCATGCCGTCCCAATACTGCAGCTACTTGAACTCTTTGTCCTCGTAGACACTGGGAGCATTGTGTGAGATCGACTCTACCTTGTCATTCTAGTTCAGTAGCTTAAAACATCGGCTTTGTAGGTAAACATCAGATCCAACAAACTCTAACAACTGCAGATAGAGATTGACTCAAATAATTGAGATTTGTGTGTAAGAAGTAATGGTTGTGTGTATATTTGACTTTTGCTAGGTTTAGTTTTCCCAGAATGTGTAATAGGATTATAACAGTATTTGATATAAATACTAACAGGTTTTAACAGTGAGACACTGGCACCAGTTTAATTGTGTGTGTGTGTCTGTGTGTGTCTGTGTGTGTCTGTGTGTGTCTGCGCGTGTCTGTCTGCGCGTGTCTGTCTGCGCGTGTCTGTCTGCGCGTGTGTGTTTGCGTGCCTGTTTGTGTCTGTGCCTGTGTCGTGTGAGTGTGTTGTGTGTGTGTGTTATGTTGTCATTATGTAGCTAAAGAGAACACACTCATGCCCCCCCCCCCCCACACACACACACACACCCCTTCTATGCTGGCATGTTGTGTGTGTGGTCTGTCGGTCTGTATCCATGGTGTTGTCATGGATACTCAACGCTGTCACCAATCTCCTCAAACTGTCATTAGGCCCAGCTTGAGATAAGCTAAATCCAATGTTTGCGTCTTTGTGCACGCGCACACGTGTACGAGTGTCTGTCACACGCATCTTCTGTATGAATGGCCATCACTGAGTGTGAATAGTGGTCTGTCAAATGCCATTCAGTGGAATTCTGTAAAACAGCTGAAAATGTTAAACCCATCTTTTAAATATTTGAATGTCAGCTTTATGGGGGGGGGGGGGGGGGCTCTTTAAGCATAATCAACTTTTAAAAGGTGTAAAGAGTCTTCACACAGCGTAAAGGTATCCTTCCAAAAACCTTCAGATTGTTTAGAAGTCTTTTTTTCAGAACCGTCCAAAGAAAACCTCTTTAAGGAACCAGAAATGGTGTTACTGCTTGTATCTTACCACAGACCCCTAAGAATATAAAAGAGAGCAATCTTTACTTCATCATTAAGCAGTTGGACGCGACGGTGAAATCCTCTTTCCAAATATACACCCAATATTTTACACCCAAAATATACAACCATATAAACACAGCAGTATATGTTTAATGCATGTTGCAAATTATCCTTGGATCCTTGGTTTCTTGGATGTCGTGTGCAAATTTCAGCCTAAATCCAACCAACAATGAATTAAAATCTACAGAATGGTCTGAACGCTCTGCTACAGGATTGGTGTAGTGTAAGCTCTTTCAGCTTTGCAAGAAACAGGATTTCCTTATTCATGTTTATGGACCCACCAGGATCAGTGTAATGTAAACGCTTCATTAATAGTGTGTGCGCTTGTGTGTACGTGTTTGCATTCTAGCTCAGTTCTGTGCAGAGTCACTCTGTCCTCTCGCCCCTCAGGCTGGAAATGCTGAGTCAGAATGCAAATCGACGTCAGCTCTGTCCTTAACATACACATTCCCTCACATACACAGAGGGCTAACACTGAGAGCTCGGCCCAGAGCCCCTGGGTGCGTCGCCTGCCGCCTTTAAGCTGACCTTTTGAAAGAGCCTCATTGTTACTGGACTCTCCACTTTTACAAAGCTCTGCTTTTAAACCCACTTTCAGCCAACAGCGGATCAGACTTGTGCCACAAATTTAAAAAAGAAAATAGTCTCTTCTGGATCTGAATGTGCTGTTTGTTTTTATTCCGTTTACTGGCTTCAGAATCCTCTACCGCATGCCAGCCTACCGTCTCTCAGCCACTCCTTAGTTTGGGCTCTCCGCTAGCTCCAGGGATTCAGGCTTTAGAGGACGCTTTTTTAGGACCTGCCACACCAAACCGACATCTGAGAACTTAGACCAGCCGAGTCCGACTGATGCCTTCTGAGCCCGCCATCAGCTCACGGTCGCGTCGCATCTGTGAGAATGTAGACTCGAGTACAACCCAAAGACTGCGTCTGACGGCTGATGCACATTCCTTCTGGTCCAGCAGTAGTGTGCAGGCCGAGAAAAGAAGACTAGGCACAGGTTCAGGTCGGCCAGGCTGACGGATCGCTACCCACAAACCAAATGCCTCCTGAAGCCCGAAATAAAGTTTTCTGTATCTGACTACTGTGTGGGTATTTAGTAACATTTACATTTAAGGTCTTTATCCAACGCTGTTCTCCAGAGCGACATGCATCTGTACAGCTATACTTAAATCAGCGTCCGCTGCTCGACCAAGTCACGGCCAGCTAACGCCTAAACAACTCCTGCCAAAGAAAAGAAAACACATGATGGAAATAAATGGTGCACCCCTGGCACAAATGATGATCAACACACTTTTTACTTTATAGAAAACAAACCAGGAAACGTTACATTATTTCAATGAATGGCTTTTTCCCACGCAGTGCTCTGTTTGTATTACAAAACTGCTGACACTCATCTAAAAAATGCTCATCAGTCTTTAGTTATAAGGAGCCCTTTCAAGCCATAAGGAGCTGTTGGACGGTGGAACGATCATGAATACTAAATGGGATGCGCATAAAACAAAGCAGCAGAGAAACCAAATCAGTGATCTGTGAGAACAGAACCTGCACAACTGAACGAATATGAAACGTTTGGATGGATCTCCTCAATATTTGTGAATGAACTGTTAGAAATAGGCTAAACAAGAAGGGAATTACATTCAGAAAAGCCAAAAATAACCCCACTCTAACACCTAAAGACAGGAAAACAGGTCACAGTGGGCTGAAGAGAAGCAATCGTGGCGTGCGGACGACGGGATGGAAATGATATTCAGTGATGAATCATGAATTTGCAGTCGCTAAGGAGAAGAGGCAGGAGCTTCTGTCGTGTCGTTGTGATAAACCTGAGAAAAAGCACAGCTTCACACCTATTGATGATCTGGGGTTGTATGTCATAAAGGAGCGAAGAGAGATTAATGCTTTTCAAGCTTTTCTCATTCTGTCATCAGAAAATAGGTTCTTATGATGATGATGCATCTTGCCATAGAGCAGTTGAAGGGTTTCTAACTGAACCCAAGGACACATACAGCAAGCGTCCCAATCTCGGCCGCAACTGTGTGGCATGGAAAGGAATCTATGGATTTCTCATTACGTTCCTACATTGTTCACAGTTTTTATGCTTTACTGGGCGCTTTCATTCACCTTCACAGCTCCGGTGCCCCCTCTGTTAGTGCTAGCACAGTGCTGTCTGCCGCCTTGTTGCTACACCTCTATCCTCCTGAACAGATTCCGTCGCTCGGTCCTGTTATATCGATCTCCCTTCTGTTGAGTGGCAGTTCAGGTCGAGCTGACAGTGACTGCATTTGGCTAAACCAATCAAAACCATTTCATATGTTGGTATAAATAAACACACATTAAATATGTCATTTCTGGGCTAGGAGAACTATAAGCCAAGTATTCTCATGCTTTTCTTTCTTCTACCTTCTCTCCTGTTCTGTCTCTCCCCTCATTTACTCTCTCTCCTCTTCACTTTTTGGAAAAGTTGTAAAATCCCTCCCAACTCTCCAAATTCTGTACATATCCAGAGCTAAGGACATCAGCCTGGACCCCTCACACCCAGCGCACTCCCTCTTTCATCTGTGGCCGTCTGGTCGACGCTACAGAGCACTTAGCACTGAAACGGCCAGACGCAGGTTTCTTCCTCCAGGCGGTCATGAACACTTAACAATGTTATCAACACTTTTCAATATGTATATTGTATCCCTGCAATTCTGCACACTATTTTGTATTTCTGTATATAACTCTGTTTATTAACTGTGTCTCGTCACTGTCATCTTGTTGCACTGTAGAGTTCTGTCACTAAAACAGATTCCTCGTATGTGTGAACACACCTGGCAATAAAAGCTGATTCTGATCTTAAATAATCCCTGACCAGATCTTTCAGTTCGGTTTAATGGGCACCATTGATGACATAAATGAGGTCATTCAAGGATAGACAGGATTTGGTTTTTGCTACTGTGCTGTTCCTCCTGCTTTTGCTTGGAAAGTGTATGGGGTCAGTATGGGTCAGTATGGATGCTAGCATGCTAGTCTGATAGCTGGCTCTTGGTTGGCTTAAAAATAACTCACTTTGAAACAGAGTCACGTTTCAGAAACTACAGATGATGCTGGGATAGTGGAGGCCTAGTGGTAGGATACTTGCCTCTGGACCATGAGGTCACGGGTTCGAATCCTACCTTCGGCACCACCACTGGGTCCCTGAGCAAGACCCCTAACCCCCAGTTGCTCCAGGGAGAGACTGCCCCCTGTAGGTAGGGGATGGAACTTGTTTTGGATAAAAGCGTCTGATAAAGGCTGTAAATGTAAACGCATCGCATGTAATTTTTTAAATGTATCAGTGTCTTGTGATGGTGTTCTGCCCGACTCTGAACCGAGTCCATTTTCCTTTTGGAAAGTCCAGTTTTCACAATCGAATTAAATCGTGATGAATGGAGTCGTCTTCTGCCAGTGAGCATTTCCCCCCATACACACCACTTCACTCAGAAATATGTTCCAAACAATTCCGATTCACATTCATTTTAATGTGGTCCGATGAATTAAAAACATTACATTTCAGACTAGTGACCCTGAAGTCCTAGTTTGGTCTTGTCTTTACTAATGGGGCAGAGCTCAAGTTGCTGACAGGCCCCACCGCTAGTGCTGAACAGCAGCAGATCCAGATAAAGATGCCGTGCAGGTTTTGGCTCCGTCTCGCCTGGCTCAGGGGATTCCGAGGGCGTCCAGCCTTCTGTGGAACTCCAGAACAAGAGGGACCTTTTTTCCACCACCTTAAGAAAACAGTTTCCATGGAAACATGCTTGGAGGGTGTATAATGCTGATGAAGTGGAGAGATGAGACTAAAAGAAGGTTCATCTTTTTATTTCCTTTTCTCCTCTCGCACACCTGATCCAAGTAGCACCTGAATCCCAGAGCAGTGTGTGTTACATTAGGCTTGGAACTAAGTTCTGAAGGACAGTATCTCTCTCTCCGGGGGGAAAGTTGGTTCACAAAGCAACTTTCTTTCTTTTACTTCCTCCATTATGTTCCTCCGGATCCAACCAGTGAGTTCTGAACAGCTGAGGAAAGACATTGAATGAAGTGAGTGAATGTGGAAGTGCTCCTCGCCAGCGTTAGTCCGGGGAAGGTGGGGTTAAGGTGGCTGTTAAATGGAAATAAAGCGTATGAACTAGGATGTGGGTACGCAGTAGATACTCTACATTAGTGCTCTTCAGATCTGTCTTCAAGGCTCTGTGATGGTCCACTGCTCTCAATGCTTTGGCTAAATCAATGCTAACGGGATGCATGTACTGGTCTAAACGTCTGAACCTGATCACCGTCACACATTTTCTTTACTGAACCTTACAATACCAAACACTCGGGTCATATATCTTCCATATTTGGATAGTTTTCACATCATTGGTCTCACTTAGAATTTTTTTATTTAAAATTTTTTTTTTTTTTGTATTAAATCTGGACCAAATCTGGACGATCTGTATCTTCAGCTCAACCCACACATCGGGCTTGTTTTCGGTGTGTTTACGGTCCTTTTAATTAGATCCAGCTCTCGGCTTTTATTATAGACTTGCTGGCTGTTCTGGGACCAGCTGTGTCTCCGAGTTGCTGAATGAATGCGGAGGCCGTGGCTCTGACACTGAACAGGTCTGTGGGGAAGGGGGCGCTGTAGAGTCTTCCGAGGGCAGGACTTGTGTGTCGAATGAGGATGCTTACGTTTTTCCTTTACAGTGAATAATTTCAAGGCCGGTGGAGTCATCATCATCATCCTGCCTTGCTTTAAATAACAGCTCCTTGGGAAAGGCCTCCTTAATCCTAATGCCCACAGGAGAAGCAGCACCTCGAACTCCAGCACATTCCTTTTATCCTCCTCCCTCCTCCCTGGTCTTTTCCCTTTTGTTTTCACTAATAGCCACGGCGAGGCTGTAATTGGCTGTTGCTGAGAGTTTAGTAGCTGAAGAGAGCTAGCCGCCCGGCAGAGCTCGTTTGCTCGCGTCTGTGAGACGAAGATGCGGATAATTACAGTCAGTTTTGACTGTAAATCTTTGGTTGGTTGCTAATTATGATATTAGCAGTGAGTATTCTCTAGAAAGTAACATCCTACAAAACATCACTGTAGAACAGCTTCCAAACCAAACATACTCCCATTGGTGACTATTATTTAAGTGAAAGATGTTCTATATTTTCTCAATTTATTCACTTATTTATACCAGCAGGATCCTGGGAGGGAACTAAAAGGTGCTTTATAACCGTTTTACTTAGCTTAGATACGGTCATACTATTAGACTTAATTTATTATTAAGTCTGGTTTAAAGTCTCAGTCCGGTCCAGTGCCAGAAGGGCTTGGAGAGAGTCTCGGACTCAAGAATGAACGAGTTTCTGAACGGTTTGGGTTTGGAGCTGCATTCAGCAACAGACCAAACTTCAGCTCTGTTTGGGTTTGTATTAGCGGAAAGTAACAGGAACTTTAACTTTACAGTACAGTACTTTAATAAAGCATGTGTAGTTTGTGCTGTCCTCTGCTATTCGAACCCTTTTTGAAAACGCCGTTAGCGAGTGGTATGTAGGTCTTTACACATGAACAGCTCCTTTGCAAACAGTAATTTGGCATTTCATCAGCAGCTGGTCAGAGTCGGGGTGCTCTCTGCTTAAAGGCTGTGAGTAAATTCTCATCATCTCCGGGGCAGGTTGCGGTATGCGCTCGGTTCTGATCTCCCCATGGTGTGCTTAAACACTATTAACGGCTGCTGCCGCACGGTGGGCTATCGGCGCTCTCCCTCACAGCGTCTCCCCTCATTACAGACCCTGATCAAACACCACAGCTGATAGGAGGCTCAGTAAATATCAATATTAGCTGTTTGGACAGCATTTGCAGCTTTGCAGGACATGAGCCATCTGCCCGAGCTGCCGGCGTTTGCCTGCGTCTCCGTGGATTTGCACCGCAGAGTAAAATGAACTCCACAGATTTCCAGCCGAGACGTTTGGCCACTTCTGCTGTAATGCAGCGCACGTCAGCGTCTGAAAGTGAACCCAGAGAGCTGGATTTTACAGTCTGTGAGAGCTCACCTCGCCTCCACGCGTCACCCTGACACTCGGCGAGCAGGAGCACATATCAGATTGTTTGTGTTCACAAAATGTGTCAGCAGACGCGCAGAGAGCCGTGGGATGAAAGGGCCTCCTTTTTTAGTGGCTTTCTGAGCGAGTGAGGGAGAGAGGGTGAGGGAGAGAGAGAATGAAATGCAGGAATACGCTCGTGCGTGTGTTTTGCTTCTGCTGAGCTATGTAGGCCATTCCTAATTACTGCTGCAGGATAGACTCGCAAATGAAACAAAAGCAGAAAAATAGAGAAGCAGCCGTGGAAAAAATGTAAGCGCCATGTCAGGTACGACGTGGAGGGGTTACAGATCTGACTGCCAGCCTCTGAACGCCCCTCTGCCGCTCCGCAGTGTTGTCACCTTTGGTGTGTGGCGTGATTATCAAGCATATTGCCACTTTTGCAGAGACGAGAAGCAGATGAGCTCAGTGGGGGAGTTGCATGAAAAGAGCCGTCTCCCCTCGGCTTTGTTGACTTTGGAACAAGTCGAATATTCCATTAAAAGTTGATAAAATATTAAGGAAAATATTATTTTGGATTGCGTAACAGCATAACCAGACATTTAGACGAGTTAAACATTTACTCTAAACACACTTTAACGTGAAATATATGAATAAATGATCTGATTTCGTTATTGGCAAATAAATAATCCATGCTTGTATGTGTTCAAAAGAAATGCAACTGTTTTTTAATTGAAAAAATGAAGGTAATGGACAGTTGCACACTGGAGGCAGGGTCCCCGCGTGTCGCAGCGATTGTGCGCATTGATTTACTCCCACAGTTCATTTTACCCCAGCCATTATTGTGCAAACTGTCTCTATTTCTGGTTCTCACGCCGCTTCACACATCGATCGGTCTCGTGTTAATTGCATGTAATATCGCCTTCCTACTTTAATATCTGAGAGAGAAGAGTTTCATTATTGCCCCACCGGCGGCTCCTCGCTGCATTCATTAGACCTCCTTCTCACTTTCTCTCTGTCCCCCTCACCTTCTCTGTCTCCCTCCCCAGCTTTACTTCTCTCTCTGATTTATTGAGGCGTGTCGGAGAAGGTGATCCTTGATTATCTGTTTTATCCTCCATGGATCGGCTTGCAGAAACGGTGCAGATCGTTGTAAATGCTGATGGGTTATATAACCCTCTCCCCACTCTGCACTGTTATTTAGCCAGTAGAGCGGTCTCTAACTCCTTCGCTGGACTGGCTGTTCATCACGACACATGATGTGGTTTTTCTGGCAAATGTTCAGCATCAGAAACTCTGTCTTCACTTCTCCAGTCGAGTGAGTTGTCGTGAGGCAGCCAGGAGAAGTGCCGGCTGTTTCCTCTTCCTTCAGGCGTTCGTTATGTCTGCTAAAAACTTCTGCTACCTACTGCTTAACTGACGGTGCATGTTATTCCAGAGCATCTCCAGGACTTTAAGATCCTCTACTGTGTTGCTGACATTAATGGGTGCCTTTGTGACAGATATTAATGACACTCTTCTCCCCGTCTCACTCTCTGCAGGCCAGCTTCGTGGCAAGTATGACTGCAACACTCCGGCAAATGGATGATTATCACTACACTCACCTGATCAACACCTTCGGCAAGATGAGGACAGACGTGGTGGTGAGTGTGGATCTTCTCTGTGGGGGAGGGAGAATGAGTTTAAACTTCTGTCCCAACACACAAACCAGCCTATTCTGATCACTGTCGTCATTTCAGAACCTCTGGACACACGTTTACGGCATTTAGCAGACGCTCTTATCCAGAGCGACGTACATCAGTGCTTAAGAATTCCACAACTGTTTCTTA
>JBBPDB010000108.1:39050390-39062113 GCA_037974465.1 Brachypetersius altus
GAGAGAGAGAGAAAGTGAGAGAGAGAGAGAGAAGAGAGAGAGAGAGGGAGAGAGAGAAGAGAGAGAGAGAGGGAGAGAGAGAGGAGAGAGAGAGAATGAGAGAGAGAGAAAGAGAAAGTGAGAGAGAGAGAAAGAGAAAGTGAGAGAGAGAGAGAGAGAGAAGAGAGAGAATGAGAGAGAGAGAGAAAGAGAAAGTGAGAGAGAGAGAGAGAAGAGAGAGAATGAGAGAGAGAGAAGAGAGAGAGAGAGAGAGAGAGAGAAAGAGAGGTGTTTTTCTGGCCATTACTCTGACATACAGCCTGAGCTCAGGTCCTGATGCCTTTTACAGAGCACTACTATAAAATATAACGAGGCTGCCAATACCCCACACACTAATGACGACTGACCAGGAAGTTTGGTTAAGCTTAACATAGTGAACTATCATAATTTCAGCCACCGGATCAGGATTTGGCCTCTTCAGGCTCGCTGGCACCCGCTTAGAGCCTGGTGTCGCTGGACATTTACAGCTTTTTAATGCGTAATGCACATAATGCTAACAAGCTGAAACCAGTCGCGTTACAGTCATGCGGCAGGTTTTCTGAATTAACATTAACAGTCAGGACTTTTTATTAGCACCTATTAAAAATAAATGTCAACACCACGCCGTCAATTAGGTACGGCCAGAAACGAATGTGTTGGTCATGTGATAACGTAAATGAGGTATTTCCCATAAAAAAAAAGCACAGCCTTTAAAAGACAGCATCGAAAGGCTAGATTTCGTTCATTCATATTAAAGGTCCATGAGGAATTTTAAGGAATTATTATTATTATTATTACTAAAATTAAAGTTTTGCCATGTTTTTAAAATGAACACATTTACTTTGATCCACTCAGTTCAAAGCATTTGGGCCGAACCATTCAGGAGGGCACAAATCAGAGTAGCCAATTAGAAGAGGGCTCATTTACATGTGTCAGTCAGTCTCAGAATGAATAAACTGCCTGTTTAAGGATGCAAGGATGGAAACACGACACTAGTCACATGACACTCTCAGACACGCCCAGTCACTGCACTAGACCGCGGGAACATGCCTCTGAACTACTCAAGTAACTTAAATGTAAGCATTAAATGTAACTGTTGTATAGATCTATGAGGGGTTTCAGAGAAACACAGCCTGCTACTTTATAAACTGTGAGAAATTCACATTAGAGAGCTCAGTTTGAAGAAATAAGCCAGAAAGAAGGTTCCACTTCATCTCTCATCTGAGAAACACCTGTGACTTCAAGGATCAGCAGTGATCTATAGGATATCGAGGGGTTAGCCATGGGCATGGGCAGACATCTGTGCAGAATCAGTAGAACCGCAGGTTCCTGACGCCTCTCCTGGGACACAGTTTTCCGGGATATTTTGGTTTTCACGCTGCTCTATAGATCACAAATGATCTGTCCACCCACTCATCAAGCTCTTAAGTGTACAGGACAGGGGCGCCAAGGTCTTAATCCAGGTTTAAACTGCAAACAGGTTGGACTGAGCAGATTGTAAGAGTCGCATGGAATAATGAGGGTGGACTGAGTTTCAGAAACGGCCCTTTAACTGGTCCTTGAGTTACAACAGTCTTAATATACAGCATTTCGGGTTTACAGCACTCACTCCCACTCCACTCGACTTACACCGGTCGCTCAGACTGCGGAGGCGAACTAGTTTGCTTGAGCGCGGTGGAAGAATACGCAGTATTGCGCTGTATGAGTGAAGGAGCTTTCCTCTTTCTGAGGCTCAGTTGTTTTTTTACAGCTGTCTGGAGATCGGTGACTCAGAATAGGCTGTGTTTCGACTTACACCAAAGTTCGGGTTACATCACTGTCGAGGAACAGATCTGTGGTGTAACTGGAGGACGCTCAATGTCAATATAGATTCTCCTAAAGGCACCCAACTGCAGCTGTGTAAACTAACTCCACCTCAGAAACAGCCTTTACTATTCAGCAGCTGTCATCCCACAATCAGCAACAAGACGTCCAACGATTAAATAATCAAATAAAACAAAATAAAAGAATCTATGAATCGCAACATCTCTGCCAATTGTTCACACACACACACACACACACACACACACACACACACACACACACACACACACTAATAGTTTTTGTATAGTGTATATCTTTCTATAATATTGTTTTATATATCTTTATATAATATAGCATCGTTTTATCGGTTGTGCAGCTTCTGTTTCTCTCTTTGCTTTACTCTAAATTTCCCTGTGAGACTAATAAAGTGGGTTTTTTTTTTATTGTATCTCTTATCTTATAAGTGCCACACAGTTTCTACAACCCAGCAAAAGTTCGGCCGTGTTGTACAACCGGAAAGATTTATGACGGATGTGCCGTTCTGATTAAAACAGTGGTGAAGAGACGAGTGTATCGCGGTTTGGTTAAGCATAGGTTAGCGGATTCTTTGGCTGCTGCAGTGGCCAGTGCATTGGGCTATTGGACCGTGTCCCTGTGCTGTAAGGCTGCCACAACTGATCCGAGGATGCCAAAATCTCTCCTACACCAAAGCACTGCGGCCAGTTCTTACCGCAGAACGCGGCAAATTAGAACAATGGCTTGAGTAGTGTGTGCTGCATGCAGAGCGCAACCAGAAAAAGTGATGGATTTTATCTCCAAGACTCGAGTAGTTTTGCCCTTTTTATCCCTGACACCATTATGAACATTAAGCCCTTTCCCCACCTTTCGGTCTCGTTCGCTGGCCAGCAGCTCAGTGGCTCCCTGTGTGCTCGTGTGTTCTGATCCATTAGTATCTGGCTGCCTAATCGCCTCAAATCCATTATCATTAGTGCGTCTTAGTATGCAGGTACGTGCTTTTGTGTATGCATCAGTGTGTGTGTGTGTGTGTGTGTGTGTGGGGGGAAGTGGTCCTGGCCCGAGCGTTTTGGCCGCGGTTGCGTGCGCTGAGGGGTCTCCGCTCCAGTGCGGCCGTCGATGAACAACACCTGCTCCTGGATCTCTGAGACCCGCCCGTGCATCTCATGCAACACTTGTTCTGTCAGAATGCGACGCGGCCTGCAGTGCCTGCCAGAAAACCCCTGGCTCGAAGGCAGACGCCCAGAACCTGTCCCCTTCACACACACACATACAGACACACACGCACACACGTACCCCTCCCACCCCTCCTCGTCTCCTCCATCGCCCTGGGCCCAGACGGCCAGCACCCAGCCCTCCCCCGGAGGTCACTCAGGCCGCAGCGGCGCCCCTGGGACCCGGCCGGAGAGGGGACAGCAGAAGAAGGCCGGCGGAGGCCCTCTGGAAACTCCAGTCGAGCGTGGCGGAGAGAGAGAGCGGCTCTGGCTGTCCGATGTCACTCTCGCTATGATATCCTCCAGTGCGTTCCAGCCAGCCACTGCCTACCTGCATTATGAATGAGTTCCCCCTGATTTCCATCACAGACACCGCGCTCTGAAAGGTTCAGACACGAGCCGCAGTATTTTTATCCTTTTGTCGCTCCAAAGTCAGGCTTTGGTCTTGTTGACTTGTGTTAGACATGAACTGTAGTGCTGGAAAGAAAGAAAAACCCCCAGAAACTGTAGCGCAGTTTGAGTGAAAATGACAGTGGTGGGATGGAAACAGTCGTGATGTAAAATAAGGAAAGCAGAGAAGTGTGACAAAGACGGGGCATGAATCTGGACACGTATGATGTGTTTCCGGTTGCTTTGGGGTTTTTTTGGTTGGCCAGGAGCATCTGATAGCAGGTTTTAAATGCCTCATCCCCGTAAAAACCCGCACGGTCTCGCATATGTGGACGTTTCTTAACTGCTTTTTCACTGAAACTAATAAGATCTCGGAGTGAGGTATAAAACGCGCTCCTGCCCAAGAGGATTCCTGCTTAAGGCTGTGAAAGGGTCTGTCATGGCTACAACCGAGGAGTTTTTCTTCAAAAAAAAAAAAAGATTAAAATAAAGGCTTGTGGGCAAACACTTTAGCCCACTAGTTAAAAATATGACATATTTAAACGGAATATTTTAAGCTTTAATCCAAACAGCAGGTTTGTTCAGCCCTCATAAGCCAAAGACTTGCAAAAATATCGTGAGGTTTTGGTTCGGATGTCAGCAGCTTCAGGATCAGAGTCACTTCCCAAATGAGGACTAATTGATGCATCGGTCGGATGATTGGATGATTGGATGATTGGATGATTGGATGATTGATGGATTGCTGGTATTTTTGCAAAGCAAACTAACAAACACAGCCATGACTTCTACACAAGTGAACCCAACCAGCAAATCAGAGTCCAAACGTGTGGCCTGTGCTCTGTTCAACTGACTGCAATCGTGAAAAGTCAATATGGCGATTCTTTAATTCTCTCTAAAAGCAGACCACTGCAAGAGCATCCTGCCCGGCTCTGATAACGTACACGATCTTTTCCTCCTCGGCTTTAATTTCAGCTCAAATGCTGCAAGTTAGTGAAGCTGATGTAGTTCCAACAGCTTTTTAGTCAGAGAGGCATGTCTTCATGCACAATGTGAGCATCCAGATGTTAATCAGGAGCATTTTTATACAGAAATGAAGTCTCCTCTATGTCTAAAAGCATGTTCGATTACAGTCATTTGTACTTGCAGACCTTTGCGAGCGGGGCAGGCCTTAACAAACATACTTACGGAAAAGTAAAAGTAATGTGGAATAAACGCACAATCACGTTACATTCCGTTTTTTACGTTCACACGAACGATTGCGCCGTACTAAAGCAGTGCTTACAGCACAGAGCGAACGTCTTAAAGGATTTTCAGCTTGACATTTATAGAATTTATTGGCTTAATGTCGCCAATGTAAAAAAAAAAAAAAAAAAAAAGAACAAAAAAAAAGAAAGGAACAAATCCTCAAATCCATTTTCGGAACAAACACCATTAAAGCATTAAGCAGAGAAGAAAGATAACATTTGCATTATGGGTGAACATATTGACTCTTCCTTCTTTATGTACTTTTTCGATGAAGCCGAAAAGAAAGGGGGGGGGAGAAGAAGAAAACAGAGCGGATAGCTGTGTTTATCTGTTCGTGCTGGTGACAGGGCCAGATTTGAGCTCCTTACAGTGGCAAACTTCCTAATTAGGTTATATCGCCTGCAGTCATATTTTTCAAGAGTCTTCTCTGTGTTCTGTGGAAGACCAATTAGCACTGGAAGCCTCGCGAACATCGCATAATGAGTACACTCAACCCTGGTGGAAAGCAAATACCACGACTCGGCAATAAGGAGCTTACTTCCCTTCTTCTTTCTGCACAAGCCAGCTGGCTCTGAAACACCCTAAAACTGGAGAAGGAGAGGAGAGCGAGGCACAGAGAGAGAGAGAGAGAGAGAGAGAGAGATAGGCCTGTACAGGACAAGCTGTCCATCTTCCAGTATCTGTGTGTGCCATAAGATGTCCGGTTGCACAAATATAAAAAAAAGGAAAAGAAAAGAGAAAGAAATAAAGCGACACGAGCGGAATGGCGGGAGGTTTTTGAGCCTGAATGGCGGAAGGCTTGGGGGCTTTGCTAAGCTGTATGTATTCTTCTCCAGATTTAACATGAATAAGCTTGAATTTGGGGGATTACTGTGGATGCTGTGTTTATTTCTTTTGGTGCGAACCGTGTTTGGCATGTAGCGAGGGTGCGTCCCGGCCAAAAGCACCTCTGGCAGCGCCGCGTTGGGGGAGCGCTGTTTGAAACACAGATCTGCTCTCGCCTCCTTATCACACACTCAATGTGCTGCACGTTAGTTTTGCTGTTTTATTGAAGATTTCCTCCCGAATCTGCATTGTTCCCGCTCCTCCAAACCGCCGTCAATCACGCCGCGCTTCGGGGACGCGGGGACGCCAGCCGCGAGGTTCTGAAGTGGCACTCAAAGACGTAAAGAATTCACTTGACCTTTTTTATGTATTTAAACAGGCGGTTAAGTAGATTATCAATCAGATTCATGCATTTATTCAGAAGCGAAGAGGAAAAATTACATTAGGAATGACATTTGAAAATGAAGGCGGCCTTGTGAATGGAACCGATCGGCAAATAGTGTCAGAATTAGGACGTTTTGAACACTTTTAGACTGTATTCACACACAACAGCTATCTTCTCCTTTCACCATCTTTCCTTTTCTTACTGTTCCTCAAGCGGCACTCAACCAATCAGACAGGAAACTAATGTCAGTATTAATTATAGACTTCTCCTTATTATGTGCAATAATAAACCCACAGTTTGTTATTAGTAATTCATTTAACTCTAAGTTACTTATCTGTAGTATTTATTCCCGGTTTTGTGTTTATGGTATAGTGTAATTCATACTGAGCTCATATTCTGCAGAATTTCTATTGGATTCTATTTTATTTTGCTCCTGTTTCTGTGTTTCTGCGATTCTGATTATGAACGGCCCGAGAAATCAACATGATTTTTTCTAAAGGACACTACATTTTCTAAACGTGATGCAAAATCTATTATTTAGTCGAACAGCAACGCGGCAGACCCTTTTATGGTAAGTGTTAAGACTATCCTACTATCAAAGAAGCTTGATTGACTCCAGTCTCTTCATGTGAGGGCAGAGCGGCAGTGCTTGGACCCCTTCAGTCTGATGTTAGGGTGGACTTGGCCTGGGGTTCTTCGCTCTCATCAGCCTGCCTCTGCCAGCCATCAGCCCACATGAAACGTGGAGCATGATCCTCTTTATGAAGCCTGTGATGGGCGTTGAAACGCTGGTTGGAGGATATGCAGGAAGGAATCGCCACCACAGCGGCGCAAACGCAACCAGCAGTGGCTGGACCAGCAACAGTTCGCCCTCAGGATAACAGCACTTCATAACCACATGAAGAGGCTGTCTGATGTCCACGAGGATGTTCAGAGAGAGAGAGAGAGAGAGAGAGAGAGAGAGAGAGAGGGGGTGAAAAAGAAAGAGAGGATACCTCTGAGAGATCTCAGGGTCATGAATGTGTATCTCATACCACCTACACACTCACTACCGCACACGTCCCTCCTTACGCCAGCGAAATGGAGAAAGACGAATCTAAAGGAGCCTGGTGAGGAACGGAGCCTGCCGGAGAGCGAGAACCCTCAGAGAACGCCGTCTCGCTGCAACGTAAACGAGCGAAGGCAGACGCAGGCCGGAGCCAGGTATTTAATCCTGCTCTGCGATTATTTAACGCTTTCTGAAGCAGAACAACGTCAAAGTCAACGTATTTATTCCCAACATGCTGAGAACGCAAATGCATTCAGATTCCTATAGAGCAGCGCTCCTGCAGAGGGGAGCGCTCTGGGCCAGGCGTCTGCAGATGGATATCTCCTCGCCACGTTTCCTGATCTCTGATTACTACTGGAAGCGCTTTCTGAGGAGCTGTCAGCTCAAGGGTCCTCTTGAAGTGGAGTTTCCCCTTTTATTTGGGGGCCTGACAGCTGCAGGGACAAAAAAAAAAAAGCAGTGCATGAATTTGACTCTCTGTGTCCCGCCACTGTCGTCTCCGGCTGCACTGCAGCCAAAACACCGCTGTACTGTAATTGGTACGATGTGAGCTTTTGACAGTTCATTACGTTTCTGTTTGGGTTATGAAGTTTGATTTGCAGTTTCATCAGAGCTTCTCATCACTAAGAACAGAACATTGTCTTGAAATAAAATCCCGTTTTTGGCATTAAAAGTCTTTTATTTTGTAAAGTTAGTGTTTTGGATTATAGAGAGACATTGGAACATGCACCCAGTTTTAATGCTCTAAGGGGAACTTTTTTTAAATGACAGTTTTTTCTGAGACATAACATTCAAATAGCTGCTTGATTTGTGACCTATAGTCCTCCCTACAGCCACCGATGGTCAGGTTTTCCAGCTTGGTAACATCATTATGTGCCTCTTTAATAAATGTCTTGGAAAAGTTATAAATATTAATATGTATATATATAGATATTTGAAAAATAACATAAACCTACATTAACTGACAGAAAGCTGCTTTAGTCCATTTAACTTCAGAAAATATTATGACAGCTGTTATTAATATAAATGTTTATTAATATTTATAAATGTGTGTCTGGTGTCATGGCCGGCTGATACAGTTGTCATGTCGTCTCATGTGCCGCCTGTAATAAAGTGTAACCGAAGGCCTTTCTTGGTCCTGATTGTGACCTGGTGGTCAGTGAGAGTCTAATCAGTCACAAGAAGTAAACAGAGAGTGAGAGGCTCCTTTGAAGATTATGGCAGTTATATCTGTGTTCTAACTTCATTTAATGATCATCATCTTCAGAACTTTATTCTAAAAGCACTGCTGTCTGGACAAAAGTGCAAAAACATCTGTTTTGCAAACACTTGAAATAAAGGAGCTTTTTAACAGCAGTGTTCCCTTTAACACAGTCACACAGTTCAGAACATTAATGTAATCAAATATCAAATATAAAACCAAAGCTCTCTGCCACTAAAGGGCATTCCTCTTTTATCTGGTTTGTTATAGAAAAACAAGTTCAGAGTCCAGAACCAGAGCCCCTTCCGAGCAACAGCGAGTTTAGAAACAGGAACCAGCAGAAACAGGTACCAGCAGAAACAGGAACCAGCAGAAACAGGAACCAGCAGAAACAGGAACCAGCAGAAACAGGAACCAGCAGAAACAGGAACCAGCAGAGTCTCTGTGAGAGTGCGGTGGTCCAGCACAAAAAAACAACAAACTTCAGAAATAATAATGCGTTAACCTGCGCAGTCCTAGAACTTAATTTGCGGCATTTTTCGAGTTTATTTTGAAATAAACGGCTCGACTATTCACTCACATAAAACTGTTCATGTGGAATCGAGACAATCTGTACTGTACCGTTCAGCAGAGACTCTTTAAGAGCTTCGGAACGTCAAAACTAAACGTATGGGATCGGATCACTCGCCTATTCTTAACACTGACCTCCGTTTGAACCCACTGGAACTCAAGGCCCCCAGAGTGGATCGCAGGCCCCTTTTCTGCTTTCTCTAGGAAGTTCCAGAACTCTCTGCAGGCCCTGCGTATACCTGTGGCAGGCCGGCGCAGCCTGTTTCAGCCCACATCATGAAGCGATCAGGCCACTGATCCTGAACGGAACTGACAGAGGCGTACACTCGGAGCCCTCGGCAGCACACAGCCCCTCTTCCTCTTCACGCCTCAGCCTCCGCCGGCGGTTGATAGATATTTCCTGCTCATTACGGCTGCCTTTCAAGGCTCAGATGACACATCTTCCAAACACTCCTTACCAGCCAAACACTCTCTCACACCTTAATTGGCCCTTGAATGTGATACTTTCTTTTTTTTTAGGTTCTTCTTTCTTCCTCTTCTCCTTCTTTTCCCGCCACTTGTAATGTCGTTAGTAACGACGGCCTACAGTGTTGGTGGAACCTCGAGGAAAAGCCAGCGGATATAAAAATCAATCTTTGTGATGTTTTTTGCTGTGCGAATCAGTTGAAACAGTCATCGAGTTACAGGCATCCACTTCCAAGCCATATTTCAGTGAGAACTGGCTAAATTGAAGTGTGGAGTTGAAGAGTTGGCAAAAAAAAGGAAAAAAAAAAAAAAGCTATTTCTTACCCTGAGGGGGACTCGGGGGAGCACCTCCCTTTAAATCTAAAGAAACAACATCAATATCAACATCTGGGGCATCTTCTCCTCCCAACACGGTCTACCCTCACCCTCGCCTTCCCTCTTTTCCATCCTCTGTCTACCTCTTTCATTCTCTCTCACTCTTTTTCCCAACCAACAACACACTCACACACTCACACACTCACACACTCACACACTCACACACTCACACACTCACGCAGTTCAGTGTTCAAGCCGAATAAAAACTTCTTTGAATGAAAAATTAATGAACAGCACATTTCAAAATATTCTGCTCAAATACCTCCTTTTTCTGTCCAACTCCCTCCATCATCGTCTCACCAACTCAGCTAGCTTTCTATTAAAGCGTCACTCTCATGCTTAAATATCTCCAAACGGTATTTTTACTGAAAATATGTATATATATATAAGATCTGAGCTTTTAGTGTGAGTTAATACAACATTTTACAATAATGTCCCTGATCTGCTCATGATCAAACGCAGGCACAGTGTGAAGGGAAGCGGTTCGCAGCTGTTGTTTTCAGGACTGTGCAAAAGTGTAAGGCTTTTGTAAACACATTTAAATCGACGGTGGGTTTCTCTCGGACTGCGGAAACATAAATGAACATTAGAATAAATGTAATGAAGTAAAAAGAGCCAAACCAGGTATTTGATGGAACTCCAGGTCTGGAAATGGTTAAGCCAACACTTTGCCACTGTTTACTGTATTACTGTTTGTATTTATTGTACTATTAGTGTTTAAACGAATATTTAACAGTAAAGAGTTACCACCCAGTAGTGAAAGTAAAAGATGCCTAAACTTCCCACACGGTCCTGTATATCTAAAACTAAAGGAAAAACAACAAAAACAGACGTGATATAAATATAATTAATATAAAAAGTTTTTTTGGAGCAATACTTTAAATCTCTTTTCTTTAAAACGTGTAAATGTTGTGAACAAATTCCAGTATTTTCAAATGGTGTGTAAATAATATCATAAATAAACAAATAAAGAAGTTTTTGTTGCAACAGTCGCTCCAGACAGACTTGAGGAACAGTGTAACGGCTCGAAGGAATCGGTGCGACACTGGATACCTGCAGACCTTCTTGTCAGAGCAGTAAATCGAGCTTCCCTCCATCGCTCTCCTTCCTGCCTCCGCCCTGCTGTCAACATTCACACGCCCAGAAGCCCTGTCCGCTTTCCCCAGGAAAAGCAGTCTGGGTCGAGACGCTGACCTTTCCTGGACTGGCATTGACCTCTCAGGGGTACCGGCCACTTGCCTTCCTGCCCCCAGCCTGGGGCAAGCAGTGCCAGTGACCTGTGACCCTCAGGGCAGAGAGGCGAAAGAAGGCCAACGGCTCCATCAGAACCTCGCTGCCCTGCAGACAGGTCAGCATCGCTCCGGAGACCCGGAGGAAATTCTGCTCGGCTGTTAAAGAGCTGCCGTGCGATCGGATTTCTCCGCCTGGCCGGGCGGAAGAGCTCAGGATGCGCTCCACATCCACGCGGGGAGGAGGGGGGTGGAGGACTCCAGCCTGGTGGATGAGATTCTATTGACAGGTATTCAGAGAATCCGAAATAAAGAAGTAAATAAGACAGAAAGACACACAATGACACACAATCCCGGGAAGCAGACAGGTGGCTAATTTTCCCATTTGTATGGAAAGCTTCAGTGTGCTGTGTTTTGCTTGAATGTGGGCACGCCGAAGACGCCGCAATAAGCCGGTAGTCCAGCCTGTTGTACAGCCATATGGAAGCTGATATATGGCTTTCCGTCAATCTCCACTGTCTCCAGTATTTAGGACGTGCTTTAGATGCGTTGGGGGTAAAATAAAGAGAAATCTCTTCGCTGTAACTAAACCTCATATATGTGAAAGGGTAACTTTGTGGAATATAAAAAAGAACATTATTAAATTTTAGGTACAGTATATTCTTTGCTTTTAGATAATAACAATAACAAAATAATAATGTTACTATTATTTTTTTATTATTATTTTAAGCAAATGGTAAATGGTTTCACTGGGAGAATGTTTTTATAACATTTGTAAAAATGCAGTATTACACATATATCAGTCACAGTGCTTTTATTAAACACCAGGAATGTACTCAGTGAACATTTGTCATACGTGAACGCACCACAGCACACGGCGTGAGCAGCACGAAACACTTCCTCTGCATTTAACCCATTCACCAAGTGAAGCAGGGGGCAG
>JBBPDB010000108.1:39135393-39152130 GCA_037974465.1 Brachypetersius altus
GAGAGAAGTGAAGAGCAGAGAGAAGAAGAGAGGAGAAGAGGAGAGAGAGGAAGAGAGGAGAGGAAAAGAGAAGAGAAGAGAGGAGAAGAGAAGTGAAGAGCAGAGAGAAGAGAAGAGAGAAGAAGAGAAGAGAAGAGAGGAGAAGAGAAGTGAAGAGCAGAGAGAAGAATAGAAGAGAAGAGAAGAGAGAAGAAGAGAAGATAAGAGAAGAGAAGAGAGAAAAAGACAAGAGAAGAGAGGAGAAGAGGAGAGGAGAGGAGAAAAAAAAAGAGAAAAGAGAGGGGAAGGGAGAAGAGAAGAGAAGAGCAGAGAGAAGAAGAGAAGAGAAGAGAAGAGAAGAGAGAAGAAGACAAGAGAAGAGAGGAGAAGAGCAGAGAGAAGAGAAGAGAGAAGAAGAGAAGAGAGGAAAAGAGAAGAGAAGAGAGGAGAAGAGAAGTGAAGAGCAGAGAGAAGAATAGAAGAGAAGAGAAGAAAAGAGAAGAGGAAAGAAAAGAGGAGAAGAGAAGAGAGGGGAGAAAAAGAGAAGTGAAAAGAAAAGAGAAAGAAGGGAAGAGGTAAAAGGAATAAACTAAAGAAGAACATAGAAGAGAAGCAAAGAGTGGAGAATAGATAAGAGAAGAGAGGAGAAGAGAAAAAAGAAGAGAGCAGAAAAGAGAAGAAAAAAGAAGGGAGAAGAGAAGAGTAAAGAGAAGAGAGGAGAGAGGAGAGAAGTGAAGAGAAAAGAAGGGAGAAGAGAAGAGAGGAGAGAGGAGAAAAGCGAAGAGAGAAAATTATACTTATGAAAGCAACACATAAAGGAAGTGCAGCACTGTGTAACATTTTTAAATACAGTTTTTTTGTTGCTGCTTCTTCTTCCATAATAGCTTTGAAATATTGGTTTTAATTCAAAGCGTGCAGGAATTAAAAAAATCATTAAGGTGCTGTTTTAAATTACAAAAAAAGGAGGGAACAGAAAATCCTGGGTGACGAGTGGGAGAGTCGGGCTCCCGGGTCCCAGCAGAGATCATTTGCTGTACATTCAAACCCGGCGAGGACTCGCGCGGCCCGTGTTAAATAAGAGAGTTACGCTTGATGTGAGACATGTTTTTGCAGTAGCTTTAGCGATTATGAGAAATTATATGCAAAGCCGGAGTCCTGATCCGAAGTTAATTTATAATTGTGTAGAAGTTATTAATTAGCAATGTTGTTATTAGAGGAGCATGCACTACAAAGGGTTTATCCTCCACACAACAACACGCGACGGAGGCGCTTCCGCAGTCCCTTTTTTCTCCTCCATTCTTTTCCTTTTTTTCTCTCTTTTTTTCTTCTCCTCTCCCCTTTCCTCTCAGGGATGTTTATTTATTTATTTATTTGGATAAAACCTTTCATGAGGAACAGCGGTTTGAACTGTTGCCAACATAGGTGCACTCTCCCTCGCTCTCAGTGCAAAAAAAGAAAAAAAGAAAAATAAACAATAAAAAAAAGACTGCTGGCCAAGGTTAACAGCGATCTTCTACCGGGTGTGTGTGTGTGTGTGTGTGTATTAAAGTATCATAGATATAATCGCTGGTATCAAAACAGTGCGGTGACATCAAGCTTAATTAAAGTTTCACAACAAGATTTAAAAATGATGTGTTTTCGCCACAAATTGTTTTTTGGATTGGAATAGACAGGGAATAAAAGATGCCCATGCAAAATCTGTGACCCAAATATTTGAAATCTGCTTCGCCCTCAAATGAAAGCCTCATTGAAATCCTCTGGAAATAACATATTGGATCCAATTTTCCATCTCAGGCTGGCTGCCAAACTAATTAATTTAGTGTGGAATGGGCAGTTAGCTCGCAGTGCGCCGACAGCGGAAAACATAAATAAGGATCATCATGATCCAGCGTATCCTGAGGAGCAGATTGGACACATATGCACAGTTAATGTCAATCAAAGTTACTCGAGAAATGCGCTGCTTCTCCGCAATATGGTGCTCCAACCGCAACCTGCCGCCGAGAACCATGCAGGGAATTATAAACTGTCACTTAAAGCCCATCCACCTTGTGTACAGTACAGTGTGTGCTAATAAAGGAAATACTCGAGAGTCTCAAACAATAACACAATCATACAATATTATCTACACCATAGTGGTGAACAATCTGACATTTATCAGCAGTTATTCAGCCTCCACTGTCAGAACAGATGAGAGGAAGCATTATGAGGTTAATAGAAAAAGAGTTGTGCGGGAAATTCTGGACCATTTCTGCGGTTTCATTCATTCTAAAAGTTGCACACAATGTAAAGAACACCTGGGAGTTCCAAAGTGTGTTAAATGGGATATATATATATATATATCTCCTCTTATATCGTATATCTATCTATCTATCTATCTATCTATCTATCTATCTATCTATCTATCTCTAAATATATATATATAAATTAAATATGTGTGTGTGTCTATGTCATATACGCGCACACACACACGCACACACACAAACAGGTCACAAAATTAGAGATACAAAGTTTTGTCCGGCCTGCAACAATATATTTAGCTCCACATAAACCTGGATGATTACGGGAGAGCGAATCATGGAAGCCGTGCCAACTTTATCTCATATCCCATATCGTTTCATCATTTCAATTAAGCCTTGGCTGCAACAAACGTTGCTTGGGTACCTTTGATTGCCAGTGTCTGGCCTCTATGCATCTGTGTACTGTAGCTTAAATTATTGTGGAGTGGTCCATGTAGCAGAAAAACACTTTGGATATGCTCAAAAGAAACCCCATCTCAAAGGAAGTGCATCCTCAAAGAAGTGGAGGAAATCTGAAATTCTTTTTAATGTCTGGATAGGCGGCTGAGAGAGGCTGAGGCCTACTGGTGGCTTCACCATTAACCACTGGCCCAGATTCCCATGACCGAGCAGCCAGTCCGCTCCCTCCTGCCCGTGTGTGTGTGTGTGTGTGTGTGTGTGTGTACATACGCATGCATGTGTGTGTACATGTGGACAGACCAATGAACGCCTGCGTGTGTGTCACCTTAAAGTAGAACATTTACTGAAGAGCCGATCATTTCTCTCATCTATTCAATGCTAAGTTCGGTTTCTCAGCGTTCAGACATTCCCCTCCTGATGCAGCATTGATCACGTCCTAGTCAACAGCGAGCGTGATCTCTGACACCGGGTCGTGTTTCAATAGCCTCGTGGTCCGAAAGGCGAAAATAATCCCACCCGCATTACGCCGAGCGGATGACCTCTCGAACCAGGGCCGAGTGTCTTCTCGTGTTCAAGAGCACTTTATTTTCCCATTAGCTCCCTGCACTCCGCAGGGTTAAGGCAGTTTATCAGTCACCCAGATAAAATTGGTATTGGGATAAAGCCCAAAATCTCCTGCTGTAATCCTATTTTTCCAGCGCCGCTGCGTATAATGGGCCGATAGCTCGAGTCACGCCAACAAGAGAGGAAACGCGGGGCTGACAAGCAGGAAACGGAGAGGAAAAGAGAGAGCGAGGGGGAAAAGCCTCTGGGCTCGTTTGAAGTCTTACTCCAAGGTGTCAGAAAATGATCCACGACACGGCGCTCTATAATGCGAAATAAATTGTTTTTTTTTTTTTTCCACAGATGGGCTTGAGCCAGTTTGAGATGAGGTGTTTAAAGCGCTGCTCCAAGTGGAATCATCGATACCATGCTGTTTATAGACGGAAAATAAAAACGTAGCGATGGAAAAAGAAAGAAAAAGCGTATCCTGTTATCAAATCCTCATATAAAGGGTCAAATTGATACAAATGATTCAATCGGTTGTTCATTTAATAGCGAATCATGATGTTTTTACTGAAATCCAACTCAGAGAACGTGTCCAATTCGCTTAAATGACTCAAGTGATCAAATGTAGCGCAGTATATTTACATCAGTGTATCTGTATCGACACTTTGCATAAAGCACGTCTTAAATCCTGGCGTTGCACAGAGAAGGAAAGTTTTTATTGAGTTCAGGCTGCGGAGTCATTCGTCTCCGTTTTCGCTCCCCGCCTGTGGTCTCGGACGCCACTTATCTCTCATTCCGTCGAGCAGCTCCAGGAAAAAGAAAAAAAGAAATAAAAGAAAAAAAAAGAAAAACAAGCTATCCCATGTTCGGGGTGCTGTGGCAAAGACATGTTTCACTGTCACCAAGCCCCCTGTAAATAACCTCACTGGGAGCCAATGAATGTCACTGCCCTCCTCAAGAAATGACACAATAACCGCAGCCCCCAATAAACCGCCACCCAACATCTAAAGACACGGGCAGCAGACAAGCGCTTTGAAAAGAAGAGGAAATCATTACTTCTGAGGCAGCCTTTGTTCCACACACACACACACACACACACACACACTACACCCCACCCCTCCAACAGATCAACCTCTATTTAAAGATTGCTCACACTGCTTGAGTCGTGATAAATGTTCTTTGAAAATTATATGAAGCTCGTTCATCATCAGATGATGAGACGTGGGAGCGCGGCGTAGTGCAGCGCGATCAGGTGCCTTTCTACTCCCCGCCATTGTTTGCCTTTAATTCATGTCAGACTGAAAGAAGAAGGAAAAACACACACACACACACACACACACACACTTTCGTTCCTTCATGCCAAATTAAGCACTTCTAAATAGGGCGTTTTGGGGGCCATTAGTTGAGTTAAGCACATCAGCAATCAAAGGCAGTTTTCTGTCTTTTGTCAGTGATGGAGGTGGAATATATAATGACACAAATGTGCTTTTTATTGATTCGCATATTTATTTATTTACGGGGACGACACCTTTCCAGACTCGGAGACAAAGCGCTATCAAAGTTCGAGCAAAGCAAAATTAATAACAGCGATTGATCATCTCTACCAAGGAAGACGTTCTGTAGCTTTTTCTCTTTTACTTCCAGAAGTGCACTTTTTTTACACCCACACACACACACACACGCACACACACACACAGTGTACGCGGCAGGTTTACGATCTGCATGCTAAATAGGTCCCGGGCTTCAAGTTGGTGCACATTTGTACAGGCGTCATGTACTTTATGCACTTTGCTACGAGCCAGAACTTAAGTGTTATGTGACATTTTGGGGTCTTACGTATATACGCTTTCAGTGCTTTGAGTTATGTCATGCTGTAAACCGGTGCCGTCCAACTTCTGCCTTATGAGGCTTTTTAACAAGGTGACTTGCCAGTGTTAGTCTTTCACTTAAGCTATAAAATAAGTTCAATAAGTCATAACAGAGAAAAAAAATGAAAAATGACCATGTCAATCATTTCACCTTCACACTGCGGCGCTCGCCTCCGGCAACATAAAGAACAATGTGACTTTACACAGGTACTGCACATGTGGTCTAAAGGCCATTAGCACCACCTGTGCTATTTTATACGGTCACTGTGTGGAGGTACAGTGTCGTTTAACTGCAGGCCACACGTATTAAACGGGAACGCGCTCTGCCATTACCTTCTGTTGAGACTTGAGTCACCATCGAGATCGTGTTACCGCCGTACGCACTTTTTCCATCGCCGAGTCGGAGGATTTTAGTAATTCTGACCTTCAGCGCTTCGTTTCGGGAAAATGGAAGAACTGAGTCGAACGTAACCAATCCTCTTGAAGTGAGACGACAATGAACTCAACCTCTCGAATTTTCAACTTTTCCAAGTGTTAACTTTTAAAATGCAGCCCATAAAGGTCCCGGGGAAAGGCATTTAACTAGGTGCCATAACTTGGCAGGAGAATAAAACATAATGGATGAAATAAACTGTCATTAGATGGGCAAGGCCCTGATTTATTGTGATATTCTACAAATTTGGAGGGCATTAAGAGTGCCCTAAAAGATCACATTAAGCAGTCACATAAAAAGTCAAATTAAAGAAGTGCCTTTATGCGAGTGTGTGAGGTACAGTATAAATGTAACGCGTGCGAGATAAATTGCCCAGGAACGATAGCGTTTCGGTTGCCTTCTGACGGCGTGTGGTAATGGGAGGCGCGCTTCTTTTTTTGCTTCTTTTTTCCACCCAACTCTGGTGGAACCGGTCAGTTTTTGAAGCCCATTAAAGACACTCGCTAACGGGCCTCGTAAAAAACTCCAAGAGAAATTAGTGGCCATAATTTGACAGAAGTACTAAGGCAACAATAATGACGGGAAATAAACTGACAGTGGCGGGATAAGACTAACGCCTTCGCTCCATTAAGACCCCGCCAGCGCAAATGTCATTCATATTCCAGCCGCCCAAGCGCTAATTGGCTCTAGCTTTCGTCTGCGGAATTAGATTTCCCAGATTCTCCAGCTCACCTTTAAAGCAGAATCATTTGAATTCGAAAGAAAGCAAGTGACAGGGAATGAGTGAGTGAGAGTATGGGGGGAAGAGAGAGAGGAGAAGAAGAAGAAAAGAAACTTCACGGGTCTTTTTTAATGAGATAAAATTCTTGCTTCTCTCCATTTCCCGGCTGTAATTGCTGATTATGCTGCGATAGACCCTGCCTTCGTCGGGCTCTCCGCCCCGTCACGGTGATTCGGGCTGGCGTGTGGGGCGATTCAAAGGCAGATGGGAGCGGCCGGGGCCTCGTTTGGGCCCCTGCTCCAGGCCGCAGGTATAGGAAAAGGTAAACACTCCGTGCTTAGAGGTAATTACCCCCTCGGTATGACCAGGGCCGATCAGTGGAAGCTGACCCTTATGATAATAACCCTTAGGGCCATATTGTATTTCTTTTGACAGTTTAATTAGAAATTCAGCTGTAGGGGCACAAAGCAAGCTCCGTCATGAATATTTAAATAGAGTGACACCAAACGAGGGAGGAGAGAGGGGAGAAAAAAAAAACACATGAAAGAGGCCTCACTGAACTACATGACAGACAAGGGGATATTAGGCAAGTGATTCTAATCAATAATCTCTTGATCTCTTACATATTAATACACTGCCTGCCGGTATTAGGCTCTATAATAAGAGCAGAATAAGAGAGAAGGGGGCAGGTGTGAGGTGAGGGTTGGTCGTTAGCTGATGATGCGGGTGGTAGCGGCGGGATGGGGGGGGTGGGGGCTGTGGGAGGTGTAGCTGAAGGTGGAGTTTGAGATGTGCTCAGCAGGGAGCAACGCTGTAGACCTGGAGACCCCTGAGGGGCGCAAGTCAGCCAACCTAAAACAAGCACGGAGCAGCCACCCTCAGCACTCTTCAATCTCTTCCAATCTGCAAGACTGGCAGCCCTGAGTGCCTCCAAGCTAGACTATTATCTGATCAGACAATGTGAAGACGTCCGCACGCAAATGAGGCTCACGGACCACCTGGGGCCAATCAGGACATGGACGGAGGCTGCTTCCACCAATCAGAGAGCTCGGGTGCCCAACAAGTCCCAAACGCTCTTTAACAGTCAAGGACAGTGGGACGCTACCTGCTCCATGCCAACATCATGAATTGAGCTCTGGAACTCCAGCAATAGTTCATTTAAATGTAAAAAATGTTGCCTCTACCGCAAATGTGGGATATCAGATTTCAAATCTGAAATGTTAGCATCTTTAGCTCCGCACTGGAGCTACGGCTGGGATGTAATGGAGGCTTATAGCCCAGAAATCAGCTCCATGTAACCTGCATGTGCCTAAATGTAACATGTTTGCCTCCAACTGTGCAGTCTTGGGTAATCTCATAAAGTCTTCATGATACAGATTTGACATAGCAGCACCCAGCACCCAGTCATTTTTCCTCTACAGGCTGTTAGGCCACGGGACACACTGTAGGTCACTCCCTAATCTTCAGGGCTAAAGGGGTGTTTGAACGGGGTTAGTTTTACACACGCTGTGATTGAGTTCCGTCCAAATCCACCATGTCAGTCATTTTTACAGACTTCCGCTTGAAGAAAGATGATGTTGCGCTTTGCCTTCAATTAACTCCAGGTTATAGTAATACCGTACAAATGTGTCTAAGAATGAGATTTTATTTTCTGTTTTATTAACATTACTTAAATATTACAACCGGTTACTTGTGATTTGGGCCTAATATTCATATGCATTTCTGTCGCTGCCACCAGCCACTTTCAGTTTTTGTGTTAACAGTTCACAGATGTTTGCTATAGATACAAACTCATTGCACATTTACATATTTATTATTTATTTCTACTTCATGTGCTGCTGCTGCTGCTCCTCTTCACTACCACAGTATTGTTATCTCATGGTCCAATACTGCCCTTATGCATATTGTTTTTAAAATCTCTATATAATGTCCTTTTTTCAGTATATATTGTTTTGTGCAGCTGTAGAGTAACTACCTGAGCCTCACCATCAAGTATTTGACCTCCTGCATAAAACATAAAAGACCGAACTGAACTAAAAACAGTAGTAGCACAAAACTGAAACTGAATTTGTCTGAAAAAGGAAACTTTTCAGGAGAAAAAAACACTCAAATTTCAATATAAAATAATGTAAAGAGATCCTAAGTGCTTTCGGACCATTTGTGCGGTTCTACTCATCATGGAATATTCCTGCTAGCGGGAAAAATGCAGCTGTGATGTTTTTTAAATCACATTATAACATAACATTATACATAAAAAAATTAAATAGCACGATACAAAATTGGTTCTATCATAAAAAGGTCCATTTAAAATGTTTTAAGACAAGTGTGACATGATTTAGGGATGCGGTGTTCACAACGCTAGCTGTTGCATATGAGCTAGCATTAGCAATATTAGCCCAAGAGTTCCACAAAACCATGAGGTTATCCATATATATGGTGTAGCAGTGATTTTTGGTGGAACTACACATTTACTGGTGAAGAATACTAGAACACCCCTCAGTCACACCTGACATCATGGAATAAACTTGAAGCGCTTGGCTATAGACCAGCGGGTCTTTAATAAGCTCTCTGGCAGACGCTCCTCTATATATAGGCGGTTTAATTTGCCAAACAAGACGGAGCTCGGAGAGACAGTGCTCATATGCATTATCAGAGTGAGTTGAAGGGGAGATGATAGATTAATTACGTCTTAATCCAGCGGAGTAGGTTTGCAGTGGCGTACCCGGGGACGCAGCATCCAGCTCATTTATGGAATGCGGAGCATGGGCTTCTTATTAGAGGTGATGTTTATTCACACCGCTCTGTGGCGGATGAGGGCTGTGTGCGTTTTATGAATTAATGATCCTCTTCTCTGCTCATATGGACTTGTTTTTATAGCCACGCTCTGAATCTCACTTCGCTGAAACGAGACGCGGCGGAAAGCGCAGGCGCTGCTCGGGCGGAGCGGGAGCGGGTCCTGCTGGAGAGCGGTCAAAGGACCGTCTTCCTTGGGAACTGCATAGTAAAGCACGAGTGGACATCCATATTCATACGGACATTCCGCAAGGTCAACGAGAGGCTCTAATATCGCTGCAGTTAGCGTGGAGTCGGCTGCGGAGAAATGCAGATCAAATTGGACTGTTCTGCAGCTGTTAATAAGGAGGTTACAGCCAAAAAGTAGATCTTTTATTAATGAGAGGAAGAGGCGAAAAGGATTTTCTCACTGCATTCTCAAATCATAGTCCTAATTTGCAAGAGTGATATGCTTGGTTTCTCACTGACCCACTGGGTCTGGAAAATAAAAGGAAAAAAGTGTTGGGGAGTAAAGGGGGGGAGGGGGGGGGGCCCTCTTCTTTGATTATTTGTACACTCTCTGGTGACAGCCATGATATGTCAAAAATGACAGAGCGATGAAGCCACTAAGGCAGGGGCTTAATGGGATACCACTCTCTCCTACAAGTTCTAATACCACAGCCGTCTCTTAGGCATGGTTAACATGAAGACAAATCATTGCGGTCTGGTGTAGGATGTTTGACAAGCAGAGGGAAGGCAGCAGCGAGCGACCGCAGTTGGACTCCAGATATTCTTGGCCGCCGGCATCGTGAGAAAATGTGGCTTCGCTCAGGAATATTCCGGGGGAAGACCGAAATCTGGAAACAATTAAGCCAGGCTCAAAACAAGTAAATTCCATATCACCGGCCGTGGACATCTGAGGAGGGGGAGGCTGGCGCGGGGTAGTTTGGTGAGGTTTACTTTCTGGAGCTTAGCAACATAAATTTGTTGTCACTGAACTATTAAACACAGCAGACACATGTTGGCAGGAAGCGCGGAGGGGGGAGGCATGGAACTGATTATGGGAGAGTCCATGAAATAATAACGCAAATGGGCCCGCTGCTGGACTTTAATATCCCCTGACAACACTCAACTGTCAATGGCCTCCACCGCCGCCAGGCCGCGCGACAGCTTCTGCCAGAAAGGCAGGATTTATCCCTCTCTTCCACAGGCAGACAGCAAGAGGAAATGCCAGCAACCGGTGGGAATCCAGAAAGGAGAGATGGGAGGAGAAAGAGACGGAGAAGAGAGGTGGGAGAAGGGAGGGGAGGAGGAGTAAGAGGATGGCGAGATAGAAGAGATGTCCCTCACTCTTAAACATGTAACTATGACCCCCCACCCGACCCCAGCTATTGACGGCGTAGACAAAAGCGCTGCAGAACTTCGCGATCTGGGAATTGAATCGTTCGCATCTGCCCCGAGTCAGGAGCCGTGATTTACACCTGGCTCGAGTTTCACCCGCCGTCATGTGCGCACCTGGCTAACACGTTAGATGACGCAGGGCAGCCGTAAATCAGGGTTTTAATAGATACACGGCGAGCTTATTTACTGTCTGCATCCTTCAGTAGGTCTCGAGCGCTGTTGAATTCTTCAGGAAACCCATCCGCCCGCTCTCCACTCTTCCCTGCGCTTTGGAGAGGCCTGAGAGAACAGTTAGCAATGCGATACTTCCCTGCGTCCGGGGAGAGGAAACTCAAAAAGACAAAAGGATCAAATGATGAATTTCCCCCCGACGCCCCCCTCCCACCTCTCCGAGCCCTCAAACCTCTCCAGTCATAAGAGAAATGAGAAGACCCTGGTGGTGCGAGTCCTGACCCAACATAAACAAAGTGTACATGCGCAATGGACCAGAACCGGAGCGCTAGCAGCGATCCATCAGTTTTGCTATGCAGCAGCTCTGGCTTTTCCACACCTCCATAATGTAGCGCCCACGCTAATGTCCAAGGATCTAAAACAACATCCTGGAGCAGACAGCGTTCCGTACCTACAGCAATAAGCTGACATGCCATTTAGGCAGTTTATTTGCTATTGCCACACAAGTGCAATTAGCATTAGTCTTTCCCCGGAGCAGTTGAGCTTGATTGAAGCCGAGACAGCCAGTCACCAGCACTTGTTGCTGTACCTTTTCACGCCAAGCGCTGCGGCAATATGGCTGACAATTCTCCAGGCGGGCTGGTGGGGGGGTGGGGGGGTGAGAGGATGCGTGACACATGTAAATACGGGCATCTTTTTCTCTCTCTCTGCCTCTCACACACACACATTCCACCAAACACACACACACATCCCATGGGAGCCACTAATAACTGGGCATGTTTTTTTTTCTCTTCTTCTTTCTTCTTTTTTTTTTTTAGAGCCCATTACTGTCTTATCACAAACTCAGCCTCTCTACAAACTGACAACCTGAAAGAAAGAGACAGAGAGGAAGACAGAAGAAAAAGAAAAAAAGCAAACAAGTCAACACAAATAATTACGAATGTCATGTGAATAAAAGTCAAGGAAACAGCCAGCGAAGTGCTGCGCGTCAGTCAGGAGCGGAACGCCTCTCGGATATTAAACCGGAATCAAAGTCGCGTTAAAATAAAACGTATGAAAAAAAAAAAGACAAATGCGAGCGTATTAATAATAAATACATAACCGCTTTGATTATTAAAGCGGAAATATATGGGGCGAGAGGCGAGCGGAGAAGTGAAATCAATTAAGACAGCGATCCTGAATGGCATTTTTAATACAAATAAATGGCCGTCGGGGAGCCCTCCCTATCACGTGTCAGGAAAAGTTAGATTAGCCGGGCTGTGGCGCTCAAACCTGGTGGCTTCCTCCCCCACTGTGGAAGGACGCCTCTCTCTCACACTCTTTATCTCTGGGGTGTGTGTATTCCCCCAGGCAAGGCTTCCCCTCCAGGCTCCGAGTGGACACGGCCCACACTGAGCCGCATTCCTAATGGAGACTGCAGGATCATGGAGCTTAATCTTCCCTCGCACTGGAGAGGGGCTCTGGCCAGCCACTTGTGACTCAAGATCTGTAAAGAGTGTGTTTGAAGGGGGTGCTATATGTGTGTGGGATTTATCAGGATACGGTTCTTAAGTCACTGCAAGATTCAGAATTTTTTGCAGTGTCCAGTGCGGGCTTCAGTATCTTGATATTTCAGGACCTATACGACCCTGTTTACATCAGAATCACATCCTGCAGGAAACTGCTCATGATACCAACATAAATACAATTATACAGTTAAGAATATCACTTATTCTTATACTTTCAAAATGATTAGCACTAATATACTGTGCTATATAGAGAGGATTCTGTGGTCAGTAAGGATTTATATACGATAGACATTTAGAAGTGACTGTTATTAACAGCAGGAACAAAGGCATGGAATTATTACAGTCTACACTCGCATCAGTACAACATTTATAAAAAAAGAAAGATTTTTTCATTAAGAATGTGAATTTGATTCTGCTGAGGCTTTGTTTTATGGAAAACATGCTTCAACTTTAAACCAGTTTTTGTTTTGATTCTAAACTTCCATGGTTGCGAAACTATGTAACAAGCAACAGGCAGCCGGGAACACAGCACCCGGGGAGCGGTGTGTGGGGCTGGTGCCTTGCTCGAGGGTACCTCAGTGGTGCCACTAGCAGCCCTGGGATTCAAACCCACAACCTTCTGATCACAGGGGCTACTCCCTAACCACCAGACCACAAGCTGTCTCAGCTGAACAGTACTGCAAACAGACCTCTGTGGGTTCAAGTGACAACAAGGAATTTTTTTTTTGTTTCCAGGAAATATTAGCTTTTAACGCAAACAGATCAAACCATCCTTCATATCTCTGGTGCTGAAATCAATGATTGTGCCTTTTGTCCCGTATCCATAAATAATGCTAGTTTTCTGCATTAAATTTGAAAGTCTCTACCTGCATTCGTCTGGTTAAATCTTCACGACGGGCTAAAAATGAGAAAAGCAAGATCTTGAGTTCAAAGCTCAAAGTTTTCCAGTTCTTACTGAAGCATACTTTACTCTCTCTCTCTCTCTCTCTCTCTCTCTCTCTCTCTCTCTCTCTTCCTTTTGTCTTGTCATCCTGTGTTTGCTCGCTGGCCCGCTACCTGGGGACAAATGACAAGCACAAGCTAGTTGTGGCCCCAGCGTGCTAATAGCCGGCCCGTGTCCCGTAAATGACCCCCTTCTCTCATTAAGAGCTCCTGCTTCACCATTTATCTTCCCGATGTGAGCTTCTCCACGCCGGCCGCGCCGATAGACACTGCTCCGTAATTATGCCAAATATAAATTTACAATGAATAATGAATGGGGCCACATTATGGATGTCTTTACTGTGATGAATTATGCCTGGTTAAAAAGACGGGAATGCAGGAGGTGAAGCGCACTTAAACATCCCTCTCCCTCTCCCTCTCCCTCGCTCGCCCTCTTCATTCGTCTATATTAATTCCATGCTTTCACAGACTCTTAAATATGTTTAGATATCTGGCACAGCGGCAGGTGGAATGACAGTAAGATATATAGTGATAGTGATGAACGGCCATAACCTCGGCTGAGTGCGCTGTGAATACAGTCAATATTTAATTTATCGCATATCATGGAAAATCACTTTTTAATAAAATAGAGTGATGGCATATGTGATGCAAGTATGTACATTGAAGTAGCTCATTTAATTTCTTGAATTAAATTAATTGTTTTTGTGATGTCATTAAAATGCATTGACATTTGTACCTTGAAGTAATAAGCGGTGTTTCAGTCTGGACTTCTGTAGCCAATCAGAACAGAGAACATTTACATATGTCAGTCTTAAAGGCACAGTGACAAAAAAAAATAATTTTATATACATATATATATATATATATATATATATATAATGATACTTGCTACACTGAAAAGAACCCCATTTAAAAATTGAATCTCCCTTTTGTTTGCATTTTTAAAACACAGCACTGTTTTGCTGGTGAATATATGCTAGCTATATTGGGGTGCCATTATTTGTAGCCTCTATTAATCGGTCACCATTTTGCCCCTTAAAGGTGCATTTAAAGATGTGGCTGGGAAAAATGATCACGGCAAGCAATCTCCGCCAGTTTAGAGCATGAGAGCTGTGAATAATCTCCTTAACCCCTGAAAACTACACCAGTACCTCCACCGCTGAGAACGGAACATTGCCTGAGGCATCATTTTCCACACACTTCCTAAAGACTCTCTCTCTCTCTCTCTCTCTCTCTCTCTCTCTCTGGCCCGCAGGCTGTGGTAGACCTCTCTCCTCACAGGTTCAGGAGTTCAGAGTGGTGGATGCAGGAGCAGCAGAGAAAAGCCCCTCACCCTGAGCTTTCTTCCCCATGATGCAGGTCTAATTGCACATCATTGGCATAATGCTATGCAGAACCATGCTGACTTCAAGAGCACAGGAACGACGGAGAGAAGCTCCAAGGTGACATCCCTCAATCTCAATCAAACAGTTAACATGCATCCACGCTAATATGCTAAATATGCAGCGAGAATTTGAAATGTGACACATACGATCATATTTATAAGTGCATAAATAGTAAAATATACCTTTATCACAATGATGATGCTACACAGACTGTATAGAAACCATAGACACTAAATCAAGGCGCTGTAAAGGGTTATTTAGAGCAATGCTCTCCAAAAAAAGGCCCTTCTGGTTCACTTAACCTGAACGACTGAACTGAAAGAGAGGTTCTTCTGTAGCACTGCTGTGAAGAACTCTTCATATTTCTACAGATGAAATCGTCCAATTCTCCACAGTGTCGGAGTTAATGATACGACGGGTAGAAATGGACGGCGTTTATTTATTAATTTATTTCTTCATTTATTCAGAATTTCACCACCTTAATAGGACTGTTTTGAAAATCCTATTATCAATTAGGGACGTCACAGCGGGATCAAAACGGGCCCGACAACAATGCTCTTACGGAGCAATTAGCTTCAATAGTCCGACTCTACTTTGAGGTGCGGACCTGGGGATTACTCCGGTAATCCTTGCGCCACGACTCTTTCTCGCTCAAATCAGGCTGCTCTCCAGCCCGGCCAAATTGTTTTCACGGTGGCGGCCTTGCACTCCAAGACCTGCCTTTTCCCTTTTCAACCAATAACATCAGAAAAAAAGGAGGGGGGGCTTGTGAGGGGGAGAAAACGAACAAGGCTAGCCTCCGCCATTAGAGCCCATTGTCTGACGCCTTTCTCTGGGACTTGCTGCCCCGTCTCATTTACTGCCTCTTTCTCTGATGGAACTTACATGCCACTTTGTGGTCTTGAAAGAGAGAGAGAGAGAGAGAGTGGGAGAGAGGGGGGGGGGAGAAAAACAGCAGATTATTGATTCGCCTCTGACGAGAAGACCAACCTAAAAGCCCCAATGGATTGTCACTCATTATTGAAATTACTGAACACTAATTAAAGTGGCAGCTGAAGTCCCGGCAGACCGGGCTCATCTGACGCTGAAATTCAGCTCCACGGACAGAGCAGGGAAGGGAGAGCTTTTCACCGCTACACCAATGATAATGAGCTCTGCTTGCTTTTCTCTTCCTTTTCTTTCTTTCCCTCCTTTCCTCTCCCCCCACCCCACCCTCTCTTTTCTCTTCCCCTCGATTTGTTTCCTCTTTAAAGCCATTGAAGTGCAGTTTGCGAGCTTTAAGTAAACGTATAAAGCGCTCCTTTTGTGCCGATCTTACACGCGATCACTTTCAGATAGGATGCAGGGGTTCGGATTTCAAAGGCCGCCGTTAACCTAGTTTATAAATAATCCATAATAAAGGAGGGCGGGGAGAAGGGCGAGGAAGACGCCGCTGTAAACTACGTGTTAACGTTCACAATGAGAATGCGCAGGCTAGGAGAAGTGGCCCAGATTTCAGTATCTGATGCAGCTGAAACGTGGAGGCTAAGCACTGGGACCCGCACCAAGCCATGTGACAATCTCTCTCTCTCTCTCTCTCTCTCTCTCACACACACACACACACAGTTCATGAGAACTCCCACACTGCAGGCTCGGTAATGTTAGATGGGTGAGAATTGACATCCAATTCCCTCTTGCCTGATTAATCTATATGTGTACACGATGGTGGAGCTGATAGCTCTCGGTCACACATGTGTACGGTAACATGCAGATGAGAGTAAGTATATGGGCACTGCAATCATTTTCATACAGAAATAACAATGAAAGAAAGGCCCAATGTAGTTTTTAAAGCTAAAGACAACGCAGCAAAGGTCAAGAGCAGGTCACAGGTCTCCTCCCATACAACTGTCCTCTGTAAAATAAATCTATAAATAAAGAGACGTTTGATTGGTCAGATTCACTGGAAAACTGCAATCATAAATAATGATATTATTCTGTAGTTTTCTATATATTATATTATAGGAGTCTATAGAGCACAGGGACATGTTTCTTTCTTTGGCAGCACACAGAAGCCTTTTCAGGAGTGCAGGACTGTCTGTTCTGCTCTGGGTGTATACTCTTACAGGCGCCAGGTAAGAAATGAAAGCGGTGCGAGGAACAGAACATGTGCTGCTACAGCAGCGGAGAAATGTGGAAGAAATTCACTTACAATCCGCGGCAAAATGGGGCGACTGAGTATAAAATAAAATAACAGTGTAACTGTCCAATTTGTTGTCACCTGTGCAAGAATGGCATCTCTCTCTCTCTCTCTCTCTCTCTCTCCCTCTCTCTCT
>JBBPDB010000108.1:39272733-39285880 GCA_037974465.1 Brachypetersius altus
TCCGCACCTTCAGGCCTCTTTTCCTCCTACATATGAGAGACAGAAAGAGAGAGAGGCAGAGAGAGGCAGAGAGAGAGAGAGAGAGAGAGCGAGAGAGAGAGAGAGAGAGAGAGAGTATCTGCATAAGTGCGAGAGTGAGTGACAGAAAGGGTCAGCCCCTCTCTGTTTAATGACAGTGCCAGTTACACATGCTGGATTGTTTAAATACGACTCGCCAGTTTCAACAATCATCATCTCCCTCACTTTCACCCCTTCATACCCGGCAGCCTGCAAACTGACACATAATTACACACTTACTGATAGTATCGCCGTGCCGATAATTAAAACTGCCACTGGAGGATTGCTATTGCTAGTCTACAGCTGCGATACTGTCATGGAGGTGGGACCTCCGGCGGCTCTGACGCTGCTTTAACGCAATTTTAGCGCCGTCTTCCGTCTTAGCGCTCCGTCCGCGGCCTCCCTGCCGGTGTGGTAATGGAAAGGTCCCGGCTTCGGCGTTCGCGGTGTCTCGCACAAATGAGGAAAATCTATTAACAATCCAATAAGTGATACACAAACAGCGCCACCTGAGGGGTTAAGCAGCGTGAGCCATGGCCCCCGTCCATCCCCGGATCAATCTGACTCCATTACAGCGCCACTAGCCGATCCGATTTAGCGAGGTGTCACTTTCCAAAAGGCGATTTTAGCACCATTAGGGACACGGCCACCCACATCAGCCTGGAAAAAAAAGGCAAAGGGGGCCTGAACGCATATGCACACCTTTTTAAACAGCGACGGCCACCCGGAGCCCCTCCGTCGGCTTCATTTTGGAGTGTAACAGCAGACTCAAGCTGACATTTAGACGCAGCATCAAAAGGGGAAGCCGTTCACCGCGGCTCCTATAGACTCCAAAGAAGCAAGAAAGCTAAGCAAAAGGGAACATTTCAATTTGAAAAGTAATTTCCAAGTCATTTCACACATGATGACATACATATTTTCTCTACAGTAGCTTACACATTGATTTTTTTCCTTCAGCCTCTTTTTTCTTCGTCAATCTCCTTTATCTTTCTTTCTCACTTGCTGTATCCAATATTGAGAACAAGAAAGAGCTCTTCTGTGTTGTAACTGAGTAGAACGTGCAGCCGACTGTGCGAGCGTAATATCTTGTTTTATCCCAGCTTTTGCACTGATTTCATAATTGCCTCCTGCAGAAAGTGACTCCCCGGGGGTCGGCGGATCGATAAAACGACAACGCAAAAAAGTATTACAGAGAGTACCTTCATGTTTTATCAAAGCGCTCAGTCAAACATAATGGGGTGGGGCGGGGTGGGGGGGGGAGAAAAGAAATTACTGCGTAAAAGAAAGGAACACTGATAGCAACCTTGGCCTGTGTGTTTAAAATTCAGGCTCGGCACATATGGGTCTATAGGCCTCCTACGCTACCAACTCGGTTTCTAATCACTGCGAAAACAATTAAACACAAATCAATTATTTAAAGCGTGTAGGAGGGCTCGCTGCAGGAGGCCAGCCTTATTTCCAGTCTGGCATGGCGAAGCAGACAGTGGGAAGAAGCAGGGGCTGATGGGTGCCGGTATGAGGTGATGGGATAGTGCAGCCTGTGCCCGGTGGCTTCGGCTACGAGACGGCGCTCAGGACTGATCCTGCTCTCGTTCGGTCGAGATCTAAAGGGGCGCCGCAGCAGATGAACAGCCACCTGACGTGACTCCTCTCCCTATGCTTTCCCTTTTCATCTCCATATGAACGCTGGTCCCGCTGTGAAAACAAATCAGACTCTCTCTTTCCCGCGATTTCCCCGTCTTCACCGGGCCGGCGGACGCCGCGGAATCGCTAATCAGGAGCTTGCTATGCACATTTCCGCCTACTGACCCCGCATGCCCAAAAGAGTCTCTCTCATCAGCGTCCCAGGCCTCGTTCGAGCGAGCCCACTGACCTCGCAGGCTGTCCGGCGAGCAAAGACACCGACACACATGCCCCCAATATGCTCCCCTCATAACTCGGACCCTGACATCAACGCTTAGCGCCAAGCAATACGACCTCTGCCTTTGATTCGGTCACCCTATTGTTTTTATCACACGCCTATCACAGTTTTACATTTCAGGCGAAAGGAAGAGGCACTTCACAGAAAAGGAAGGAAGGAGCCGGCTGTGAAATATACATGAGTGTTCTGTTCGCGCACCACGAATATCTTGAAAGATGACAAAAGCTACATATAAAGCGGTGTTTAATTCATGTCATGTCTGCCAGGTAAGTGTCACTCATACACAAATAACACGGGTCGTGACACCAAAGAGGTTCATATAAAAGCACTCCCCGAGGACGCCCCCTATCTAATGACTTTTTAATATCCCTCCATGAGCTCGAAGCGACTGAGAGGGCCTTGTCACATTTCCGAGATACGAACTCTTCCATTCTCCTCCAATTCAGTAGCAGCAGAAACCGAAGCAATTAATGCTGCATTAAAACTCTACATTGTGTTTAGGGCAATGCAGCACCTGCATACAAACACAGGAAGCTTTACTAATGGCAGTATGAATACAACATGAGGAATTAAATCATCAAGGCATATTAAGTGTGAACGGATCCAGCGGAAATTACGATTTTGGTTCTGTCAGTCACATGTTTCAGGTTGCACTGAAGGCCAATATTACTACCAGTCAAAAGTTTGGACACATCCTCTCATTCAATGGTTCTTCTTTGTTTTTATTATTATAGATTAATACTGAAAACAAAAAGATGAAGGAACCCATGGAATTACGCAGTTAAAATAAATAAATAAATGAATGATGGACTGTTGTTTTTTTTTATACTTAGTTAAGAAAAAGAAGGCAAGAAATTCCCCTAATCTTGACGAAAAACACCTGTTAATTAAACACCTTTCCAGGTTGATACCTCATGTCATCAGAGCAATAGGTGATGCGTTCTACATTAATCTACAATAATAAAAGCAAAGGAAATGGGAAGGTATGTCCAAACTTTTGACTGGTAGTGTAGGCATGCCTTCGTTGTCCTGTCAGTGTTGTGGATACAGGCCTTCGTTTAAGTGTCTTCTCTTAAACTTCGATCAAGGAAATGTCGAATCTTAACTGTGTTTCTTCAGTGTTTTGCACTCATACTGAGCTATTATCCCAGTAATCCGACTGTTATCTTGGCAAATGTCACGTAAACTAGACTAGATTGTACAGGATGTTTATCATGGGATTGTACCATCAAGAATTGGGCCACGGCTGAAAGCACTGTTTCCTTGTGAGATTTCCTTTCCGCCAACACCAGGCCGTCTTCAGCCCGCATCTGGTTTTGTGGCCTTGAGGCCTCAGAGATCCTGCTCCGTACCCTGATTCAGGTGGCCCTGCTGTCCGTCCAAAAGCTCCGCCCAAGCTGTCCACCCTGCCGTCCCTTCCACAGTCCAGCAGCATGCTGGGTAATGATGATAAAGTAAACAGCGTGGCTGCTAAACGTGTCTTGGCTCTGAAACGGCTCCTCATTAGAGCAGCAGAGCGCAGGCCCAGCGAGGGCCAGCCCAGGGCCTGCAGGCCTTTCACTCCTGGGTTAGCGCCTCATTTCCCGCTGACGGCTCTTTAGGGCGGTCGCTGATGGCTCCTGGAGGGGCCCGGCATGGACAGGTGTCCCGCCACAGAGAGGGTGCTCTGTCGCAGCTGCTACCATCTGGCACGCGCTCGCCCGCCATTCAAGCGGCCTGGCAGCACCCCCTGCGTTCCGCCGTCCGTGGAGAAGGCATGTCAAGGGCAGGCGTGGTACAAGCTTACTCACAGGGCAGCGCCGACCCCCCTCGGGAGGGCCTCCTGCCCGGGGTAGAGGGTAATTTAGCTTCCACACCCACCAACCGTCCCACCTCTATGGGACTGGCAACAATGAGGCCGGCCCGTGCCAAGAGTGGGCAGTGTCACCCTGCTTTTGTGTGTGTGTGTGTGTGTGTGTGTGTGTGTGTGTGTGTGTGTGTGTGTGTGTGTGTGTGCTGGGAAGGGTTACCTATTCATTAAGATCTGGGCAGCCACACTCATGTTCCAATGTAGTGGAAATAAACAAAAAGGCTTAATTACTTCTGGCCTATAATACAAGTGGAACTCATGTAGCTCCCTTTGGTGATTTAATTTTTTTCTCTGTAGAGTATTTACTTACTTATTCTTTTGGGTAATCTCAACGTCCAGAAACATGCATTTAATCAAGCTGCCTATAGAGCAATTTGCTCATTCACTCAGTTTCCTGTGATCCATTCGATTCCATAACTCAATAGCAAAGATATTAATATGCAGTTAAGCAGTTACGAAAGTGAGTATTTGAACTGTAGACTCACTAAAAGGTCCGTAGCCTCCGAATTTGGACCATCAACTCTACAGCAGTGGTGAACTGCATCCCTGCACTAATGCTGATTTGTGTTAGTGCCCAGATGGAATTCTGGTACTATGTTAGTACTGAGCTATTCACATTAACTTTTTTTGGTCATTTAAATTTTAATAGAAACATTTAATGCTAGTAAGAGAGACTCTGTGTGTTTTCTGGCTTAGAAGCTTTAACCAACTATGGCTCATATTAACGATCAGTGAACCTTGGAGCAGCCAAACGATTGGATGATGCTTCTGTCATTTTCTAATTACTGGTGGTTAATCTGATTGGCTAGTTATTATGTGACAGTTGTTGTATAGATGCTCTGACTGCAGTATCTTGGTTAAATAGTTGACTCAGATTTAAGCTGTTTTTCAGGTAAGAAACAGTTGCGGAATTCTTAAGCTCTGATGTACGTCGCTCTGGATAAGAGCATCAGCTAAATGCCGTAAATGTAAATGATGGTGGTTATTGATTGTTAATTTGAGGCATTAGTATGAGACCGCTAGCTTGGCTGAGTTATCTAGATATCACAGCAAAAAAAAAAAAGTCGCTTGTGCATTTTGAGAATTTAACTATTTTGCTTCCGACCAAAAACAAGGAAATATCACTTTCGGTGTAAAGACAACAGGCTTTATGACGATCCTGACATTAGACTTTTATATTCCACTGAAACCGCAGGGCCTTTTCTCAGCAGGCCTTATGAGGTTCACCTCTGAATATCAGGACATCAGTGTCCAGATAAATGCCATCCGCCCGCGCGCGTATATCACACATGCATATCCCTCCTGCACACATTCCTTAGGACCAATAGGTTTTTCCCTCTCCACATCTTTGCAATAAGCTAAGATATAATGCAAGCGGGTCCTTGCTGCGTGGTGAATAAAATCATCCAGCCGTACGTCGTTGCATAGCGGCCCAATTTATGTAGGCGCACACCTCCCTCCCCTTGCAGCCCAGCATTTATATTCATAACAGGTTTGCAGAATAGCCCAGAAACAATAGTGGCCATCTCTTTGGCATGAAGCATCCAGCCATTCAGTGTCACTTATGACAGTTTTGATAGACACTTACTATATCAGAGAAATATCTGCGAGGGCTCTCTCCATTTAGAGCATTGATTAAACTTCTATTGCACGAGTCAAGCGTCCGCCGCAGAAAGCACCTGGAGAGGACCGTCTAGGACTCCGGCCCAAGCCAGAGAGGGGGGGGTGGGGTGGGGGGGGGCAGAAAGAGCTTTAATTGAAGGCTGTGACGTTTGAAGAGTGTCAGGGCTTCCCTCCGAATGATAGATGATTGTACACTGAAGCACTGTCTCCCTGCTATCATATTAGAATCACATTAGCCAACGGTGCTCAAAACCCATTTCTGATTTAATTGTGCCACGTCGCTTCTCTGTCTCTCTGAGTGACACAGCGGCAGGTTAATAAAAATCTCTTATGATTGCTAAACGCTTTCCTAATGAAGCCTGTGATGCCGGCGTTTCTCAGAGAACGCTTCTGTCAAGATGTCAGACGTTTCTGACGGTGGTTCCAGGCGTGAAGCGGAGCGGGAGCCGGTTCAAAAATTCCCCATTCCGTTCGGCGCAGAACGGCGTAATCTCCTTTCAAATGGAGGGATGTCTCCCGTATTGAAATTGGATTATCAACTTGAACACAATCATTGCTTTCAACGATTATGCGGCTCGCAATAAACAGATGTGAACAATCATACATGAAAATAATTGAGAGCCATAAAACTTAATCCAGGAAAATCAATGGAATATAAAAGCAATGAGATAGGCAGTCTTACAAAAATCGATCAGTGTTTGTAGCGAGAGGGTAATGTGTTTTCCTGCGAGAGCAGCAGCTAATCAGAGCAGGAGAGCGCAGGAGAAGGCAGGGAGGCCAACGCCGAATGCTGAACAGAAACAGAAGAAATGCAAAGCGGATTCAAATTGCAAACTAAGAAGAGACGAGAAAAGAGGAGAGATGAGAAGAGATGAGACGAGAAGAGACGAGGCGAGAAGAGAAAAGAAAAGAGAAGAGGAGAAGAGAAAAGAAAAGAGGAGAGATGAGAAGAGATGAGACAAGAAGAGACATATGAAGAAAGAGAGAACACAATAAAGAACAGAAGAAAAAAGAAAAAAGTGAACATAAGTAAAGATAAGTTCTTCTCTTCTCATCCTTACTTATGTTCACTCCTAATCTTTGTTCTTTCTTGTCTTCTCTACAGTTCTCTTCTTTTTTGTTCTTTAATGTTTTCTCCTAAAGAGAACGTTTATGCAGATCTTTCTCCCAGAGCTAGCTTTACCTTTTTAGCCATTTGTGCTGCAGTAGCTCCTCTGTGGGCCCAGGCTGGCCTTCATGCCCCCCATGCATGAGTGAGCTTTGTGCATCCATGAGCCTGTCGCTGGTTCAACAACTGTGGGACCACTTTTGGTAGGTAACAGGAACTCCATAACAGGAGAACTACTCAAACTCCTCCAACACATCAGTTGCTGCACAATATATACAGTAATCCCCACTTTTACGCGGATCAGGAGTCGCGGATTTAGTCTGTCGGAGAAATTCACATTTATTCTTTGTAATCACACATAGTCTAAGATGAAATCAGTACATACAGAAATGTGATTAAAACTAATGTGATTCTCAGTGATTCACTTGGGTTGAATGGGTTTATGCGGACAAGATCATGAAGAAGGGTTTTGTAACTGTTCTTAGACCAAAAGGGCGAAGAACATGATGGTTTTGTGAAAATGTGGCCTAAGGTCTCTGCCAGTATGGCTGAGGGGGTCGATTGGGAACTCATCTTTATGGCAAGAGAACAAGCTTCAGTATTTTCTGTGAAGGTCTGGGTGGTTTTCTGTATAAGGCGGCACCACGTCGGCGTACTCTGGGTACAGAACTCTCCTAACCCTAACCTTGAACTGATAACAGCATAAGCTTCAGGGTGAGGTTTCCAGAGTTAGGACTCGCTGGGAAGCGCTCTCTCCTTCTGCAGATGAAATAAATCTTTGTTTTGAGCAAAGACTTTGTCTGTTTTGCTGATTCTCCGCTCCGACAAGTCACACAGAATTTTTTTGTTTTTTTTAAAAGAACCAAACTCAACGCGGAAAAAGCAAAAATCCTCCGCCTTCTTTTTTTGAGAGCTGAACTGAGCCCAGCTGTGGCGGTAATACACTGAAAAGCTGTCAACCGCCATAGAAGAAGGAAGAAGAAGAAACCTTCTAGAACACTGCTCTGTGTCTTGTCCTCCTATTTTAGTGTTTTAAACTCCCCCCCAAATTCTCAAGTTATCTCCGTTAATGTAGCATTAGTAAGCTGTGCTCTGTCTAAACATGTGGGTAGATGCGGTTATTTCAGCGTTTCTTTTGTGTACAAGTCTTGTGTACACCGCTAATGCCATCTGCTAATGCTAACTGCTAATGCTAACGTTTAAGCAATAAAGCGTTCTGACTCTGATTATTTATTTATCTTTACATTTTCTTTATGGGCAATGCATTACACTGAGTTTACAATGAAATTAAAGTGTTCTGGGAGCAGATTTGGTGGCATATTTAGGGTTTACACTTAAAAATAGGCCTTTTTAGGCATTTTTACAACATTGTGCTTTTTAAATATGCGGGTGCTCTTGGAAAGTAACCCCTGTGAACAGCGGTGGGTTACTGTACCACTGTAATGAGATAATAAGTGGTTATGGCTGATCTGAAAAACCATCAGTGGCCCCCTAGTGCACTAGGCGGGATTGAAAAGTACCGTTCTACACTATTGAGCTCAAGTATTTTGTTGTATGTGATTAAACTACACTTCTAATGTTACCATTATGTCAACATTAGGCTAACGTCAACAAAAAGACTATAATTGCTGTTTGTAAAATTCCAGATTAGTTACTGTTGATAGGTCCATCAAACTTTCAGCTAAGGTTCCCTGGTGGCGCCTTTAGCACCATGGTGCTGTTAAATAATAAAAGCACATAAAATCACATAGAAGAATAAAAAAAACAGGTTTTGGTACAAAACAGAAATGGAAATAATAAAAAATTATTCTACAATAATCAGGAATGAAACCAGGGACATGTTTGTGGCACTGGGTTTTAAAACAGAAGGCGAAAGTCTGAACGACGGAAGCTGATGAAACGTTACTGGTTGGTGTAAAGAGAAATCGTCTTGTACTTCTTGTACATTTGAATACAACTGATTCATTTGAATGCAATAAATGATTAAGTGTACAACAGCAAACACAATCTCTAGGGTTCTGTATGACTGATTTATTAAGCTGTCAGCACTAAGCTAAGAAAGGCCTGCCAAAGAAAAACTTAAACTGCTGTAAAACCCGAGTTTAACCTCGATCCCTCCGTTCTACCAACTCAAACCGTCTCCTTCCCACCAGAACTCAGCTCAGAGCCCTGGGTGATCGGCCTTCTCTGCTGCTGCCCCTCGTCTATGGAACACTCTCCCTGACCATCTGAGCGCTCCGCAGTCTATCCAGCAGTTCATTCCTTTTTAGCAAAACATTTACCGACATTTCAAATGATCTCCTCTACCTGTTTTACTTCGTTATCTTTTTATGATGGTCTTCTTCTGTGGCACTTTGAGATTTGTTCTAAATGTAAAGTGCGTTACAAATAAAATGTATATGATTATTATTATTATTATTATTATAACTGGCAATGGTCTTTCACATCGCTGTACAGGAATTTTGGCCCACTCTTCTTTGGAGAATTGTTTTAATTCAGCCATATTGGAGGGTTTCCAAGCATGAACCATCTTTTTAAGGTCATGCCACAGCATCTGAAGTCCAGACTGTGACTAGTCCACTCCAAAACCTTAATTATATTTTCGCTGGTGTTTTTGCCTATTGTGCTGCTTCAGAACGCAAGTGCGCTTCAGCTTGAGGTCAGGAACTGATGGCTACGCATTCTCCTTCAGGATTTTTTAGTACAGAACAGGATTCATGGTTCCATCAATCAGAGCACGTTGTCCAGTTCCTGAAGCAGTCCTGAAGATCTGTGGAATACCTTTGCTGTCAAGCATCACCTGAAGACCCATGTCTTCAAGGAGCACCTTGGTGACTAACCATGCCTTTCGTTTCTATTTGCTTATTTCTCAAGGGGAAAAAAAACCAAAAAAACAAAGAAACCCCAATATCCCCTTCCCTTCCTTACTTCTGTCGGACAGGTGTTGTTTAGGTGCAGCTAGCCTGCAATAACTTGGTTGAATAGTGGACACTGATTTAAGTTTAGCTTTACAGGTTTAATAAACAGATGTGGAGTTATTGAGCACTGATGTACGTCAATCTGGATAAGATTGTCAGCTAAATTCCGTAAATGTAAAATGTAAATGCAAAGCAGCCCCAGACCATCATACTGCCACCACGTTTGACTAGGTATGATTTTATTTTTCTGAAATGCTGTGTTACCTTTACACCAGATGTAACGGGATGCACACTTAACAGAAAAGTTAACTTTCCTCAGTCCATAGAATATTGTGCCAAAAGACTTGGGGATCATGAAGATGTTTTTTAAGTAAAAATGTTTAAGTTTTTAAGTCATGACTCTCATGAACAACAACCTTTACTGAGGCAAGTAATAGGGCCATAATCAGAAACATTTAAGTGTGACAAACATGTGGAACAAATAAATAAATGAATAAATAAGTAAAAAATCAGCAAATACTTTTTCACAGCACTGTGTATATGTGTGTGTGTGTGTATATATATATATTTATATATTCATATCTACTTTAGATTTGTGTTCAGAAAATTTGATTTATTCATTTTTTTTTTAAATTTAAATTTTACTTACATCTATACTTATACTTACTGGTACTCATTTCTTTATTTTATTTGAGTTTCTGAAAATGTCCAGATTTTAATTTATAATTTACAATTTATAATTAAATTGTTTTAATGTTTGCACAGTCAGTAAGGAGTTCAGGATACATTTCACTGTGTGTTGTACTTGTATGACTGCATGTGACAAATTATCTTGAATCTTGAATATTGAATCTTGAATAATAAATATACACATAATAACAAGTATAAGCACAATAGCTTATGACTGTTTGAACTACTTTTACTAATTACAGTGTTACAGTTCATTGCACACAAAGTACCTTGGGGTTTGGGGTTGACTGAGTGAAAGTTGGCTGTCTCTGTTGGATTTGAAATGTTGAAAAACCGCCCTCACGAGAGAGAATTTGGTAGAAAGGGTCTTGAAGAGGGTAAGCTATGTGAATGTGGGATGTTAGTTCCGTCTCTTCTTCAGAAAACAGCCATCTGTATCCTAAAAAGTGCATGATATGATGCCACAGCACTTTCACTGTGCTGCTTTGTTACTCTGTGACCCCCCTCTGTCCAGCTTGTATAGTGTACTCCACAGCAGGTGTCAAAGGAGGTGGGCCTTGCCATCTGTGCTACAGGAAAGTAAAATGAAACAGTCTGCTTTTAAGAAACATTTGTTGCAGTAGCTATCTATATCAGTGTACCGTCAAGGATCGTCAAGTGAAGTAACTTATGAAGATAACAATAATGCTGCTTTTCAGTTTTGGTGATACTGAAGATTAAAACGCAATGGATATCTTCTGCTAGGTACATCAAAACGTCAATCAAAAATTCAAAATATCAAAAATATATTAACTTAAAACTCTGGAAATGCTTTGTGTATACCTAACATTTACAATGCTCTCCCAAAAAACTCCAATTAAAATGAGCACATGTAATTAAATTAATTTTACATTCACAGGCATATTAAATGTCACTAAAAAATAAAGAATGCCATACACACCAGTGAGACTTTGCAAATGTTTAAAAACAAATTAGATTAATCTTTTTTTAACAACAATTGATTGGTAATATGTTTATATAGTTACTTGAAATCTAAGGTACTATAAGTATAAGTCATTTTGGACCACTGACCAAAACATGACCAAGACACAGCAGAAACAGCAGCTGACATTTTAAAATATTAATGATTAAATCTACAGATTCCCCCCTCTTTTTAAGAAAATATGTGTCACAACAAGGTGAGCAGATGATAAAAGTTATATATGATAAAAGAAAAAGTTATTCTGTTATAAACAGTTTTACAACACCCTCTACTGGTCACAGTGAGACCAAAAATACTTTAATGAGGCTCTTACAGCTCTCAGCTCAGTTCCTCTTAGGCACACTGCAACAACTGACAGATGACTTTTGATACGAAACAGTGTGGTCTAATTCCAAAGCTTTAAAGCCTGGTTATGTCATAACACTTCTCAGTTCTGACAGACCACCTGTTCCTTGTCTGGTAGCCTAAAGCCTGCGACAAATCCTTCCTGTACTCTTACGGACCACATTTGTAAAGAGAGTAGGCCTTGGATCATCAACCACTTATATGTATGATTATACTATTAAAGATGAAAGTTATTAAAGCTCCACTGGTATGTCTGCAGTTTGAGCTCTAGCCAGTAATTAGAGCAGACCAGGCCTCGCTCACTACTGACCTGCATGGAAAGTTTACCATAGGAGGAGGGTAAATAAAAAAGAGGGAGACACGGGTAACTTACTGTTACCTTTTAGCATAAATCATGAATGGTGCAAAAATAGAAACAGAGCAATACTGTGCAGAATGAAAATAACAAAGATAAATCAATTTTCATTCCCTCTCACAAACATCATTGTGAAAACTCTAAAGGGCTGGAATGTTTACCTAGGAAAGCTCGCTCCTTATTGGCAAACACTTGGTTCAGTATAAAAAATTACTCATGATTTCACACACACTTCAGCTTGTGCTGGCAGCCAGACCTGCATAGATTAAACATGTGGAGCGTTACAGGACCTGAGAGAAAGAACACCGCTGCCCCCCTGAGCAATAGAATGTCATTACACATGACTATGAAATAATGGATATTTCTGTTCTGTACGAGGAAACTACATAAATGTCTGTACTCCACAGGTGTACCTAGGGTTTACTTTAAGTGATAGAGGACACTAGAGATAAAGAATGCATACATCCTAAATCAAAAGGGCTTTTTGGACCTCTCAGGTTTCCATAGGCATGCCTTTCATGTATTTTATTCCTCATAGTAAATTGACAGCAAAATCAGGCTTATTATCAGATTATTATTTATCTATGAACTGACTAATTTCCAACAGACCTGTTTTGTTTTTGTACACAGGAACAGCTCACACAGATTAATTCACATTACATTTAGCTGGATCAATCAATACTGGTTTAAATAATTAAACACATAATTAAAATATATACAATAAACCCCCAGTTTTACACGGATCGAGACTCGCGGATCCAGTCACACGCGTTTTTTTTTTTAGAACGAAACTGATCGTTTTACGAGAAAATATTCAAAACAACACGGAACCTGCAAATATTCTCCACATTTTTTTTTGTTGCTGTTTTTGCCAATATGTTTTTTTTTAACTCATTTTTGTTCTTCTGGCTCCCCGTGCATGGCCGTAGGGTTCTCTCTTACTCTCTCTCTGTCTCTCTCTCGTTCGTGACCTTTCCGGAGCGCACACCTCTCTCTCTCTGTATCTCTCTCTCTCGCGCGCACTCTCTCTGTCTGTCTCTCTCGTTCGTGACTTTTCCGGAGCGCGCGTCTCTCTCTCTCTGTATCTCTCTCTCTCGCGCGCACTCTCTCTGTCTGTCTCTCTCGTTCGTGACTTTTCCGGAGCACGCGTCTCTCTCTCTCTGTATCTCTCTCTCTTGCTCTCTCATTCTGGAGTGCACGGATCGCCTCTCTCTGTCGCTCTGTCGTACTCTCTCTCTCTCTCTCTCTGTCTCTCGTTCGTGACTTTTCCGTATTTAAACCTCGGGTTTATCTTTACAT
>JBBPDB010000108.1:39309985-39321363 GCA_037974465.1 Brachypetersius altus
GAGAGAGAGGGAGAGAGAGAGAGAGAGAGAGAGAGAGAGAGAGAGAGAGAGAGGGCGGGAGGGATAAGCAGACCACAGTGTACTGGGGACTGTATTTTCTCCAGGGTGTGTGCCTAGCTTGACATGAAAAACCTGATTGAGCAGAAAATATGTGCTAATGTTCGCAGCGGCACTCTATTATATTAAAAAGTATGCTGGTAAATATTTGCCACATGTTATTAGGGCACGCAAACCACAGGGTATTTGGAAGGGCCAAAGGTCAAATCTAATGCACTCCCCGGAGGGGGCAGTTTTGAATATAACCAAATGGAGGCGAAGCCAAGAATACCCCAAGGAGCCGTGGAGCACATTGTAAATGATTGCGGCGTATGTGCGCATGTTTATCCGAGGACAGTAAGTATCTCTTCCGGAATGCCTCGCAAGCTGTCATTATTAATAAAGTGACACGGCTAATGGCAGCCTCCGAGCGGGAGCCCTCCTTTCCGGAGTACGGGTCCCATTAAAAGTCTTTGCTACAGCAAATAGCAAGTTAGGTTATAACCTAACAAGGTACCATTTCACCCCCTCCCCACCTCCAATCTCATGTTTTTTTTGTGTTTTTTTTAAGGCAGTTTAAAGTCAAGAATAGCTTCTGTTTAAGCCCTCTTGATCTGCACGGAAAGAAAGTTGAATATTTAATGCGAAGGCAGCTTTGATAAGACTTCTTCCCTCTAATTAAAGCCACATTTCTGCTCGGCTCAGGCTAAGGGAAAGCGAACGCGGCAGCAGCTGGAATATTGAACATTTCTGGTCAGCAGATTCTTTTTTTTTGCCTAAAAAGCTACCCATTAAGTCGGGCTTAACAATGCTCTCAAATAAAAGAGGTTGAGGTTCAGCGAAAAACAGGCCCGTGTTCGGAGCCGCGGAAGGCCTCGTGTCGCCGGGCGCGCGGCGGGGACGGGGCCGCGGCTCGTCTGTCGGGGATGGCGCAGGATTAATAAAAGATGCCATGTTTAAGTAGGCATGTCCATTAGCAAAGAGCCATCATTTATTCATTCAGATGGGGTGGAACCGACCACTCTCTCAAACGCAGCCAAATCGCCATTTTCAGCTCAGTCAAACTAATAATGTATTAAATTCACTGTGGACTAATGTTTTTAGAGCAATAATAATATTATTACGAGCTCGTGCCTGATGCGGAATATTCCTGAATATTGTATGTTTGGGAAAGCGCTTTAGCGGGGGCCCTGCTGCTCTGTAATAGAGCCATTAGCCGATCCCACTGACCAGTCACTAATCTATTTAGAAGGCCAGAGCTCTGGCAGCAGGCCCACTTCTACACTACTCTGCCAGGACAACCTGATAAATGTTATTAAACCGATGACAGGGCCTGTACACTTTCTAAATCATGTTGCCTGGTCAAGACACGGAAATTTAGAAGGTGATGCCTCTTTTAGTCCATTCTATGACGGAAGATTTTGGCTGACAGAACCAAATTGAATGTCTATATCAGTAGCACTGAATGCCCTTTAATGTAAATGTATTTTACTCTCGACTCTTTCCTACTGCTCTGTTACATTATCATAAAGAGTGCATTTTTTAAATAAATCTATTAGAGGTTAGGAGGTTTGGACATCAAATGCTAAAATATTAATATTATTTGGAGAATAAATTAAAGGGAAAAAAGGGAGTGTTTTAAATTTAAGTCCCTCAAATCCTTAAAATTATGTAAAGCATTCCTTGCCCACTGCAATAGAACAGGGAGGTATCACTTCCGTGCTTGTTTTACACGGCTGTGTGTGTTATTGGTGCCTGCTGAGGGTCCCGGACCGGAGTTAAAACCACGCTGCCCTCAGGACATTTCACTGCGTAACCAAAGAGAGCATGACCCTTATTACATGGGGGTGGGGGGTGGGGGGTGGGGGGGGCATGACTAAAATGACTCGCAGAGGTGCAGGCTGGCGTATGTGCTCCAGTCTTGCCGTGTAATGAAGTGAGATTTATTTGAGTCTTGTGGCTTTCTAAAATACACCTCCCTCCCTATTCATCTTCTTTACACAAAGCACAATGACCTCATGCATGTAAAGCAGCAGAGGCAAGAAAACATCCCAAGCACATGCAGTAGGCCTACATAGCACACAGCACCCAAAACAGAAGCTTACTTCTATTTTAGCCTGTTTGAGCAGCATTATCAACTAACTTACCATAAAAAAAAGACTCATATCCAGTAATTTATGAAGTCCATCTGATCAGGCGGGCGTAGTTACAGTCTAGTGCAGCAATATACACACACAAACACACACAACCACTCATAACGTTAACAACGCCATAACGCTAAAATCACCTGCCTGCTATTGTGTAGTTCCCCCTCGTACCAAAACAGCTCTGACCCACTAGACCCCCGGAGTATCTGGCATAGGGCTGGGCGATTAATCGAAAAGTAATCAAAATCGACAAAACTCGTCAGTGAACTATCAGAGGCAAAAAAATAAAAAAATAAATAAAATAATCGTTCATTAATCGTAATCGAGTTAAAATGTTCAATTAATCGAGATTTTGATTCCAGGCCAAATCGCCCAGCCCTTCTCTGGCACTAATATGTTAGCAGCAAATCCTTTATATGTTTCATGTAAAACAATTCTCACAGACCGGTTTGGAAACTAAACAGAGTGCATTTGTTTTTTTACTCATTGTTACCAGCTTGTGGGCTTCCTGTGAGAGCCGGTACCATCTCCTTCCCAAATAAGTGATGCACACACCCATAACCAGGCACATAGAACACCCGAGTCATCAGATGGTCTTCTTCCATTGGTCCATGGGCCAGTTCTGATGCTCACATGCCCACAGTAGGTTTATTCAGTAATGGACAGTGGTCAGAATGGGCACTCTGACCGGTCTGTAGCCTCAAACACAGCAAACCACAAGTTAGTGTCCTGTTCGGCCAAAAAGCCGAAGCTTTAATGCAGCTAGAAAACAGTCTCGACTTGCTACTATTAGCGAGGAAGGTTCATAAAATCACAGGTATGTTTAAAAACGTCAGGACGGATTTTATTTGAGTACAGAAAGGGATGCGGTGGACCATGCCTGGAACGAGAAAGTTACTACCATTTCCTCACAAACAAAACAAACTTTAACTTCTCTCTTCTTGCTCCTTCACTCCCTTTTTTCAGAATTCGCTTAATGGCACCCATGTGAGCGTTCTCAATGGTCCCATTTTACCTCCACCAGAACATAATTTCTTACCTCTTTAAAATACACTTTTGTGGCTCGACAAAACCATAAATTGTCCCCCGCAAATCTAACGGCCCCTTGTTCAAACACTGTGTCCCCACCACTAATATCATTTTAACATTTGCCTTCTGCTCCGGGTCCTCGGAACGCCGTCGACTACGCCACAAACCCCCAAACCGATCACAGACAGGAAAACCCCATTATTAACAGCAGCAGCACACTGCTTCATTCAGCACAGTCCTGCTAGATTGGGCCATATGGATTTTTATACTGCTGTTCACACTGTAGCCTGTTCAGCCTGTCAGGACAAAGCTGTGTAAACGCACAGCTAAGCTGCTCTTGTTAAAGGTTAGGCAGGCCTTCCAAACAGTAATTGTGTATGATAGGTTAAGCATGTAATGCGCTGCAGCCGGCGAGAGCACCTTTTCACCCATCCACACGCTGACCTATCCCACTTCATAACCGTAATGCTGTAAAGGTAGCGTGTCCTGCTGGGGCCGGCTGTAAGCTGTAATAAAATGTAAGACGGCTGAATGGTGAATATGGTCTAGGTCATGCTAAGCACCACTTGACTTGCTCGAATACCCAAAGCCTGGAATTTAACGGCCTAACTCTCGCAGAACAGAGCCGTGCCACTTTGTTTTGTCAGTCAAATCTGGGTAATAAAAGTGGAATAATAATGAAACCACATCCACTCACCTCTACTGATTCAGGAATTACACTCAAACTACATACCAGGTGTCCACATGTAACTGGCCAAGGGCATTTTACACATATATATATATACAAGCATAAACATACACACACACATATACGCGAATCAGCAGTCGCAATTTCAGTCTCATGTGAACCCCCCGTACATGCACAGAAAAGGCAGATATCGTCCGCATTCTTTTGCTTTTGTGACATCCGGGCCTCGTCCGCCACGCCCCCTCGTACTTGTGCTGGTCGCTTAGCACCGCATATAAACCCTGCATGGGGACAAGGGGGCGTGGCGTATGAGGCCCTGACATCACAGCTTTAGTCGTGCCTACATATATATATATATGTTTGTATATTTGTGCTAAATTAGACAAAAATATAATTCAATAAAATTGCTACATAAATATGAACATAAATTATAAATAAATAAGCTACATTTCCGTATTAAAATTTTCGGTTTCGGTACTGTGGAGAGTAACACAACGAAAACCCGTCTTGGGATGGTGAAATATCACTGTACTCACAGGAAGGAGGTTTGAAAGTAGCCAATCCGAGCACGCTTTTTATTTCTCCTTGCTGCTGATTGGCTGCTGCCCTGTGTCTCAAGTGTTCTCGTGTTTTTCGTTCTGTTCTCCTTAAAGCCCTGTATTTTTATTACTGTACATTAAAATAATTACTGTATTTAACTGCTTGTGCCGGTGAAAACGACAGCAAACGCATATGCTTGAATTACAGTACTGTCTATACAGCGGCAATATCAGTATTTACATTCTTTACATTTTCTGTAAAGATAATGAGTATATATAATTATACATAACTATACATAATATATATAATTACAACTATGGAATTCTTTAGGGGACCATTTTAGCATCTGAAATGACCCTGAAGAACTTTTTACAAGAACCGCTCAAAATAAAAAAAGCATCATGCTAAGGTTGTCCGAACATTTAAAAGGTCTTGATGAAATCCTTAATGAAGAAATTATGGCTCTTTCAGGAAATGAAAGCTTTCCTCTATGGCACTAGCAAAGAACCCTTGGCTCCATTTTTGAAAGGAAAACAGTCACTTAGCCAAGTTAGTTACAGTAGCCTTAACAGAGCTGCTAATGAGTGCTAACGCTGAAATACGATGTTTTACAGGTATGTTGGAAAGCACCTGCCTAAGACCACTGGAAACATTCAAAACCTAGTATGTCGAGGAACTAGGGGCGCACTAATGCACTGTGGCACTGTGTATCACAATGTAATAAAGGCGGCTGTGTTTACACCATCATCGCTGCTGTCCAGGTGCGCAGAAAACCTTTCCACGCTTTTAAGTGCAGGAGGTCAATAGAGATGAGTGCTAATAGCCGTCTTCTGCAGAGAACAGAGTGCGGAGTGTGGCTTTATAATGAACTACAAATAACATCAATCATTCTAATTGCTAACTAAACAAAAAAACTACAACTTTTCATTAAAATCAAGTATTTAGCTACAGGCAAGTAATTGTTACAACCCTAATATTGTTAAAAATATACGGTGGAATATAAATATATAAATAAATGCACTTTATGTACACACTGCTATATACCTCTGTAGTATTGTATTTTCTGTATATAAGATTTAGATTGTTTATTATATTGTACTGTTCATTTATACACACATACATATCTATATTCATACATATATTTATATTCATAAACAGTATAAACATATCTGTACAAAAGTACTATATATATTTGTTAACGTTTATCTTATAGTCATAAATATAAAACCATATTATGTATTCATATTGTAGATTTATTATTGTATATTATATTTGCTCAGTATAGTGTTTATCTTTTAATTTTTGTTGTTTTTATTGTGTTGTGCTTGAGAGACACCATCTACCGGAATCTAATTCCTTGTGTGTGTTCGCTCACACACTTGGCCAATAAACGCGGTTCTGATTTTTCTGATAAATGTTACAGGCTGTTGAAGGGTTCGGGTCTAGGTTCGGCCTGCTGTAAACCAAATTCAAGGTTCAAGATTATTTTACTGTCGTCATAAGCATTACATAGTGTGAGGAGACGTTTCTCCAAGGACCACGGTGCAACATAAAACCACATTCAGCATTTAGGTTACAACAGTGACGACAGACAACAGAATAAATAGAGACGAAAATTGTAAGAGTGATGTATACAGTATAGTGTGGAAGCTACGTAAATCTTCCAGAGGGATAAGCATTATATTCGTATGAGTATGGGGTAGTAGTGGGTAGGATACTTGCCTCTGGACCAAGCGGTCATGGGTTCGAAACCTACCTTCAGCACACCACCACTGGGTCCCTAAATAAGACCCTTAACCCCAAGCTGCTCCGGGGAGACTGCCCCCTGTAGGTGGGGAATGGAAGTCGCTTTGGATAAAAGCATCTGCTAAACGCCGTAAATGTGAAGATACATTCTTGCACAGGGCACAGTCAGCAGGACTGAAGAAAGTGCAAGGAAAACAATAAATAGACAGCAGTAATGTGAAAGAAGTGTGTATGGGATGTGAATCTGAGACAGTACAGTGAGTAGACCATACACAAGTTAAAACACAGTTATTTTCTCAAGACACTCTAGGAAAGTGCTTTGGCCTTCTGGAGGTTATGGACTAACTAACTTGCAACCTAATCTAAATGTACCTGATTCAAATCTCGGGTTGATTATACACTGCTTAAATGAGTAGGATGGGAGGGGAGAAGGGTAGAGAGAGAGAGAGAGAGAGAGAGAGAGGAAGAGGAGAGTGAGTGTGAGTGTGTGTGTGAGGCTAATTTGCGCGAGCGCTATCTGGTGTAGGTATGTTAATGAGTGCAGAGGCACTGGAGATCCAGCCAGCGTCCATATCGACTCGTGAGGAGAACCTGGCAGAACTAATCCTGCTGTCTGATCTCCCTCCAGTTCCATGCCACTCCGTTAATTACTGAGCCACTATTGACGAGCCCTGAGCGCAGGGAGCACAGCCATCAAACAGCAGAGCAGAGCGATTAGCAGATCACTCCCCAAATTTACACCGCCAGGAGAGAACGGCCATTATTCACTTTAGAGTGTAATGACAGTGCTTTATGTTCAGACCTGGATCAGGTTTGAGCTCAGGATGGGAAATTAGCTCTCTCTCTCTCGCTCTCTCTCCTTCTCACCTGAGACTGGCTCCTCTCTCTCCGGGCCTCCATCAGTGCGGTGGAAAGAAGTTCGACTGAGATTAGTGGATTTGGAAAGTCCTGTTGAAAGGAAGTTTAAATTAGATTGGCGGTTCAAACCTTTTTGATTAACTATTGAGGTGATGGAGCTCATATATCTCTGCATAATTTATTGAATTGGACTTACGGATGGAATAGAATACAGTATTAGTTAAACTTGATATAATAGGGAAATGGAGAAAAAAAAAGGGTTAAGTAGGAGTGTGTGAAATATCGGCGGCTGATTTATTAGTCGCTCATGAATAGGAAAATGTATTCTCCTTGGTCCCATATTGGAATTACAGGTCAAACTCATAATTTAGCATCCTAGTATTAGTGCTGGACACTTCCATTACTCTTAACTGACGCAGATGGACAGCATGCTGGATAACATAACCGTGTCACGCATCGGTGGTTTTAGAAGTGCTACATAAATAAAAAATTCATAAGTAGAGACAAAGAAAGTGGACGGTTAATTATGTGTCCAGAGAGTCGAGTATAGAGTCCTAGCATCTAAATAATGTAAAATATTCACACAGATGAACGCAAGTGTTTATATGCCATAGATATGGATATTGATAAACAGCTCAGAGCTTCTTATACTCATGTCTAGATTATCGGTGCTCTATGTGGACAAAGGTATTAGGACACACCTCTTAAATATTGAATGTAGGTGGAAAGGAAATTGCGAGCCAGGCCTTCTCATCCAACATCAGTGTCTGGCCTCCTATATGCTCTACAGAATGAATGGGCACAAATTCCCACAGACACTACACAATCTCTGTTATAGCTGCAAATTGGGGACCAAATCCATATTAAGTCTATGTGTTTGAATGCAATGTCATTAAAGTCCCTGTTGGTGTAATGGTGTCTCAATACTTTTGTCCATGTACATCGGCATCAGCTACAATAAAGTAATAGCCTTCCGTTTCAGTACATCCCTAATACCAAGATGAACTAAACCATACAGTAAATAAGAATGTATTATTTAAACTTAGAACAGTCAGGCAGCCGTAGATGCTCTAACCTTTACCACATGCTCCATGTTCTGTAATAAGTCGGGCCCCATTTTTAGCCTTTCTAGACCACTGATGTTCTTTAATGGGCTGGGTTCAATCCAACCTGCCCTTAGAATGACTGATCTCTGCTAACTACCCCTGGGTGATTCTCACTTTCTCACAGACACACACATACATACACATCTGCCCCCGTGGCCCCCCACCCTCTCCGACCCCCCCACACCACCCCACCTCAGCCTGGGGGCAAAATCACCCCCCTTATTAAGATGGTAATGTCTGTGAACTGGAAGTCAGGGCATGGGGAGGCGGGGGGGGGGGTTTCTCTTTTCCTCGATCAACCAAGCTCATCGTGTATCACACAGAAGTGCTAGCAAATACTGCGCAGCTGCATAATCAATATGAGGACCAGCCTCTTACCATCCAACAGCCAACAGCTATGCAGGCAGACGTGAGCTGCTTGCAGGAATTTACATGTAAATAAAGTCCAAAATGCAGGCGTCTGGATGTGCACCCCCTCCCTAACTAGTACTTCCAAATAATCACGAATAATATGATGTGACGCCAAAAATAATAGTCAATTCGATCCACAATTCATCTAATAATGTTTAATTTTACTCCTCATTTAACACGACTTCCTGCTCAGTGATTACAAGACATGATGGCATTAATTTGAGCAAGATGTACGATGAATCATCGCATTTCCCCGTTCGGATAATGAATCGCGGCGATGCATTCCAATCAAATTCCTAAGAATGCAAAAACTCGCAACACTAATAGCTTAATCATGTTCTGATGACAGCCCCTTTAATGGCATGCATTATTTACTGGCGAGCTTTTAAAAATAACAGCCTGGCGGTACGCTGTCTACCATAAACTCATCCGCTGCTCAGAAAGGTGTCGTGTTTGTCTTCTGAAGGTCGGGGTCTGCATTCAAATGCTGCAAAAACAAGACAATGACGATACATTAATGAAATGTGGCGAAGTGGCCTCACAAAATCAGAGTTATGCTGCGTTATAACTGTCTCCAACAGAGTTATTAGTGCTATATAAAGCTTTATAGATGTAAATAGGGAGTGCAACCCGTGCACTTTCTCGTCCGGCTCGCCGTTCTATATTGAGTTAGAGGGTGCAGAGACAACAAAAGTGTCATCGCGGCAAACGCATCGTCAGTGTAAACATATTTGCATACCTATATTTCTCACATATTGCAAAAAGAAATCCAAATTTATTATCCCCGACACAAACGACTAATATTGGCCGTGAGGACCCATAGATCCCTGTATAGACACAGTTATTGCTTGCAATAACAAACACATGCTGTAATTTGATGCTATTTCTCAAATCACTGTAGTATAACCTTAGGGCTGTGTCTGCATGCAGGGTTTTGTTAGTTTAACCTTGTTTAACTGGTGCAGCCTGTATTGGTATAATAAGGGTAAAAGTACCATTAAAAAATTCAAAAATGTATGAATTTTGCTAGGAGGCAGGTAAAGGCAATACGGCAGAAATACATTTCCTCAGTATATGATATGAATTATGTTATCTAGTTTTATTTTTACACAAGGCAAAACTACCAGCAAGTGCCTTTGGTCAGTGTTTTAAAACACTAATAACATCCTTAACATCCTCACCAAAGCATACGCTGATGTAATATGATGCAACTTATTATAATAATAACTGCAGTCATATTGTCCACCCCCTGTTGTGGGTGTATTTGAGCATAAAACAAGCAACAAAGGCAAAGTAGTTTAATTAAAAAAAGGAGCGTTATGGAAATATTTATCATTACCATGATAAATCACATTAAATTACTCGCTTTTATAAGCAGATCACTAGTACTGCCAGTAACAAGAACGAATGCATCAGTTACAAGGAGAGCATAATTAGGCCTGATTCATTAGATTTAGTGCAGTACAGTACAGTATCACAAATACGCGAGAAGAAATATAATAACGTGTATATTATAATGGTATAATAACACATTAACCCTCAGATATAATCCTGCATCACTAATTTTCCAGGCTACAGCAAACTAACTATGGCAATGAAAATGTCTTGAAGTATCATTCCGTTATCTCCATTTACTTTACTGCTACATTACATCATATTGAATTCTTCACCATTAAATATACAGTAAATCCATTTGGTAATGAAACAGCATATCAAATGTAAGAATAAAAATACTACATTTACTGAAAATGATGGGAAAAAACAACAAAAATGAAGGAAAACATCCATTTCCACAACGTCGCATATGATTTCATTTTGTTTATACAACAGTTTTTTGTATAAAAGTACTGATCAGTTACGTAATGCATCAGTACTGGTATATATCAGTCAAGCTCTATTCGTTAGATTTGAATAGAAGAGCAAGGTACCCGTCATAACACTAGACTAGGGGTTAATTTTCCGGTCCGTGTTTGAGTGAGAGAGCTCCAGCCCGGTTTCTGTTACTGCAGGACACATTCCTAATGTTAACTACACCACGCTCTGATTCAAATTCATGTCGTGCAAAAAAGTCACTGAGTGGTATTCATCATATGATTAGGGCTTTGGTGTGTGAGGTTTGTAAGGGAGAGCCTGGGAACTTTCTCTCTCTCCCTCTCTCTCTCCCTCTGTGCTGCAGTGTGCTGGTTTGTCTCTAATTTGAGGCTGTTGTCAGTAAGAGCGCTGGCCTTGCCCTGAATAAGCCTGGGGATTGAATTACTCTCTCCACTCCGCTCGGGGTGACCTCGTCAGAGGAGGGGTTAAGGAAAGAGAGAGAGGGGCCCCTGGCTGGCCACAGCGGCCCCCCGCTCCTCTACAATACCCCCCGAGGGTCCTGCAGCGGCCAGCTCTCCTCCACTTCTTTCACCTCACATCCGTACTGTACCTATTACACAGGCGCACACACACACACACACACACACACACACACACACACACACTCTCTCTCTCTCTTAAATGACCCACTGCAGCCACCGTAGCACCCTGCAGAAGGCTTGTCCCCATTAGGACTGATTGTTGACCTGATTTTGGTCTCCCCAGCGTCCTCCATAGTCAGAATTTGAGCGTTTGTGATCTTGTGACGCGGTTTTTAAAAGTGTTTTTTTTCCCCTTTTTCTCCCTCACAGGCATTGTGTTTTCAGCCTTAACAATTCCACAATATAAACACAAAAAGGATGAAAGGGGTGCAAAGAGAGAAAAAGGGAAAGAGACAAGGAGAGAGAGAGAGGGAGGGAGGGAGAGAGAGAGAGAGAGAGAGAGAGAGAGAGAGAGAGAGAGAGA
>JBBPDB010000108.1:39482546-39497546 GCA_037974465.1 Brachypetersius altus
TTCATTTCAGTTCAGAGTCTTCTTTCTATGTGTAAAGTGTGTATCTGCGCTCAGTGATATCTCGTATGAAATGTTTGGATATATAATTTAAACATAGTAGAAAAATGACTATATATTTAGGGGGCTTGGGATCATTTTGGGGGGACTTCAGACCCCCCTAAAATAGACCTAATGATGCCCATGCTTGTGGACAAATATCCTTAGATATTCAGTTACAATGAGTTGTGTGAAAATCAAACTTGAATGTAACTGTTGTGTCCTTGCCATCCTTGCTTGCACTTTTACTGTATTTTGGACATTTTAAGCTTCATTATGCCATAAATGAGAGACTAGTACCTTCATGCACACTCACTACTTTGTGCTTTTAAGCCTCTGAAGGGATTTAGCCCAAGGGTTGAATACGAGTACCGTTGGTATCGTAAGGTTGAATATTCAAGTTTTGCTCACGACACTGACAGAACGGTTTCACTCGGTGGCATCCCAGATCGAACTATGGTTACAAAAAGCCTTTGCACAGATGCCCCCAGGAGACCTCGGGCCACGTTATTTTGGAGGAAAGCATTCATGTTCTGAACAGACGAACCGTGCTGTCCTTGAGACCTCATCATGAATAGTCGAGGCCCACTTTTTATCGGCCTCTTTTCTTATTTAGTCCAACGAGTAACGAGATGAAAGGATCCCCCACGTTCACCTTGCAGAGTCTGAATCCATACAAGGTCTCCTTGATGGTTTCGACCCGACATAACATAGGCTTTACTGAACCTTTATTGAACCGCAGAGTGACTGTGACTCAAGTTTAAGGTTTGAGTTGTTTTTGAAGAGTCAAAACACGCCTCAGAAACTCATGCATTGCCCCTTAGCCGCAATTTCATTCGAGGAAACAAAGAACTTTTGTACCGAAAAGCCAATCCTTGCATAAGATAGAAGCAACAATGGAATGCTTTGAAGAAAATGAACTTGTTACGGGAATGACTGTCCTATTATATCACGCTGTGCCTTCCAAATATACTCACTGATCCATCCAGCCACCTACACACACTCATACACACACACACACACACACACACACACACACACCACACAGCTCCTTTTTGGCTGTTGCGTTAATGAAAGCCTCTCTTAGACATTATCATTATATCAGTCTGAAATGTTCAGTCAGTTTATTTAGTAGAAGCTAAAGTGCATCTTGCTTAACACTGCTCTTGATTCAAAGCCACTCAACAGAAGCTTAAGCCTCCTGTGCCTTTAAACCTCTATGGAATAAGGGGGACAAATAGATAACAAGAGCATCCATTACTTTTCATCACCTTCAGAAAAGCCGCTCTTGTTTTCACTGTTTAGTTTCAGCACCCAGTCACGATTCTTGTTAGTAGCCCTCTGAAGAAGCTAGAAATCAAAAGAGACATGCCCAGGAGTTTGACCAGGATGTCTCAGTGCACCCCGTCGCTTGAAAGTTGCTCTTGGAAACTCTGCCCGAGTGCCACGTCAGCCCCGATGCCACGCTTGTTTGTCAGGTGCTTTTGAGAAGACTTGCTGTCTCCAGCCTGCCCTTCGGTTGGTTAACCTTGGGATGCTGCGCGCTCGCTCCACAACAGCCTTAAGGACAGATTTCACAGGGGCGCTGCAGAGAATCGAGCGAGCGACCCACAAAATAAAAGACAGACCTCATTTCTTATCAGCTCCGTGCTCAATCACAGGCCCGATTTTGAGCGCTCGGCTTTGACCGCTCCCTCCGGTCAAGAGCAGGAGCCTCCGTCGCTTGGTAAACAGATTCTGTATTAGGCGCAAGGCGGCTGGTAGCCCAGGAGGACCTCTTCACAAAAGATCAGAATCATTGTGAAGCACATTGAGTTCAGAACTGCTTGTACACTTTGCTTTACAGCCACATCCTTGTGCTCAGACTGTTTTTTTTTTTCTTCAGATTTTGCTTCAGCAACACAGCAATAAGACCACAATCCTTGGCAACACCATAGTTCGAATTACAGGGGGTACCTGGGGGGGTACTGGCCCCTCGATCAAGACCTGTGACCCCCCCAAAGAGACAAAAATAGCAGTTTGGGGGGGTTCTTAACAGTGTTATGAAGGCAGTACCCCCCAATTATGGAGGGGTAATTCACACTCTGAGAATTTAAAAGATCAGTTGCTGGTTTCTTGGTGCTGGATATCACAGCACACCTTCCGAAGTCTTGTGGAGGCCATGCCTTAATAGCTGAGAGCTGTTTTGGTGGAACCTACAGAGTCGGGGGCTTTAGTAGATCACTGCATATGTGTTTGTATGTATATTGTGATACAACATGAAGCAATAATAACTTTTATTTATACCGTGATATTAATGTTTACCCAAACTACTATGAAGCTACTATGAAGAATTAATAATGGTATTAGTGTTGATAATAAAAATACTACCGTTGCCTGTCAACAGTTAACAATTCTTTCAAAGCTAAAAAAAATATGAAAACTGTGATAATTTAAAGAGGCTTAGTGTTTCATATTGTTGACTGTCATTAAGGTTATGATGGTTGATCTAATACAGATTAACATCCGTTCTGCAGTCTGAGGTGTGTGTGTGTGTGTGTGTGTGTGTGTGTGTGTGTGTGTGTGCAGGAGGAGGCCTTTTTACCGATGGATCTTCTCCTTTGGGAGAGAGCAGAGGCCTGATTTACTGCCGGCGAGTGTTGTATTGAAGGGAGAGGCTCTATGATAGATAACGATACATAAGCCAGTGTTCAAAGCAATGCTCCTTACAAAGCACACACACTCACGTGCACACAAACAACAACAATGACACACAAAAAAACAACAACTTCAAGTCAATATTGTCTAGCCTCGCCGCGTTACAGATTTTAGCGACTGGAGAAATAATTGTCCTAATAATAATGACGGCAGATGCTCCAGGCCGGCCTAGCCTGGCTTTGATTGTGTGACCTCTTGACCTTTTGGCTGTATTTCAGAGTGCATGGGCCACAGTAAATGAATGAGTGGTCGTCTCCCTCCGTCTGGGGTTATGAAGGATTATTGACTCGGGTTTTATAAATATTTAATGCTCACATTAAAAAATATGGCAGAGGACAGCCATTAGGGTTCAGTAATAAAGAGGCTTTCTGGGTGATTGAGTGAGGCGCTGGGCTGACCGGGGCCGACGCAAGGCCACTCTTTGATGAACAGAGAACACATCACGGCCTGGACGACGCTGCCTCCGCATTTACGGAATCCACTGAGGACGAGAAGCAGGGCTGGACATTAGAACAATGCTGGACCACAGGCCTGCAGCTGCCGCCGTAATGGCCTTAATGGCCGTGGCTTTGTGGCTTTATGACTGGTGATACTGCACAGATCGTTCTGAAGAGCGTCTACTTCCATGCGCCGCTTTCGAACGAATAAAATTGCTTGATAACTTTACTGCCTCCACATGCTAGGAGACCTATATCGTGCGAATGCGCCGTTCTTCCCGTCCACGCTCTTCTACCACAGAAGACCCTGATACATAAACCCATTTAAGCTGGGAATACTCAGACTGGTTACATTCAATAAAGCTGCAGCATCTCAAACCTGTCACTCCGCACTCTGGAAGCTATCTCACACTAAGGATATTTCCCCAAATGGCAGGCGACCAAAAATCGATCCCTAATCTGATTGGGGGGTTGTTTTATTTCCTCTGATAGAATTTAGATTTACTCTGAAGTGCTTTTCTCAAGTAGATAAAGGAAGTTATTTGAAGGTAAAACAGACCAGGTCTGATTCTCTTTGGCTAGTATAAAGACGGGGGCCTCTCCATTGTCCAGTTTGTTCATTGTAATAATTGTGTGAGACACAGATAGGCGCCATGCAGCGTCCTCAGCAGGTTGGCTCTCACTTATCAGGCTGCAGATCATCCATTGGAGGCAAATAAGCACAACAGCTCACATTCAAATGTTGTTCTTTGGCATATTGACACTGCGGCTATCAGGCAGCCCTATTATGTGCGGCAGGGCCAGATCTATGCCAGCGGGCGGTTGCATAATAACCTGCAAATCACTGATGCAAGCGCTCTGCATCCTGTTAATTGTCTATGTTGTGGGTTTGGGGGAAAAATGCAGCAGGCGCCGTTGTCTTGATGAGAAATTGACATTTTCTGACCTGCTAACCAGAGGCACTCAGAGAGGCAGATAACATCCGTGCTTGTTTTAAAAGAGGGAGGCCATTCTTCTGTCGTCTTTATAAGGCCTCCATCCCCCAGCTGATGAGTATGGATTTCACCCCGCGCCTTTTTAAACATCGGAACTATGAAGGGTTCAAAATGATACCACCCCTTTTAGACAAGCGATAACCTTGGCCTTTGAATTTATCGCCTATTTATTTTTTTGCTTAATTAGAAAGCGACCAAAGAACCTTGGTCGGATTGTATCTGATTCGAAGTGTGTGCAGGAACCGGACGTGTGTTTTAGGCTTTGTTTCATGTGATCAAAAGTCATCTTGGAAGAGATACTAATGCACAATAAGCAAAGATGTGCTTTAAGAGCAGAAATGAGTCATAAAGGTCAAAAGGTGAACCCAACTCTTAATAGCCTGTAAAATGTATAAGCTGCATAGAAACAAGCGACTCGTTGGAGTTGACTGAAGTGAGTTGTTATGTGCTTGTATAGCACAATGCAAAGTCCCACAGTGCTTTAAAACGACTGTTATAGAAGTATGATGGAAACACCCCTTAAAAAATTAAACAAAATAATGATCCAAAACCCAACAACAACAATAAAAACAATAAGAAAAAAAGCAAAATGTAAAGTTGTAAACGTAAAGACAATAAGTCATAAGATGATCTTTATGTCTAACAGATTTAGACCATTATGCCATTTTTCATTGTTTTTTTAATAAGGCCCTGCTCTTTTAGGGAACATTCCATCCAGTCCATCCTCAAATATGACATATTCTCCTCTTAGTATACTTTTATTACGGGTAAGTTGTACTATATTTCTTTTCTTAATATATTATTAGTCTGAGTATATTATATATTCAGGTATTTTATTCTGTCTTGTGTGAGTGTGCAGTCGTGATAAATAAAGTTCTCTGATTCTGATTCCGGTTTTTTGGCATTTTTATCTCATCCTTGGAACTTCTGATGCTTCTCAGAATGTCTGATAGGACGGAATGACTCTGTGCTACAGCAGACCTTCCAAAGAAATAAAGAGATTTTCTCAAATTTTGATCTCCACTCCACAGAGCACCCTCAGCAGCCACAGCACTTTATGTTTGTATGAAAAGCCGAGTGTTTAATTTTGGAGGAAGCACTCAAGCTGTCTACTGATGAAAGAGCGTGTGCCAAAATCAGAATCTCGCTAGCATAAATCCTGCTAGCATAAATCCTGCTAGCATAAGTCACCCCTCAAAGGCGACGGCCCGAGTGCCTGAGCGAACCGCGTAAGTGCTCTGGGTAGAGCTAACTGCACTCTTTCTTGCCTATAATTGCATAACTTACATTTCCAGCATTGTGCTCAATGAGGCATCTAGTCGAATCACTTATGAAGCAGGTTCCTGATGAGACAGACAAGTGGTGGTGAGCGTGCTAGTCACCTAGCTTATGACCTTCGTCAAGGTTAGCGCCGTCCTTTCACTCTGCCTTCCTCGAGCTAGCGCTACTGCTGCTAGTTAGCTAATGAAGCATATATGAGTGACAAACCCCATGTGTGCCTGTAGGTTGTAATTCACTTCATGAGGAGCTGAAGAGCTTCTCCTGGTCCACTAATGATATCTAGTTAACGCTGATGGAATCCACACTTCTTCTTCTTCTTCTTTTTTCTTTTTTTTTTTGTGGTTACCCTCAACTCACAGTCAGTGGAAGGTTCTACACTCGAATATCTGCCCAGACACTATCAAGCACAAGGCAAAAACAGCCAGTACGGAGAGTCCGAAGCGAAATGGCAGTTGTTCTTCAGGGATCAGTGGGCTGAGCAGGGCTGCCCCCCCCAAGAGACTGCCATTTTCTTCCAGGAATTCACAGGAGTGGAAGATGAAAGCCTCGTGTTACCAGCTCACCCCAAAACACCCAGCCCTAAGTGCCTTGGCCAACACCACAACAAGAACAAGGCCAGGCAAACAGGGCAGCCATCTTAATCTGCTCTGTTTCATAATTGCAGAGATTTATGAACCTCTGCGTTTCAAAGAGGACTTCAGAGGATTGGACAGGACAGGACTTATTGTTGTTGTGCTCATGAGCATCACTCATGTTTTTATCGGGGTTTGACTTTTAGTTAGACATGTCCCTCAATATTCAAAGGTATCTAAAAGTTTGGGTACTCCAGTCAAGTGCATGTTTTGTGTGTAGGCCTAAGTTATGGCTTTTTTTTTTTTATTTCGCGTTCCTTTTTGTGCACTAAAATTTGCAGAGGAATGCCATATTTGTGTTTGTTCCGTGTAGTGGTTGTGTAAATCGCTTCAAACCAATGAAACATGTGATTTGATTTGGTTCCTTAAAACTTTTGCTCATGGCTATACGTTACAATTTGCATCAAAGCTCTGTATCTCCAGAATGATGGGTTTATAGAAGAGCATTCAAAACTTGTAGCAAAAAGTTTATGTACATGGACTTTGTAAGCAATTTCAGACCACTTCTCTTGGCCAGTTCATCTTGGTGTATAATCCAAAAGTCAAGTGATGCTTTCAAACATATAATTAAAAAACTGACGAAGGCGGAGCTTAAGTCCAGACTGCAAGAACTTAGTTTAGTGTTTGGAAAGAGTTGAGCATTTAGTTGTAGGACCAATACAAAACACATACTAATCACGTTTAGACTCTGTAGGTGTCTTATTTACGTAGATTATATTACTAGCTATTATTTAGAGTCCTACCTTCTATATTGTACAGTTTTAAATATGTGTGTTCTTAAACGGACAATATGCGAGAATTAAAATTAAGATTGCAGGGAGAAACTGGTCACAGACAAGAAATACTTTAATTAAATATTGTGTAAAATGAACATCTTTGTACAGTAAAATGTAGAAATGTTGACATAAACATAAAAAAAATGTATACATGAAACAAAAAATAGTACTTTTTTTTCCCCTTACAGAGTCGTTCTACCATTTTTAGTGAACTCTTCAGACTAACGGCAACAAAACACTGAGTGCATGGTCTAATTAGCCTAAAACACAAAACCAGATTGCAGAAATGATGATATTCACAAATGCACTTCATGTAACCTTGGGTTCCTCTCACTTTCAAGGTGACTTCCCCAGCTCCTCCACTTAGCTAAGCTTTGTTGAGCTATCACAAAGCGAACGCATTGCACATTCATCACTTATTCCCTTCTACAGCTGCCCTTGCTTCCCGCTGCTAAAGGAAACTTGTGTGCAGATTGCCAAAAGGGAACATCCCTTTTGGTTTTCCAGACAGACTACTTAGCAGTACAACAGGAGATTTACAAAGTGTTAAGTGCAAAGGAAAATAAAAGATACAAAAAAGAGAGAAAGAATAGAAATAATCGTGCTTTATCTGCTGATTTTGGCACAACTAGAAAATCAAACTCATTTTTTGAGAGAGAAAGAGAAAGAGAGAGAAAGAGAGAGAGAGAGAGAGATGGGGAAGGGATGATGTGAACTGATTTACTACTATGATCAGCTACTGTGCTACCGTATGATGGAGTAATTACAAAATGGCATGTACAATATAGAACATCTTAATCCCGGCTCTTCACATATGATACAAAAATCTAACCCTTTTTCTTTCTTTTTTTTTTTTTCTTTTTTTTTTTCACCCTTGGATTTTGCATCTAACTTGAGGGGGGTACGGCAAATTCAATGTTTAAAAAAAAGGGAAAAAAAAGAATAAAAAAGAAATCGACAAAATAGTCAAAAAGATGAGGGGTCACAATAATTCTTTTTTATTTTTTAGTAAAAAAATGCTTGTGCTTTTTACACCATTGATCATCTGAATGGAGCAATGACTGGCATTGTGGTGCAGGGTTGTCATTAAAACAGCAGAAACGCTTACTCTCAAGAGACTTCCACAGAGCTTTCTTTTTTTTTTCTTCTTTTTTTATTTCTGACATATTTTAATAAACATTAGTGACTGGCGTACGTTATGTTTCCATTCCAGAATTTTTTTTTTTCCCATTTTTTTTTCATTTTTTTTCTTTTTTTATCCTTTTTTTTGTTGTTCCCTGTAAACACGGCGGAGCTATGTGGCAAAGTCAGTGGGTGGCAGGTAAAAATGACTTTTTACATTCTACAAAAAAAAAGCCAAAAAAAAAAAAAAAAAAAAAAATTTACAACCACAATTGAATCTTCCCCCCTGGGGCTGCTTTACATGCACATTTTTTTTTTCCTACTAATATTATTACAACCATGTGACACAAACAATTTATTTGACTATACAACAAACAGTATTTTTATTTTGTAAAAAAAAAAAGGTAAAAGTATTTGATAACTTAAAAAAATAATACAAAAATAAATGATAGATTTGACGGTTCCTCGCGAACAAACGAAAGGAAGGATGGACGGAATTGCTTTGATGGTGGAACGAAACGTGGATTACAAACGAAACGTATAGACATTGCGATCTATTGATAAAAAAGCGCGAGTGGGTCTTGCCATGACGTTTCGTGTGGAGTCACGACGTTATGTACGAGATCAAATAAAAAGGATGGAAAGCAATATACAAAATTTCAAAGATAAATACAATATTTATAATTGATATGTTACAAAAAACCCCCTTCGTGACCGCAAGTGTTTGTGTGAAAGTGTTTGCGATGTATAAGACTATTTTACTCCTAGTTTTAGTAGGAATAAAACTCTGTACTAAATATTTAAGTGGATCTGGAAAATTCAAGACAAGTGTATAAATATTTAGCTACAACTTTGGCAAAATCACAAAAGTCTACAATTGTATAACCACATACAAAACACATTAGGGAATAAGGAGCTAGAAGTAAAAGGACAACTTTCTGGTACAAGAAACAGACTCCACAGTAGCCTAAGAATGCAATAGTATACAGTGCTAGCAAAAAGTTGAAAAACATTGCAGATCACACTTGCTTTACAGGAAGCTTTAGCAGTGGAAGTATTTTCTGTCTTTCTTTTTTTTTTTCCTTTTTTTTGTTCAACCAACAGACAGTGGCGTCTCGTCTCTGTTAGTGTGCTTGTTGAAGGCGAGAGAAGAATCTTTGCAATATCAAAGTTACAATTTCTACCTACAATAAGTTACAAAGTTCATCTTAAATGAAGTATGCATGATAACATCTCCTCTGCCTGCCCCTCTCCGTTCCTTCATATTCACTTAGTTTTTTTTCTTCTTATGGTTATGCTTCATAAAATCATATATTTTAGGCTATATTATTTCCAGTTTGTTGGCTCTGCATGTGTTGGCTTGGCCCCCTTATTTTCTCACCACAAATCAAAAAAATCATAATAAAAAAAAAAAAAAATTTTAAAAGGCAAAGAAAAATAACCAAACAAACAAAGGAGAAAAAAAATCATGAAAATGACTTCACATTATAGAGATGTGCGACGGCGGCGCATCCTTCGAAAAAGAAACATTCAGAGACATTTCAGTCAGTGTTTTCATCAAATGGCATATCCACAAAGTTTCTCCCCACACATAGCAAGAACTAGACATAGCCAAGATCAAACCAGAAATGTTTATACAAAATAGGCTATTTTTTTTTCTTCTTCTGTGGTTTTTTTTTTCTCTTCAAGACTGAGAAATGTGAAAATATGACAAGAAATTCAGTCAATAAAATTAAATCGTTCATGACAAAGTTTCTTGCATGTCAATTTATATTAGTTTGAATAAAATTCTTTGAAACAAAGTCTCTTTCTTTCTTTCTTTCTTTCATTTCATTTTTTTTCCCCTCTGATTCAGACTCGATTTACTTCATGGTCGACGACACAGATTCCAGGAGAATGCTCTGTGATGTACCCCGAGGCTCATCTCGCGGACGTTGTTACTTCACAAGTGCAATTTACATGGGAGGGACCACCAGGCCGGACATAGCTGGAGAGAGAGAGAGAGAGAGAGAGAGAGAGAGAGAGGGGGAAAGAAAGGAACAAAATTTTAGCACCAGAGGTCCCTGGATACCAGGCGAAGGACAAAGAAAGCACAAGGCACAAAAGTATGTCGCTTGCATTTCACAAAACACTCTGACTGACGAGGCTTGGCACAGTCCATGAAAGTGCGAGATGTGTTTGTAAGATTGTAGCACTGAACCGGAGATGGGGGGCCACAGGGGTTTAGGGGAGCTGGAGTGTGTGCGGTGTGTGTGTGTGTGTGTGGGGTGGGGGGAGGTTGGGCATTTGCGTGTATGTACTTTTTCCAACAAGACAAGCCAGGAAGCCTTCAACATTCTAAAGGAGGAGCTTTCTGACATTTTCGAGGGGAAAGTATCCCCACTCCCACATGTGTGAGATTTCTCTTAGCGTTTTGTTAATGGCCATCAGAGAGCCCAGACTCCCCGGGGAACGGCCATGCTGACAGCTGAGAAACAACACGGTCACTTCGCCTAACGTCACACAGACGTGTCCTCCCTGGCCGGCCTGCAGAATGCACTTAGAATCCCCCGGATCGAAAGCCTGGCTTCGTGCTGCGTTTGAGGAACAATGCAGCTCCAAATACAAACAAATGGTACCTTACCTTCCGTTAGCCTTTCCAAATTTCCCTTTAATTTAACTTTATTGGGTCACATGGGTCAACTAGGGGCACATTTCACTACATGTTGTGCAACTCTGTCTATGACAATTGTCTTCAATCTCTCGAATTTAGAAAAACAGCAGTATATTTTAAAACTACTGATCGTGTCGTAACATGAAACGCACAAAGCACTTTTTAATGAACACCTAGATCTCTGGACCAAAGTGCATTCCTATGTTGTCTTTGGTCATGTGACTGGTGAATACAGGCCCATTCTGTGGCCAAATGCATTCACTGATTCATGCATTTTAGGGCATTAAATCCTTCACCCCTATTAACTGATGTTTATGCAAATAATGGTTTTCGTGGTAAAAATGAATGAACACTCTCCACAGGGAACAATTTCTACCAGTTTCTGTCAGTTTTAATGCACAATTTCTATTGATTATCATCATCCTGCCAAAGTAATAAAGCATCAAATATAGAAAGTGGCCTAACTTTTGCATAACTTACATATAAGATGTTTGTAAAATATCGATTTATCTACCAGTGTTCCTCACTCTAAAGCAAGAGGACGCCATCGCGGCCCTGCTGTGCTGAAGTGAGAAGACCAAGACTGATGAACTCCACTCAATTCCACAATTAGGCGGCTAGTGAACTGCCAGGCTGTTTATTAATGTTTTCAGAAAAAAAAACACCCCAGAAAAATAAACATCCTTTAGCTACTTTCAACTTATTTGTAGAGTCATGGTTGAAGTGCTTTTAAGTTTGCCAAAGCACCCGATGCCATGGCATTCCTCATTAATTTCTGCAAACCACATATTAATAAGTGGATGCATGTAGCAGCATGAACTTTAATTTCCCAGTTCATTAGCTCTAACATTATTAATCTTGGATGCACACACTATGGCTCAAACATGTTTTCAAAGCAAACGAGTCGGCCTTGACGAAGAGCAAATACGAGCGCGCTTAGCGGCCTCGGGAAGTCGTTAATTTGCTGAATGACGCTGTCCTGCTGCGGATTCGAAACTGTAGGCTGAGCCCCCGTTCTCTTTCTGTTATCGTGTTCGGAGTGGCTTCTGAACATGCTCTGTTTGTCAAAACAATGTCTGGCTCTGCCGGTGTGGGAAGCCCAAGCCCAGCGCCTCTTTATGAAATCTTAATGCCTTTGCCCTGTAAGAGCCATCGTTTTCGTAACTACTGCAGGACTGCATGAATTTTTAACTGGCTACAATATTCATAGGAAATCAGGGGAACTTTGACGTCGGCGTGTAAGCGCGTGCGCTTTTGGAGGACCCGGCCATCGTTCATCCAGGGTCCATTATAATAGCGTGCCAGACATAAGCGGCCTGTGTTCATCCCTGACCCCCGGAACGGGGTCCGTAAAAGGAGGGAGGGGCTTGTGAATATTAAAATCCACAATGTTCTGCTCAGATGAAATGTAAAAGAGCGGGAGTGAATAATACATCGGGCCGAACGGTAGGCACATGTTTATGTTAAGGTTGGTTGGTGCCGACACGCGATCGATTTAAACCCTTCCCTGGCTTTTCCATCCACCCGACTGTGCCAAACCTTTTCCGAAAGTCAGGAAGAGTCCCGGGAGACACTTGACTTCCCTCAATCATTAATGTCAGATAAATAAACCAATACATAAAGCCACACATGCACATTCATGCTACATGCCCGCATGCATAATGTGTTCGTTCTGAACGCATCCATCCGTCCATTAATTGACCCATCCGCGAATCAAGCCATCCACACACAGATACATAATTCATACAAAGCCAGCCATGTTGGAGAACAGCAGCATGATGGTGGGTTAAAAGTGAATGGGGGGTAGCTATTATTTTCTTTTTGTTGTTTTTTTCTGGGAGCCAGAGAAAAGATTAGCCAACAGGTGAGGCGGCTGTGCGGCATCATAAAAGGAGGGAGGCGGCTCTCACCTTGAAGTCCATTGCCATTTGCACTGGTGCAAGAAGGAGGAGGAGATGCTTGGGGCCTGACAACGGGGGCAAAGGCGCTCTTTTGTTTCACTGCAGAGATGACATTGGCAGGTGAGAATGAGAAAATGCCGTGTGTACTGCTACAGTTTGAAGAGAGGCTGACCGAAGAGGCTGCCATGGTAGGGCTCGACGGAACTACTGCAATAAAGCAAACATAGTCACCACTCAGAGAGAGTTTCACTTTTTTGTTGTTGTTGTTACTTTTTTATTTAATTATTTAAGTATTTATTTACTATTTGTGTTTTTTTTTCCTCATAGACGAGAGTCAGGGAGAGCCAGGCCTCGCCTCTTTTTCAAATCATAATCACGGGATGAAAACAAATGAGGGAGGAAATGATAATGAGGATATGGTCAGAGTTTAGTGAGAGGGTTCTTTTTTTCCTGGTAAAAAGGAAACAAGGTTGAAAAATAAGGGGGAAAAAAAAAAATCATCCGAGGAACTGAAAATAAAATGGGGCTGGGATGGAAGGTGAGATGTCCTGCCTCGGCCACTTTCTGGATAATAGGTGTTTGAATCGACTCTGACTTGATTCCAAAAAGGGAGAAATTTGAGGGACTTTTTTGGATTTTTCTTTTTTCCTTTTTTTTGGGAGCTGTAATTTTTTGGCTTCGTCAGTGGCCTGCTCGCTTGAGTGTAAATTGTTGCCTTTTCTTTTTTTCTTTTTGATTGGTAGGATTGCTATGTGGCTTGTTTCGGGTGTTCAGCCTCCAGAGTCACCCCTCCTTTTATCCAGTAGCACACATTCCCAAAGGAATAAACCAAAAAAACAAACAAACAAACACAAACAAACAAACAAACAACAACAGAGGAGTGTCAAAAAGGAAGGAGAGCACAGGTGGGGAGACAGAGAGAGCGGAGGGGAGGGGTAATTACCTTGATACTTACTGCCGTAGGGGGAGTTGGCGGAGGAGCCGTTGAGGAATCCCGGTGAGCTGGGGACGCCCAGATTGGGCATGCCTGCGTTTCCGTAGCCGTTCATGCTGTTGCTGACTGTGTTGTAGTTGGACTGCTGTGGGGTGCTGCTGGGGACATAGCCGCGAGGGGACACGCTGCTCGTGTTGCGGCTGTAGCCCACTGCAGGTGAGAGACATGGTGTGGTAATGTTGGCATTTCCTTTCTGCTGAAGTAGCTCAAAAGATTCAGAACAAAAGGCCTAGAGAATAAATGTAGGTGCCATCCTCTGTCCTCAGGGCCCCCCCACACATATATCTCGACACACTATAGGCCAAAAGTAAATAAAAACACTAACTTAGGAAAAATTAGCGCAGATAATATTCAGTATGTTCATTAAAACAGCATTAGCTAAACGTCTGTTTTCCACTGGAGACTACTCCATTTCATTAAACCTGATGTCCGTAAAATATCATATTTGTTTGATTGCCGCGTTCTTTCCTTCATACTGAAGATTTGAATCAGGTGTTAAAATGTGGTTTAAGCAAAGATTGCGGTCTTTCACATAAAATATAGAGTTCAACGTTTCATGTTTTGCCGATTGGCAAACCGACGCATTGTGATTGACTTGCTGTTAAATGTGCAAGAACAACAACCTGCTTTCATACTTTTGGCCTCTAGTATATAGATATATATGCATGTTCTGTGTTTGTGTTCAAAATGCATCAAAAGGCTTCATGTAATCTGCCTTAACCTGTATTTGCTGCCAGCTTGCATTTTCATGACTAGAACATTCTACATCTTTTGTCACTATGCTTAGCCTGTGCCCTAACCTGCACATTAGCAACAGCAGAACAGGTGTAAAGCCATTATCAGCTGCGTGAGTAAGTGCAGGATGCACCAGCAGGCTGGCAAAGGGGGGTAGGGGACAGGGTCAGGCACCTCCAGGGACCCACACTACACCCAGCCAGGGAAGATAAAGCTGCAGCAGTACTGTGCCACCTTCAGCAATGCTAGGTTAGTAGCTGGCTTTCACGAACATGACACTTGGACGCTCTAGAAACCAAATGCTCACAGTCAAGTGTAGCACATAGATCCTCTGGTTCATGAATGAGCCGTAAGATCTTTCTGCTACGCTTGCGGAGCTAGCTAGAACGTCAGTAAACGTTTGGCTTCTCTCATAGCTACCTATCCTAAGTGGTAAACAAGTGTGTTCCAGAAGCCAGATATTCACAGGTAAATTCAACAGATCTTTCATTAGAACTGTGTAACCAGCTAGCATAGATGTTAGCGTAATGTTAAAAAGGCTAGCTGATTTTAGCTTTAGCTTTTTTGCGATTATACGACTACTGTTTTCGTTGTTGCAGCTTATCTTCGCACATGGCCACATACCCTGGTCATTACCCTGTGAGGTCTCGGAGACGTTGACTGCCAGCTGGCTGCCGAATGAGTTGACCCCCATCATGCCGCCGTGGGACGCAGTGTTAGCAAGAGATGGGATTTGGTTGT
>JBBPDB010000108.1:39525296-39535296 GCA_037974465.1 Brachypetersius altus
CAGAACATGGTATGTTTTTATGAGGGGGGGCACATTTTAGTGGGCAGTAAAGTCCAAAAGTTTGGAGGACTGCCACATTCTGACTGTGTTTTCAGTGAGTACAGCGGGGTGTTTCCTCAAGTGTGTGATTTTAAGAGGATCGTAGTCTATTCCTGCATCACATGCGTGTGTGTGTGTGTGTGTGTGTGTGTGTGTGTGTGCTTAAAGAAAAAACACTGGCTCCTTCTTGTAATGACCTGTTAGCAGGTATTACTTTTTACTTTTTAACTACATTTGTAATGTATATCTGCTTTTCTTTTTTTTAGATTTTCAACATTATTGTTTGCTTTCAAGGGCCTTTTATTGGTGTTTGTATTAATGATGGTCCAGAAGACCACACACAGCATTCGTAGGTGTTTCCCCACCACGTCTCGCCTCTCAGCCACACATGCCGCACTTCTAGAAAATCACTGGCTCTGTGCAGTCTGCCTTTCTTCCACCTCTCATGGGCATCCTGTTGGTGTGTGTGTGTGTGTGTGTGTGTGTATGTGTAGGTACTTCACTGTGTGTGTGTGTGTGTGTGTTTGTGCGCGCGTGTGTGTGTGTGTTCTGGCCTCCTGCCGCCTTCCCATGTGTATTGTTTTCCTGGTGTGACGCTCTAATCAGAAACGCAGCCTCTTCCATGGCAACGTGGCTGCTGCTGTTGTGTTTCCTGAGCGTTTGTATGTGTGTGTGTGTGTGTGTTTGTCACCTTCCTCCTTCTCCCCCAATATTGAAGCACTCAAACAGGTCCCGTCCTGCCTGCTGCTGCCTCTCTTTGTTGGGCCGGCGGCACAAATGCGGTGCGATAGTGGCGGGGACGGCCAGATGGCAGGCTGATCCCGGCGCTGATGGGATTAGAGCTGTACCTCGCTCGTGTGTGTGTGCGTGCGTGTGTGTGTGTGTGTGTGTGTGTGTGTGTGTGTTGCCCATCTGGCTCCTTTAACATGCTACAGCCCTGCAGACGCGATCCGCTTGTCTTTATTGCATAAACCTAACAACATTACCGCCACTTGGTATGCAAATGGAGCCGAAGCTGCAGGCCTTCCACACGCGGTGGAGGAAAAAACAGAGCAAGTGTGAAAGAGAGAGAGAGAGAGAGAGAGAGAGGGAGAGATTTAACTTTCTTACTTAACATCTCTCTCTTTCACTTTCTCTCCTAACCAGCTATCTCCCTCTTTATTGGGATGCCATCGGTTCTAATTCAGAATCTATATATTTGTACTATATAATGTGGTCGTTTATTTGGGATCTACTCTAGCTTCTAAAGCAGACACTGTTCAGCCAAACAGGTTTTGAATATAATTTCCTTCTGGTAGTGTATAGATAAATGTGTCCCAACACTGGGACTGGGAGAGTGAGAGGGACTTATCAGAATGACTTTAATATAAAAAGGGGCTCTCACTCTCCTAGTTGGGCAGCCCGCTTAGGCCAGGAGTACAGTCCACAGGGGCAACAGCAGAGAAATTACTTTTACTTGAAGATCAGAAGCCAGAGTAAATTCACTGTCTGAGAACATTAGCCCATATTAGATGATTAGATAAGAGCGTTAGAGGAAGACGAGAGTGTGTCGGGCGCACAGTGCATTTCTCTCTCTCTCGCTCTCTCTCTCTCTCTTACTCCCTCACTCTTTCTCCTAACACTTATCGCTTTCAGAAATGTGTTTCTAATCTCATCCTGCCTCTGTGCTTCAGCCGTGAACCTGAGTGTGTATATAGATGGCATCATAGTTCACGACTGTACATGGCCCATACAGACACACACACACACACACACATACACACACACTCGACTGGAAAACAAGTAGGTGTTGTCACATTGTTTGGGTGTGATTGCCTAAAGGCAGCCACGCCAATAAAGCAGGCAGTAAAATAAACTGATAAGTTGACAATCTGGGCTGAAACGTCGAAGGCGGCCGTGTAATATTTCAGCGAAATTAGCGGCGGTAATTACAGAGTTTCGGCTGAAAGTGAAGGCTCGCGCTCATGACAGTCATAAGTTCAAAGTCGGATCTTTCTCCTCTCCTCTCGTGGTAACTGTTCCCAGGCCGCTCTTAAAGCCCCTTATTAGGAGACTAGCGGCAATATCTGCTCGGCCCAAATTTGACGTCTGGGGCGGCTGAAACCCCAGGTAGCTAAGTGGTGCGAAAGGAAACGTGGCGTGTGTGACAGTGTGTGTGGGCGTTTTGAGGAGGAGGTGAGCTTTTAAAACTGTCAGGAATTTTATTCATTTATTTATTTATTTATTTCATTTTCAAGACACGCCAAAAAACTTCACTGTGGCCCGAAACTGGCAAAGAAACTGGCAAAAGACAAGAAACTGGCAAAACTGAGATTAAAGTGCCTTAAATTGGGTGGAATCTAATCGTTTGCTTGAGGTCATGATGACTGTCCTGAGTGAACAATAATGCTACATTAAATTAAATTAATTTCCTGTGAAATAAGCAGATTTTAGACGGAAGGTGGCCGATAAATTGAGGGTTGAAACGGAGTAAAGAGAGCACTGCAGAATTAGGCTTTGAAGGCGAGAAGCCACAACGGTATATAGGTTGGGCCTCTCGCTCTCTCTCTCCCCCTCTCTCGCTCTCTCTCTCTCTCATTCTCTCACCCTCCCTCGGGATGTAGTGAGGCAAGGGGAGAGGCCTGAACCTTCTTAATTGCTCTCCTAATTAAAGGCGGTTGCTAAGCAAAACACACCTACCATCAAACCGGCACAGAAGAGACAAACAACACGTCATGGGGCCAAACGGCTCCAGCGCTCAGGGCACACATGCTCAATTATTTTATTTTCATTCTGCCCCTGTCATTAATAAAAGAACAAAAAAAGAACCCTAAAAACAAATAACTTAGCGTTCTTTGCCTCGCTAGAGTGAGGGGATTAATATCCTTTTGGCCGCTTCATTATACATTACTGGGTTAGTTGATATGGTAATTACTGCTTGATTATAACAAAGAAGATACAAATGTTATGTTTTTAAACATGTGCAGTCTGTGAGGCGGCCATATTCGCACAGGTCTTTAGCTCCATTCGTCAAGATAGGTGTATAATGGTAAAAAAACCAAAACTAGCTTTTTACAAAAACATTCAAAATAAATGTGTTGGTATGACAACAGTGATATTTTAGATAAAACATTTTTGCATAAAGGCTACTGTGTACACTCAGCTAACAATAACAGCACTATAAACAGCATGGAAACAGCGTTCACCTTTTGTTGCAGAAAATGTGGCCCAACATCATTCATGATAAGTGAGAATAATAATAATAATAATAATAATGATATAATAATAATAATAATAATAATTTGAAGGAAGCAGGCAGCAATATAGGAGAATGAGAACTAACCCATGTGCTCTACATGGCGCGTGAAGGAGAAAAGAAGGAAAAACTGTGAGTGCTAGAGCTGAACTAGTGTCCATTCACCTCTACACTAGACTACGCTACACACTCAGGTAGAACAGAGAGGAGGATGGAGAGGTGGCCAAACCGAAGAAGAAGAGGAAGAGGAAGAAGAAGAGAGAAGCAGACAGGGAAAAAAAGAAGAAAGAAAGAGAGAAGAAGAGGTCTAGAAGGTCTGCAAATAATAAATTCATGTAAAATGTGCCTACCATTCTCCAGATAAGGAGGGGCCGTACCTTCAGAGGGGTCAAGACGGCGAGCTCGGCGGCCGTGTTTTGAGTTGTTATGGACGAACATGTTGTCCGAAACGGCCAACACGTGACCGTCCACGTTAACTGTTGTTGATATAACAACCTGAGGAGAGAGTAAAATGGCAACTTGTCATTCAAGCGGGTTTATTACTCAAGTGTTACAGTTTATTACCTAGTTATTACATTCATTCTGAACGCTACAAAATATGACATGGAACTGATAGTCAATATCCCAAGACTGCAGGCTTAATATCCTTAGACTCAATATTCAGTATACAGTTAAGGCCTCGGAAACTAATATGTAAGCTAGTTATAAGAGTCAGCTGAAGCGTGGGTTCGGGTGTTTGCGGTTTGATGGGTTAACATGAGCATGTGTGTGTGTGTGTGTGTTTTCTTCAGGCACTAAACAGAGGCCATTCAGAGTAATTTAGAGCTGGTGAGAACAGCAGGCTTCTCCCAAGACTTGCTATCAGACGCTCTGTCTCTCTTTGTTGTGGCCTTGTTTGAGCGCAACATAACAAAGGCTGTTCCACTTATAGTGGCAGACTCAACATTAGGGCAAGAGCTGTGTCTGTTTGTTTGTGTGTGTGTGTGTGTGTGTGTGTGTGTGTGTGTGGCCCAGTTAGCCGATGATCCCGCACTATGTTATGCTTCTGATCAGCAGGGTTTTTTTGGAATACACACACTCAAGCACACAAACAAACACACACACACACACACACACACCACACACACACAAACACAGCTTTCTTATGGCTCTGTTTGTTTGACTTTTCACCATTCTGCACTGTGCTATGTGAGCTTTATTTTGAATGCTGTAAAGCGTGGTGGCTCTTACGCCTTGCACAGAACGACAGAAAACACACTGGGCACCGCGGCGAGACCCTCAACGTCACATTTAATTTGAACAAAGAATGTGAGGGCAGGAGAAAGGATGAGGGACTTACTGGAAGTAATCATACTGATGTGACAAAGTGTATTGTATTATTAATGTCATTTAATTAATTTGAATTGGGTCATTTTAATGCATTTTTCAGCGTATGTCATAGACTGTGGGCCACCAGTGGGCCATACTGGGGGCAATACAGGGTTCTTTGATAAATGGCTTCCATGAATAACCATTTTAGGACGTTAAACCTTCACATAATGTACACATTCTATACCAGCGGGTTCTTCCAAGACCCTTTACATTGTGTCGATATTCTTTACACTCATTTAGACCAATTACAAAACAAAAACCAAAAGAGGTTTCTTCTATGGCATCACCTTTTGGCACCTTGCATTTGTATAAATATTGCAAGCTGGAGCAGCAGTTCACAGCCCTTGCCTTAGAATCTGCTTTGTCAAGCACATTTTCCTTCTTCCAGAATAATCCATCTAATGAGCTCATTAACAAAGTAGCCATTAAAGTAAGCATCGGAAGTGGGCAGCAGGAAAATAGGAAAAGTGGAAGACAAGGATTAGGAGAGAGACGGTTTTTTTGCAAGTTTCACAAAGAGAGCAGTTGAGGAAAGTTCATAAACATTGCACACTCATTACAGGCCCGTAGGACACATCCATCACTTAACTTTTCATTATTTTCCAAAAATGGAGTGCCCAACTACCCCCCCACCCCCACCCCCACCCCTCGAATGTCACAGCCACTTAATGAAGCTGAACAATATTTAACATTTTCTATTTTAGGAGCCCAGCCGCGGTAGGTCCGCTTGTCAAAAAAGAGAAGATTCAATGCAATCAAGCTATATAAAGCAGATTCAATTTCTTGCTGGAGAGCTACAATTAACCTCTGTAAGGAGAGGAGCTTTTTTTCCCTCCTTTGCTGTTGAAGTTTGGCGGTTACGAGTGTCCAGGCTTTGGTTAAGGAACTATGTTCGAGAGGGTCTATCAAATGCCTGTCACTCAAGGGGTGGCAATTCTGTAGCGCTCGGCCTTTTAACAAAACCTGGGGCCAATTAGGCATTTATCTGGCACTTAGGTGAACAAAGAGAAAAGAGGAGAGGCTCTCATCTGCTCTTTCAGCCGCTAACAGTCTCTCAAAATGCCGCCCGCGGCTCCAGCGCTAACGTTAGCCCATCTGCATTGATCTATTGATATATTGATTAGCTGTTTTCTCTCATTAGGGGCAGTGGGAGTCAGTGCAGTGAGGAGATGGGCCTTGGCTGGTGGGGTGGGGTGGGGCGGGGGCGAGGGGGGTGAGGAGGCCTCTTGAAAAAAGAAAGAAAGAGAAAGAAAGAAGCGCTTTAGCGAATTAGCGGGGTTTGAATTAGCGAGCGCTTTTCTGTTTTTATCTGTTTACCACACAATCCGGGCCCATACAGAAGCACTTAAGAGTGATCTGAGGGGGGAGACGCTTAGCATTTGAATGGAAAGAGTCGGGAAGGGGGGGGGGGGACTGAAGAGAGGGAAATAGAGAAAGAAGCAATGGGAAAAAGAGAGGCAACAAGATGAGGGAAGACAGAGAGATAGACAGAGAGGAAGGGAAGGAGAGAAGGAACCAGAATGATAGACAGAAGCAGGGAGAGAGAGATGGCAAGTGAAGAAAGAAGGAAAAACAAAAGAAAAGGAGAGGTATGAAAAAAATAAAGCTGGTCTGATGCTAATCCTTGCTTTCTCTCTCTCTCTCTCTCTCTCTCTATGGCTCTCACCCTCTCTCTCTATCTGTTAGGATGATGGATAGGCCATGCTCTGGCCCACAGCTGCCGGAGCACAGGATGAGGAAGAGAGGAGCGGGAGAGAGGAAGAGAGGAACGCCGAAAGCATGACCTTGCCATGGGATCTTGCTGGACAGAACACGTGTGAAATTTATTCTGGAGATGGCATTTAGTTAAACACAGAGCCTTCAGGATAAGAGACAGAACCACACTGGCGCAGACAGCTCAGCTTTCCCAGGCGCTCTCTCTCAGCTTGGGGTAAAGAAAACCTCCAAACTTCTGCTACCCTGGCTGTGCGATTGTTCATAGCTAATGCGTGTTAGATCTGAGAGTCGATACCCGTTACCCTGAAAACATGTTCAAATGTCGAGCTGTTGCGTTCAGTGGTAGAGCTCATTTTGGCTTAAACCCGTATCAAACAGGACCAGACCATAAAAGGCTGGAATGTGTATTTGTGTACACAACCACTAATAATTCATAATAATATCTGTAGAACATCATTACTGATAGTAGACCTCAGAGCTTGGAGGAAATTTTAAAGACACTTTATCACACAATGGCTTTTAGCAGTTTGCACAGGTAACGTTTGTGGTGCTGGACACGAGGAGATTGCTCCGATGGCTTGTTTCCATCATCTGCCCCACAGATTCAAAAAAAAGAGAAATCCCCCTCAATCCATTTATAGTAGCTGTAGGTTTCAGGAACATCGGGGCAGCGGGAGAACAGAGAGAAGGTGGAAGTTTGCTGCTGGATGTTCTCTGTCTTTAACAGAGTCATACATATGGGTCCCCACTCCTCTCTCTGAGCTGGAGGTGCTGAGGCAGCTCCTGAGGAAACTCTGCCGAGGGCCCTGATGCTGTGGTAAGACCACTTAAACCTTCAGGGAGGAAGGGAGATTAGAGAGAGAGAGAGAGAGAGAGAGAGAGAGAGAGAATCCACTGGTTCTATTGTGCGGTGGCACATCACTAGTGACGGATGTTTCTTTTAGTCACCGCGGAGACAGAAAGGACACTTCCTCTCACTCCAGCTACTGACCTTCTGCTCTGGACGCATGGATCAATATCATCCACTGACCCTCCGCCGCATGAAAAATGAAAAGTCCGCCACGGATGCCTGTTCCAGGCGCTACCCTCAGCTATATGTCTATATAACCCGAGTGGATCCAGATACACTGGTGTTAACAGGAGCCAAGGCTACCGATTCTCTGGGTTTGCGAATGAGTAGCTGTTGGAAATCTCAGCAAGCTTCTGATGTGTCTTTTACCACCCTAGCAAAAACAGTCTGATGTAAAATAATTGGCTTGTGGCTCTACACAGAATCATTTTAAAATGTTTTTTTTTAAACACCAGCTTCTCCAAAATAAAGAAGAACCATTTAAACACGCACTGGATCTTCACCCATTGCCTTTAATACAGAGCACCAAGGATCTTCAAGGGCAAAGTCAATGCCATTAACTCAAGAACCATCTGAACGTTTAAAGATTTAATGGTTCTCTAAGATGAAAATCTTGTTTGCAGCTCTTCAATGAACTTTCTCTTCATATCTGCTCTGCGAAGAATCAGAGCCGGGACCCTAATTCTTACAAGTCCATGAGGGCTATAGAAGAACCCTTTTGGCTAAGAGTGAATCCTTGAAGAACCTCAGAGGCTGAGGAACCAAAGGAGTTAATTGAATCAGTGCTAGAGTTTATTCAGCTTTATAAATATTTGCAGTGGGTCAGGGTGTTTTTGGAGCAGAGGAGTAGGATGCTACAGCAGGTAATTCTTTCCCTTTCTTCCTTTTTCCCCCAAGAGAGGAACTCTCCCACACTATATCCTCCCATCTACCAGCTTTAAAATACCAGCCATACAGAGTGGTGTAGTCAACCTTTACTCTAGAATGAGCACAGAGGGAGAGGGAGAGAGAGGGAAAGAGAGAGAGAGAGCGATAAAGAGAGAGAGACTCACCTGGAACCGGCGCATGTCTCGCGGGTTGCCTGCATTCTTCAGGCAGTTTTGATTGCACTTGAGGAAGAATTTCAAAAAGAATCTGTAAGAGATCACAGAAGGGGAAAGCTCCATGTTAGACAATCAATGCCACATGAACATGAACACACACACACACACACACACACACACTCACTCTTACAAACTCACCCAAACTCACCCAGGACAGATCAATAGCTCAGAATATAAACATGGACTTCACAACTCCCTCCCAGCCGAGGTGGGAAAACTCCACAAGTTGTAAATTTGCGAGTCGTAAACCCAACAGCCACAACACTTAACCACAAAGACTGACAGGCTTAATCCCTGCACACACTCTCTCACACACACTGTCTGGATACATTATCAGGACATGGCTCTATACATTATATACTCCTTATAAGGTTAAAGTTTAGTGCTATATGCTACAATTGTTTAAAGAATCAGATTCTATGGTTCAATATATATATGTATGTACCCGTATATATTGAGTATATATCTCCAAAATAAAATCTGCAAAACGTGTATTTTCTTGGTTTTTCTCACCTTTCGTGTCTTAAGAACTTTTTTGATTAGTTCCTTACAATATTTTGACTTTACGCAAAGTAGGAACTGGTGTTTTGGGTAAAGTATGTAACGATGTAACAACCTACTAAAAGTGGCATTTCTACGTAAATATCTATATGTAACACTTAGGTGTTCATATGTTTAAAGGTACGTGTGTTATATAGTCGAAAAGAAATGGTTTGACCCTGAAAAAGGCTTTTCGAATCTCCAAACTCGTTTTCTTTACACAGCGAGGACATTTTTGTTCTGAAACTGTACAAGCAGCGACACATACACACTCCCACACCCGCACAGTAATGATGATCAGTGTTTTGTTCAGGAGCATCCCAGTGGATGTCTCTCCGTCTGAGTGGTCTGTCTGTCCGTCTGATGCATACAAATCCCACAATTCCCTTTAGAACCCATCTGTCCACACTAACAGGAAGTAGGCTGAAATTTTGCCACCCTCCCCTCCCTTCGTCTTTCTCTCCCTCCCTCCCTCCCTTCCCTTTTCTCCTGGAGCTCCACCCTGTAATTAAAGCGAGGCAAAACGAGCGCACCTGAGCCCCCCTCATCATCGGGAGACACTCGAGCACTTAACAAGGTGAGAGCTAAAACTTCCAGCTCCATCGCACAATTAGAGCAAGGCCAGCAGCGGCCAGCAATTACAGCACAAATTACAACCCACCTAATCTGCTCCGCAAATGTCATGTGTGTGTGAGAGTCAGGGCAGGTCCCTCCAGACGCACACACACACACACACCCATACACTTAAGCCCACGAACTCCTGTGAGAACGAGTAAGTGTGGAGCAAGTGGATCCTCTCAATCTGTCCTTTTCATTCCACTGATGTTTTCCTTTCTTGTTTCCTCAGGTCTCATCACTTCTCATCTCTTAAAAAGGTGTCCGAACAAGGGAAGCCGAGAAGAGAGGGATTACGGAGGAGAGAAGTGGCTTTCTTCTCCCTCTCCTCCTCTCTCTCAACCTCAACCGCCAAATTTCTTTTGTTTTACTATACGCTCATAAATATCCGTATTACATAGTTATTAAACATAATTACTTACATATTTAAAAAGTTTTATTGAATTTGATGGTGATTCTGTGTCAGTGGGTTTACGTCTGCACCTCTGGCCTTTTCCCCATTGGTTTCAATGTCAAATCATAAAAACATAT
>JBBPDB010000108.1:39565328-39580370 GCA_037974465.1 Brachypetersius altus
TTTCATTTTGTAAAGCTGCTTTGTGACAATGACCATTGTTAAAAGCGCTATATAAATAAAATTGAATTGAATTGAAAGTTTATCAGTGCTTGGGTAGTACTGAGGGATATCGCTCATATTCAGAATCACTTGCAAACATGATGTTTAAGCTCGGGTCTGAATGTCTCCTCATTAAATAATACATTATATGTCTAACAGAAAGCTATCAGTACTCAACCAAGTGACTCCCTATACTGCATTATTTGGATGCAGGAGCTGTGAACACACTATAAAGGGAGTCGTTTGAGATTAAGTCAACATTAAAAAAGCGAATGCTTGTCAAAGAATGTCTTAAAACATATAATGATGAACTGATTGTGTTTGTTTTGATTGCGCAGTTTGTTTGTACTCTAAACGTTAAACAGATAGATTTGATGTAAATAAAAATATTGTTTGTTTATTTATGTATTTGGAAACTGTATTTGATTACAGACCGACGATGCAGTAATCAATACAATGTGTGCGCATGTCTTTCGGCATGACGTCCTGTAGGTCGCGCAGAAGAATGGCATTTTTAAAAAGTATCTCTTAAACTCAGGCCCCCATGGGAACTTGTGGTTTTCTGTGTCATTATATAACTGCAAACTCCTGGACAGATGAGACTGGCTAATGTGTTGCAGATGCGGCTCGCTCCTCCTGCCCGGGCCTTCAGAGATTTGAGAAAGTGCCACTTCCAAAGCTGAGAGAGACTGAATGTGCTGCAAGGCTTTAACTCATGAGTCGGGGTGGACAAGCTCTCACAGTGAGGTCATTCCATCATACACACACACCCACATACACACCCAAACACACACACACACACACACACACACACACTTGGACTCGAGATCCCTTATACACACTTAGACATGCTTAGCAGGGTGTGAGGGATCTGATTCCTTAGCATGTGTTCATATGTGTGTGTATGTGTGTGTATGGGTGTGTGTGTGTGTGTGAGTGCAGGTGTGGTCTAGTCAGCATGCACTTAGCTGGAAATTACCCACGAAAACCTCTCAACATATTTCAGCCATTCTGTCATTAGTGTTGCAAGAGAAGTTGTGCCCTTTTTGCTTATGACACATTCCACTCTGGATGCTTTATTTTCTCTCTCTCTCCTTCCCTCTCGCTCTATTTTGTTTTAAATCCATGCACTGTCAAAAGCAGATGTTAGGGAAAGTGGGGGGAAAAGAAAAGTAAATACTCGGTAAAAGCTCCACAGCCAGGCGGTTCCTGCTGTTGTTTTTCATTCGCCACTGTTTCTGCCGCGCTCAATGAAGGGCAGTGGCACAATACTTTTTCATTCAGCATATTGAACAGGCTCCCGGACAAGCCGCCGAGTGTTTTTATTGTTAATCGATGCCAATCCATTCCGAGCCTTGATGTTAAATAGAGATCAATACGGCCAAGCTGTGGCTGGATCTGATTTCAATCGGCCGGGCCGAGCGGTGGGTTTTAATCGGAGGGTAAATCAAAGCCAGGGAACATAAGTCAGGTGAATTAAAACAGACTGCTGGGGACCTTTCTCGCCGCCCGACCAGCACCAGGAAATACCTGTCATATTTTATTATTGCTGCCAAACCAGGTTTATTCACCACCTCTCTGCTCTTTTTTCCCTTCCTTTTCTTCGTTTTAGAGAATTGGAGGAGGAGGAGGAGGAGGGGTGGGGTAATCGCTAAATAGCCGAGGATAAAAAAGGACATCTAAGTCCTTTAGCAGCTCGGCGTCCAGATAGAGGGAGAACAGAGGGAAAGTGCTCCCCTTTTTACACGTCTCAGCTTTAATGATCGATTCGGGGAGAGCGGGCAAAATCGATGGTGGTCCTTTACCTTCAACGAGCCACATTTCATCCGGAAAAAAGATCATAAGAATCTCCCTGATTTGCGAATTAGTTCTCGGGGATCTCTCCAAGATCAGGCCTGTGAGTCGCACTAGACTACAGAGACATTCGCGGTTATGATAAAAAAAAGAGAAGGGGGGGGGGGGGGTTGAATCGGCACTTGAACTCTCTCACTCCACCTTTGAGGTGTAAAAACCCACAGGCATCCATAATGTGCGCCCCTTGTCTTAAATTTCTGCCACATCTCTCTTCAAAAAAGCCCTCTTTTATCTCTCTTTCTCTCTCTCTCTCTCTCTCTCTGCGCTTTCTTTTGGAGGGCTCTTCAAGCGAGAGGCCTGCGTGTCTGATGGGGGTCGAAGGGCCTCACTGTTTTCCTGTAGATAAGCATCATCAGAGGGCGTCGTTAGCCGAGCCTCCAAAAAAAAAAAAAGCCCGTCAGCGAAGCCAGAATCCATACGGTTCACGGGGGCCGGGCAGATTTAATGAAATATGGCCGCCGCTATAGTGGTGATTGATCGGGCGAATGGCCGCGGCTTCTCTGGGCCCCGCTCCGTGGCCCTCTCCTCCTGCGGTCCATCTATGATGATAAATTAGCGTTAGATGGAGCCTAATGAGTTTACTAAACATTTGGGATTTGCGCTAATAAACTGGCAGGCTAGGAAGCTAGCAGCGAGCGTGAGCAATCCCCGAGCTCCCCCTTATCGCAGGGACATGACAGTTAAACCACGCTTCCAATCTGCCATCGATTCATCATCCTGGCGCCATTGTGCATGCTTCACAAGAGGATAATTATGCAGCCACCACATCACAAGCACTCATATTTCCCTGAGAGAGCTGGCGGCCAATCACCCGACGCCTGCACGCTACTTTATTGATAAGGTTTCTAATTACTATTATTACAGTTATTGTCGTTATTACTGTACTGTGTTCAACAACTTTTCTCTCTTCTGCATAATTTGCAGTGCTAATGAAGGTGGTACGTGTTTTAATGAATATTCAAGTGCCGCTTAAAGAAATCCCTGTATTTTTTGTAACTAAAAATTTTTTTTTTGTTTCTATTAGATGCAGCTGTTGATAAAGCAGCAAACATGATTCATTGCACATTAATAGGATATAAGATTGTTTTGCTAATTGTCTTTGTGTTGTGAGAGCAAACAGCTCTCGACTATTGAGCAAATATTTGTCATCTCTAATGACGCCTTATCAACTGCACCTGACCTCCTGCAACACCCATAAATCAGCGTCACACCCCGTATTTAAAGGCATGAAAATCAGGCCCTGCTTTTAGCCTAATAAACTGCTGGACAGCACTGGGTTCCTGGACAGCGTAATTGCTGGGAATCATTCTAATGAGGTCTTGGGAAACATGAGTAGAGGTTCTCTTATAATGACAAATCGCCGCGAGCTAGAGCAGGGCTTTCTGTCTGCGGCTCTCTTACCCTCTTAACCCCGAGCGGCTCGCTCGCTCACTCCCTCACCACTTTGCATTTTGATATTTTCTACATTTATTCATTTATTTATATTCATCTTATATATTTATTTTTTTTTTTACTGTTCCCTTCACTTATCCTTACACACTGTGCGCAGGTCTTGCTTCACAATAAGAAAAATAGCTACAACCATATCCTCCTCTCTTCCTGTGCTGCAAGCGAGTGTAATCTGCACTCAGAGGTCCTTTTCATTCGGCAGGTGAAAATGTGCTTTTGTTATCAACGAGACGGGCCGCTGGCCGATAATCTTTTGACGGCAGAGTGGGGGACGACTTATATTTAGAGATAACTTGTCAGCTTTAATAAATGATACTTATTTGCTGCAGTTTTTGAAGGTTTGGTGGAGGATGGCTCCAGCAGGGCAGGCTCTGGGGACCGAGAGTGGCCAAGGCCCAGTGCTTCTCACTGGGGGGAGACTGATGACTTGCGCCCAATGTCCAGATCGCTGGCCTGTGACCTGCGAGTGGTGCGAGCAGTACCATGTCCAATACAATCCACACACAGTTTCCTAACCTAATCTCAGCGGTGTCACACGACAAATTGCCACTATTCAGAAAAATGGGAATGGATGGAGATTGGGTTGGGGGAGAAGGAGTTGTAGGTAAAGACAGAATAAGGTTGGGATGATGGGATGCCGGTGTGGATGGATGGATAGATGGATAGGAGGAGAGCTGGATATCTCCTGTAGTGTGTAGAGAGGCAGAAGAGTCCCAGCAGAAGTCTGATTTACAAACCCCTCCTAATGCGAAACAAATGTTGTGGGTGTGAATCTGCGCTCACTCACACAGCAGTGGGTTCGGGGCGGGGTGGGGGTGGTCTCTTTGCTAGGCTCTGGCCTGTGAGGCACAACAGCATCTACAGGCCCTAAGAGGGTAATGAGGGCTGCATTTACTGCCAGCCATGCGCCACACTCCACAAACAACTCTGAGTGGTCCATTAACACAATTAAACTTTATAAAGACACACCACATGTCCGAAACAACAGCGGTTAGCATAAGCTGCGCTTCACTAGACGTGTTTAGGTAAGTAAGTCTGCAGGAACTGAATAAAACACGTATCGTCGTTTATTTTAAAGAAGAGAAAGAAGAGGTTACCTTTTAATATTAAAAAAATTACAATTTCTTTCAGTTTTCGCCAGATCTTGGCCGAGACATCGTCATGAAACATCACACAATGATAAACACAAGGGCAGCCGGTGTTTTCAACTGGGCTCAAACAAAACAAACGTTCTTGTGACATAAAGATTTTCTAATGACAGCAACAACTTGCTCATTTTGGAGTGTGATTCTGCACGCTGAAGATTGGGGAGAGCAGACGGGACAGAGGGAGGGAAGGTAAAGTTCTCAGCTGGACGCTGTAAATGGGAACATGCTGCCTGCATTCATGAAGAGCAGCGTCACAAACCCTGGCCATGCATTCCACACAGTCCGCGCCTAACCAAAACTGATCCAATTTGCCTGCTTGTTATTCCAAAGGAACATGCACCCACGCCTGCCTATTGAGTAACAACAGACCCTCTCCAACTGTCTGGGGTGCACATGTGTGCGTGTGTGTGTGTGTGTGTGTGTGTGTGTGTGTGTGTGTGTAATTGTATTTATGTGTGAAATCATTTTTAAATATGTAGATCTTTTCTTTTTGTGAGATTTTCTTCTTCGATTCTATATAGATGCAATGTATGCTTCACGTATCTGTGCTGTTTTGTTTGTGATTGTGTGTGTGTGTGTGTGTGTGTGTGTGCGGTCGTACTTGCAGCATGCTATGATGACAGGCTCAGCAGGAGCGTTCACACTGCCCGACAAAAGGGGTGTGTCGCCGCTTTGTGCTCTCAATCAAATAAAAGGCCTTTTTAGAGCACATATGTCCCTCTCCTCACAGTTCACTCAGATTAGACTTTCAATACCCCCACCAGACACACACACACACACACACACACACACACACACTGGGGTTGGTTTATTTAAACTCTCCTCTTCTAAGCTCTCTCTTCTCTCGTCTTCGGTTCTTTCTGCCACAGCTTTCGCAATGTCCACTGCACTTTCTCACCAGTGTGTGTGTGTGTGTGTGTGTCTGTGTGTGTATGTGTGTGTGATACGTCTTTCAGCAGAGACTCTGTGGAGCCACTTTCTTCCGTTCTCTGGGCCCATGCTACATGTCTTACAACAACACTAGCTCAGAGAACCCCCTCCTCTCAACACATGCTAAAGCCATTTCCCCACACACACACACACTCACTCACTCACTCACACACACACACACTCACACATGCAGCCCCTGGGGGGTGAGGGTATTGAGAAAGACAGACTGCACTCATGGTCATTACCAAAAACAAAACATCTGTACATTAATGACGTCGCTGCTGCCTTCAGTGTACATAAGTACTTCTCAGATGCTCCAAAACACGCAAATACAAACAGGTGTCCGACTTTCTTTAAGGCTCTTATAGACTTCCGGTTAAACCTAAAAGAGTCTGTACTGAATCTGAATGTGATTCTGAGCATGTGTGTGTCCACACTACCGTTTCTAAGTCTCATAGCAACATAAATGAAACATAAATATCATTTCTGAATTGGTATCACTTCACCTGAGGGCCAGCATTCAATCGCACAAGTCTGCCAGCATAGACATTTATTAGGACTTATGCCAAAAAGCATCATACTTTTGGGTAAATGACATCAAAACTGACATCAAAAAGCTGTCGCTACAACTGATACTTGAAATAAATGCTAATGCAGGTGTTATGAGAGACCTTGCAGTCCAAACAATAGATGTGTGTCATTTGACGACCGCAGCATCTCTAATCATTAAGTGGAACTTTCACAATGGAAATACTCAGAATGAATCTCTGCGCTTGACCTCATACCAGTGACTTATCTGCCTTGTAAAATTACCGTTTTAGTGAAGCATTCTTTATTTATTTATTGGGTGTGTAGCTGCCCCATAGCTTGGCGAATGCTGCTCTACAGTAAAGTCTTAGTGGTTTTTTAAGTAGTTTGCTGAAGTCTTGATGAAGTGCCAAGTGAGTTTAAACTGCTGATCCTAAGGCTTTGCATGTTCATCCTCACATTAATAACTATTCAACATATACAATGGTAACTAAATAATTGAGGAGGTTAAGTACGCGTCCAGCTCTGCTTCCTTCCTGCAAACTTTCTGCTGCACTGCTGCCAAACTGAGCTTGTACTTGTGTATGTTTTTTATGAGTGTGTTTTGTTAAGTTATAGTGTAGGAAATAGTTTTGAAGAGTATTGTAAAAAGTGTGTAATGCAGTACATCTGTTAGACTGTAAGCAGTGTGTGTGTGTGTGTGTGTGTGTGTGTGTGTGTGTGTGCCCGGGGTAGCGGCGGCGAGGTTTTGGCTTTTTGACCACGCTGGCTGTTTCTCGTTTTCTGTGTGAGTGTGAGCGGAGTGCTGCCTGCCAAAAGCAGGTTAAGCTCTCTGCCTTTCCCCCCTCCTGTAGATCTGGCAACCGTCCCTCTACTCCCTCCTGGAGATCTGGCAACCCTTTACTTCCTGGCATAAAAGGTGACAATCTTCATTAAAACCTCTTACAGACAACTGTCAGTTATCCTCAGTTCGAGGAAGCCAGCTGTTCTCTATCTCTCTCTCTCTTTTTCTCTCTGTGTCTCTCTCTCTGTGTCTCTCTCTCACTCTCTATCTCTCTCAGCTGCATGTGTTCTGAAGAGTTTCAAGGTGAGAGTGTCATCTGCTCAGTGCACAAAAAGGTATTTCTGAATATCATTATTTTTGTGCACAAAGACAAAGGACCAATTAACAAATTATTCCAAAAGACTGTTATGCTACAAGTTGCGCTACCTCTTGCACAAAGGGCCTTAAGTATGTTAATAGCTGTAATGCATTTCCATATGAAAACAAGTACACATTTTTAGTCATTGAGCCATTTTCCAAACAAGTTCACAAAGTCATTACATGCTGTACACACTCCAATATTAATATAAGTTTTTATAGACCTTTAAATCCCAAGGGCTTGGATACAGGTCCTCACAGTTAAGACCACGTCATCTTCACTAAAGTTTTTACACCTATAAACCTTAACCGAATGAATAGTAAACATGTTGGACAATCAATTCCATGATAAACAGATATTCATGCATACTTTCTAATGCGCACTGCAAGTGGAATCATGCTTCTGACATATATAACAGAAGCCTGTGCTCTTAGAAAGTGGTTTCTGTGCAAAAAAAAAAACAATTCATTTAAATTTTTATTGCATCATTATGAAATATTTCTGCTAAAATTAGAAGAGAAAAAAATGGCTGTAGTTTTATCCAAATAGTGCTAACCGACATGTAAGCACTGCGCTTTATACATTTTTTATCATGTAGCTGATAAGGCTGTGTGGAAGAATGTGCAGTAGTGTGTTTGCGCTATCAGCGTACTCCCTTAGAGGGGTTTCTGACATCTCTGACTGTCTCCTCTACTCCCTCTATCGCACCCGCTCCACTCCTCCACACACACACACACACACACATGCAAAAACACAAGCGATCCCTTGTACATGCGTCTTCCAGAGGAGGTTCGCATGCCACAGGCAGAATCAGACAGACCTGAGCCGAGCGCCTTGTGACTGAAGGTTCAAAAGCGGTGTGCAAAACACACCTGCACCTAAAAACAGCAGCCGCTTAGTACGGCCAGATACACGCAAACACACACACTCACACACACACGCCGCATTAATGACCTCTTAGAATAACACAAATACCCCCCACTAGCACTGCGGTGCTCCAGAAAACACACGCCGCAAATGCAGCGCAGAGGGAATGGGCCTTTTTATTGCTGCGTAGGCTCCTTTAGCAGTGGTCAGTGGAATTTGTAGCACGACCTGAGCCTTACTTATTCAGTTCGCAAGCTGGCTGAAGGGGAAAGAGCTGTTTATTTTTCCTGTGTGTTTGTGTGTGTGTGTGTGCGCTTGTTTTTATAGATTTTCAGGACAAAATTACCTTCTGAAGCGTGTCTCAGAGTCTTAGATAGATATGCAAATGGAATGCATTAAAAAGACATACAGTCACATATAGGTGGGGAACAGCCTGGTATTGCATATTTATAATCATGTTATTACATACATACGTATACATGCTAATATATACTTGCGCAGAATATGTAAGATCTGTGTTATACATGTAAAATGAGGACTATTACACAGATAATATTACAATCAGACACTTAAATATGTAATGCCTACTGGTCGTTTTTATGACCCTACATCCTGACACTGCATAAAAACAAATACGCTCATGTGCAAGTTCACGTGTCCATGTGTAGCGGGGTTGTTTTTTAAATGTGTGTGTGTGTGTGTGTGTGTGTGTAAAAGGTAACGGTAACGGAAAGCTTGCTGACTGCCTCATAAATAAGGGCAGCAGAACACACCTGTGCGGCTGCTGTAGTGCGGCTGTGAGGCTGTTACCTGGCCAGAGATATATCTGCTGTCTGCTCCCCCATTAATCAGAACTAATGAAGCTCTAGTCTCTCTCTCTCTCTCGCTCTCTCTCTCTCTCTCCCTCCTTCTCTCTTGCTCCCTCATTCTCCATCTCTTTCTCACACTTATAAAAACAGCCTCCGCGCACTAAGACACACGAACACAAGATATGAACTTGCAAACACACGCGCTTACTTACACTCGCTCATACACACACATGAATGTCACCTGAGTGAGGAACAAAAAATAAGATGCAGAACTGAAATGGCTGGAGGCAAAAGTAACAGCTGAGCATCCCTCTGCTGCTTACTATGAGAGAAAGTGAGAGAGAGCGAGAGACAGAGAGAGAGAGGAGAGAGCAACAGAGCACTCACCACTTAACACTCTCTTAATTACTCTGCATACAGGTCTGTGAAAACCTGCCATTCAGGAGCTTTTCCAAACAAACCCCCCTCCCTCTCTCTCTCTCTCTCTCTCTCTCTCTCTCTCTCTCTCTCTCTCACTCTGTCTGTCTCTCTCTCTCTCTCATCTGCACACCTCCCCACCACGCGTCCCTCTCTGCTCCGCCACTGATATGTAATTAAAGACGTCTCCAAAATCCTCTTCGACAGCGCGGGACGCAGCCAAAAATGTAAATGACATTAAGGGACACAATGAATTGAATTTTTTTGTTTAATGTCCCTCCTTTTTTCGTCGCCACTCATTATCCATAGGGCCCCCCCACCACCACCACCACCGACACACACACACACACACTCACAAAAGCTCTGACCTTCTAAATGCTGGCATTTGTTCAGCCCCAGCACGGAGCGGGCCGCAATCGAGCATCCGCACACCGGAGAGAGGGAGGAGAGAGAGCGCTTCAAGAAGAGCCGCTCCATCACACACAGCAGAAACAAACAAAAGATGTAAAAATAAAAATAGAAGAGAGGAAAACGTATCAAAGAAAGGAGCAGGATGGTCCTGTTTTTAGTGATAAAAAAGTAAAAAAAAAAAAACAAAGAAAAATCTGGAGTGCATTCGTGTATACGTGAGGACTTCCTCGCACACGACTTTCTGGCAAGGCCTGCTAATAATCAGCCGTAATCCTTTCAGACAAACCCCCTCGTTTGGAAATATAATGAATGTTAAGCAAAATCAGCAACAGGCCTGAATTACGGCTGAGGCCCAGTAGGAGAACAGGTGCAGACGGCTGGGCTATAGGAATAAACCGTCCCGCCACGCAACTGTGTACGGACAAAAGAAGAAGGGGGGATTAAAAGTCAATCTCATGCATTATTCAGGGGAAGGGAGGCTGTCTGCCAGGGGTCAGGCTGTCTTGACCTTTGTGACAGGAAGTGAAAGAAGATCGGTGGCTGGAAAAGCCCAGAGTCAGTGCGGTATTATTAGTTCTGCGGATGCGGCCGGAGCAGCAGAAATCACCCACAATCCGGCCTGCTAGCACGGGTTCTAACCTGTCTGGTAGAGCTTATGTAGCACACATCACTTTACATTAGACCTCTGTGTTCTCTCTCCCTCTCTCTCTCCCTCTCTCTCTCCCTCTCTCTCTCCATTTTTCGACCCCTTTCAAAATCCCTGCAGATCAATAATCCATGCCAATGCGGGAAATATTTAAAGATGCACTGCGATCGAATTTCTGCAACAGCTGTTAAACGCAACCAACTTTTTCTTTCTTTTGCTGTTTTTTTTTTTTCCTAAGCTGTACCAAAGTCCAAGAGAAAATAGGATAAACAGATGTCTGGCTTGCCTACAGGAAAATAGGACACATTTGGAATGATAAGTCTCCTAAACTCCATTGAAAATGCCAGGAGCGTGAGGGTGCCAGTTACTGTCCGCGCCCGTGCCAGCGAGCAGCGCGCCTGGCCCGTGTGCCATCTGGGAAAAAATGGTGCTGAGAACATTATCGATAATGGATCACGAGTTACTCTGGTCAGCATGGCCCTGTCTGTCTCTTTCTCTCCGCCTCTCTGTTTTCTCCGTCTTTCTAAATCCCTCTTTTTCTGTCTTGCTCTTCCTCCTCTCCCAGGCCCCCCTCAGTCAAATGTTTTGATTGTAACGTAATCAGCCCTCTCTTGTCTGCCGAAACAATCCTTCCATTCACTTTCGGGATCCGCTCCCTCCATGTCCGTGCAAACCATTATCTCCCAGCGCCTGTTGAACATGAACATATGAAGGCATCCCTGCTTTCCTCACACCATTCACTTCAAATCCCCAAACCCTGCTGTCATGATCTGTTCTGCTAGTCTCCTAGTGGGGGATATGGGGCAGAAATGAGTCCAAAGGCATTAGATTGGGGAGAAACTAGCCCCGCACCACGTCCGTCCTCCCCAACTTGGAGCTGCACTCCAAACTGCACCCCAACCGAAAGTGAATTGAAGTTCTTTAACTTCCCGCTGCATCTACAATGCTAATGTAGCTGACCTGAATGGAACCTTCTAATCGCATGTTAGCACTGTGCAGGGTGTGCGTCTGTGATGTAGGACACCTTGGATGAATGAAGTTCAAGGAAATGACACCCAAAGTTAAAACTGTGGCACTTTTCATGGGCCCTGTCCTGGTTCTTCGTTCTGGGAGCGAAAGGATAAAATCATCTTCTCATAGTAGCGATACACAGACAATGCATTGGGCTAATGAAGCACGTCTGCCTTTGTGATCACGCAGAATGGATGAAAACGATACTCCCGGCTCTTTCAGGCGGTCTACAATGAAAATGTGAGCTTTTTTATCCACTGTTTGAACTTACGACAATATCCCCTCCTTTTGCCGCGGCCTCTTTCCCTGAGACTCAATCCCTGCTCCACTGTTCCCCTTTTCCTATTTTACTTGTGTTACACGCATTGTCCGCCAGATTGAAGCACAAAGCGCTGACACCCGATCTCTCCAACTCTATTTAGCTGGGACACAAAGCCAAGCAATTTATGGGAAGAGCCAGTGCGTTAAATATCAATGACGCCCTGTTGTACAGTGTTCAGCATGTGTCTCTTTGAAGGTAAATATATACTGTAAGCTCGGCTGTGAGGATGAATGGGCTCAGGGTGGCCGAGGCGATGCAGGAACTACCAGAAAGGAAGTGAGACATGTTTTATCTTTTGCTCCAAAAACCAAAACAATCCCCCAACCGCCACCACCACACACACAGCTCTGCTCCTCCTCTCTCCACTCCGCTACAGGGCAGTGTAACACAATTCTCTCCATTAAAACATCCTGCTACTAATTACTGTTCACACGCTGTAGCGACGTATCAGCGTATCTGTTCAAACACTCCACTCATTCATGTGGAAGAAAACGGGAAGTTACAGAGCGTGGCTCGCGCCTGTCACCTCAAACGCTCCGCTTAGCAAAGCAGAAACAGCAGGAAAAAAGGTTACACACGACAGGGACAAGTTAATCCATTTGATCAATGCACATGACAGTAAATAACCCTTGTTTAAATGATACTGTCAACAGACCACCCTGTCTGAGTTCCACATGCAGGTCAAATCATAGTATTTTAAGGACTATCGCTGCCACATTCCCACTAATGGCATGTCAGTGCTCTTCGTTCAGCCTTTCCAAGTCACTCTTGTGCAGCATAACGCTCCAGACTGATTTGCTCCACATTATCATGTAGAACAGCAGTGTTTCCAAAGCATGACCACATGACGTGTGACAGGAGGAAACTCGTAGAGCTCAGAACATGCAAGCACGGCCATAAATTCAGCACCCAGGGAGTGAGTCCTTTTTTTCCGACACTTGACACACACACACATACTCTGTCATGTGCACACACACACACACACACTCGATGCAAGTCCTGAGCGACAGCAGCAAGTGGTTGTGCCTATTTGATTACTAATAAGAGAGATGTTCCCTCTGTCAGATACCAAACATTCTCCACTAAGCAAACAGCTATTTCAGCTAGTCAAACATTAGCATTGCTGTCCACTGGTGGTGCATATTTTTGCCTCAGCTCGGCTTGTTGTCTTCCTACCACCACAATCTCATATCTCACCCGGTGGACAGCAAAGTTGGCAATTGGGGAGATAAGTTTGCAATGTCGACAGAGCAGAGACAGCAAGAGTCAGACGGAGAGAGAGAGAGAGAGTAAAAGAGAGAGGGGGGGGAGCAATAGGGAGAGAGGGTAGAGGGCCATGGTCTCTTGCTACTGGCACAGAGTTCCACTTGTTCATGGCTTTTTGCTGCAGCCTTTATGGAGCAAGGTGGGCTTGTTCTAGCTCACTAATCTCCAAGAGGCCCAGACAGCAGCAGCAGCAGCAGCCAGCGCACTGTGTCTCATCTGCCCCACACGTGTACACTCTGCTGAGATAATTGGTGATAAGGAAGCACTACAAGACTCTCTGAGCGTTTGTAACCTTGAGGTAGAGCTCGCAAAAGAGAGTCGTCAGCACATGAAATAAAATTACACAGAGACGAAGAAAAACATCAATTACCAATGCTGCGGGAGCCAGTGTATTTAAGCATGCTAATGCTAATGTTATCAACATGTAAGTGCCAACAACCAGCTGAGAAATACTACTCATTACCCAGGAGCAGCAGCACAGGAGCTGAGCATAAACATACACACACACACACACACACACACACACACATGCACTCGCATGCGCCAACGCTCCGCCGCACTAGTCATGTGGACCCTATAAGAGAAACAAAGCCTGTGTGAAGCTGTGAACAGGCATCTCTAGCACTTACAGAGAAGATAATAAGGGAAGAGGAGACAGAGGCGAATAAAGCACTTGTTAACAAATTAGGATAAAGAAGGAGGCAGAGCTGCAAATCTTAAAGCCAAAAAAACGCTCTCTAGGCATAAAGGACTGCTCGGCCGGCACAGAGGAAGGGCTAAGGAAACTACTTCCCCTGACAACTCAGCTAGCAATTACAGAGTCCCTAAAGACACCCCCGGGTTTTTCCAAGTCAACCCACCTGCGCAGGGCAAATGCACGCACACACATCACACACACATACACTCACACAGCAAACAACCAGCCTAGTGCCACCCAGTACACATGGGTACACCGACACACTTCCAGGAAGGAGAAGGAAAAGGAGAAGAAAGCGGAAGCAGGCCCTTACCTGTCGATGATTACAGGGTCTGAGGGTGTCTCATTTCTGTTGCCACAGCTTTTCTTGTCACAACACCGGCTACAAAAGGAGAGACAAACAAACACTCAGGGAGTTCAGATGGAAGCCTGCATGAACGTATTAGTGCCTGAGCTCCTGCCCCATCACTTTCTCATCCCCTTTATATTCGGGTAGGCGGAGGGTGCTGGCTGGCCGTCCCTGACGTTGTGTGGTTTTGGGGCAAACCGGGTGGTGAGTAAACCAGAAGACGGGGAACAGCATGTCTCAGTGTTTGTCTTGGTGCTGGAGCAGCGGACAGGATGGGAGTGTGTTGTGGAAGAAACGGGGATGGAGGGGGGGGGGATGCCAAGAGGCAGGAGGATCACTTTCACAGCTTCGCCTTTTGTTTACCTCTAATTGTCAAGCTGTTATATCTGGAGAGGATGCAAGATGCCACCTTCAACCACCGTTTCTGTGGGGCACTTATTAATTACCAGCTCAAAAGCCTGCATCAATCTCTCACAATGTGCCAATGCCTCCATTTTGAGGGCCACGGCAACGCTCCCCATTATGAGTGCTTTAATTAATGCTGGGGAGAAGGAAAAAAAACAATGTTATGCCTCTTGCATTTAAAGAAGCACACTGGTATAATGGTTACATATCCAAATGAGCTAAATTAACACCATATGGTATGGAAAATATGTAAAGCTCTTCTAAGCTGACAGCTAAAGTGATTAAAGTGAGTGTGTGGACCTCCACTTGGGTGTGTGACTCAAAAAAACAACACACGCACAGACACATCTGTGAGAAGTCTCATGCACTCGTAGTCCAAGCAGCCACAGTGAAGAGCAACTACAACACTGGGCGTTATCTGCGTTGCACGTCAGCACGCAGAAAGCGTTGTGTTTAGTATGTTAATGCCTCTTCAAACACAGTGCCGCTCGCAACACATGAGAGGGGGCTAATGGTGGGCAGTGGCAGAAAATGGCATTGTAGCATGACCTTTACGCCTGTTAATGATGCCTGACACTGGTGGGTTTGTACATCCCCATTTTTTTTTCAAACTGTACAGTTTAGGCCCTATAAATAACAACTCATTGTCCTGCAGGCTATAAACTGTTCATGTTGAGGGTGGAACCTTGCAGCTATTTGTAATACTTACTATATATATAGTTTTGTTCTTATTACATTCTTATTACATATAT
>JBBPDB010000108.1:39586071-39600668 GCA_037974465.1 Brachypetersius altus
TCTCTCTCTCTCTCTCTCTTTCTCTTTCTCTCTCTCTCTCTCTCTCTCTCTCTCTCTCTCTCTCTCTCTCTCTCTCTGTGTCTCTTCCTATCTCTCTCTCTCTCTCTCTCTCTCTCTCTCTCTGTCTCTTCCTATCTCTCTCTCTCTGTCTCTCTCTGTCTCTTCCTATCTCTCTCCCTCTCTCACTCTCTCTCTCTGACACACACACACACACACACACTCCGTCACAGTAAAGTTTGTGGTTATGTGATATTCAGATGCAGATTTTGATAAAGGACATCTCGTTATAGAATAATTTCCCCGAGTCATTTGTGGCTGAAATAGTTTATCATCCCTACATGAGTCTGATTCTTTCACTCTTCTCAGATTTATGTTCATCCACTCTTCTTTTTTCTTTTCCTTTTATATTTTGTTATTTCTTGTTTGTGTGACTTTATATTTTGCTCATTTTCTTAATATGGGAAAGAAATTAGAATATATTAGTAAAGCTCTTTAGTTTGAGTAGGTGGCACTAAACTGCTGTAGATTGATTAAGCACATATATGTAAATTTGAAGACTTAACTAAAGACTCTGATGAATTTGCTTGATTGGAACGTATTGACTAGGGACTGGTAGCTCTGTGGACGTACTAAATCAATCTAAATCCCTTTTTTAAGACATGAGCCTTCATACTGAACAGCGCTGCCATACATTCCATTCACTCTAACTGTACTTTTTTCCTTTGAACTGGATCAATTCTGCCACATTCCAGCTGTGCCCTGGCGCTGATGTTGATTGGTCTTGTCTGGGATGCTGTACAGGGTGTAACTGGTTTTATGGGGCATCCCCAGTAAACCCACTTGTACTTTCCTGCATAGACACACACACCCACACATCTCTCCCACACACACACACACATGGTGGTGCTGTCCCTGAGCAGTAGACTTCACAAAAAGTCATCATGATAGTCATAAACAACAACAAATGATTCAGGTTAGATAAGAGGCGTGAGGACAAACTGTCTTAACTGGATTGTTGGTTCCCCTCCTTAGGCTAATTATGTCTGCTTCTTCTCTTTTTTCTGACCTGGGATCTAATATACACTAATATACACTATAACAAATGTCAAGTAAAACAAGTTCCCATTCTAAGATGAGAGAATCTGTAACAGTGCACGTCTGACATCTTAATAACTGGTTGTGTGGTGATGCAGAGTCAAATTTCAGACCGCCCTTTAACTTTAAATGCACTCGTTAAGTGTTTCATCACTTAATAGCTCATTAAACTAACACTTACCTTAGGTAGCTTTTTAGAGATCAGTCGTGATGAATGAAAAACGTGAAATTTTCTGGCCAATGAAGATGAAAATTCCATCCATTTATTTGTCAGCAAAGAATATTGAGTGTATTTTTAGTAAATATTAAGTGACATGCAAATGTAGAAAATCTATGTGTGTGCCAAAACATTTGACTGGTAGAGTAACAGGAATGGAATTTCGCCACAGGACTATTTTATGATAAAGAACCTTGTGAGATTGGTGTGTGACTGCAGTGTCCCATTTATTTTGGAATCCGGGATGCAGAAAGGAAGGTCGGCCGCATATCAAGGCTGCATTATTCACACACAATATTTTTTTTCCGATTACAGAAAAACAAAACATAATGATGAAAAGTGCTGAGTGACCAGAATACCACCAGGCATGAAAAAAGAAAAGGGCAGAAGGGAGGCAGTGCGGAAGCTGAAAGTTGTGTGTGGGTAGAAAGTGTTTGTGTGGGAATTTTTTTTGTCAAGCCATGCGCTTCTTTCACATCACAGCCTCTAAGACTCTTTCTGTTTTCATTTGTAGAGGAGGGGGAGAGAGCGAGAGAAAGTATGAAAGAGAGAAGAAGAGACGGCGGGAAAGAGAGAGGGGAGGGGGGGGATGAGAGGGGGAGATAGAGAGAGAGGGAGGCGGAAAGAGGGAGAAAAACAGAGAGAGAGAGAGAGAAGGAGAGAGGAATCGAGAGTAAGAGAAGGAGAGGAAGCACCACGGATATGTTGATGTGTAAAAACCATCCTGTTGTTCCTTCTCTGTGGACAGGGAAGGTGAGGTGATGCTCCACCTGAAGTGGAGTGAGGTGTTTTGTGTAATTCCCCGCTGCGTGAGAGTGTGGCCCAGTTTTACCACTCACCCCATTTGACTAAAGATAACAGAAACATATGAACATGACTTTTAACCCTTAAACAGAGAGAACCTGCACACTTCTGTCTCTCACTTCCATAACAGTATTTACCCACTGGAGTTATTCATAGTGCACTGTAGATCTAGATGTAGATTTAAGTTAAAGTCGATTTTACTGTCATCTCAACCAAACACAGTAAAAAGAGAAATGGGTCCACAGTGTCACACAAGTGCACAGACACACACAGACATGCAGACACAGACAGACAGACATACACAAACACGCAGACACACACAGACACATACAGACATACACAAACACGCAGACACACACAGACACATACAGACATACACAAACACGCAGACACACACACAGACACATATAAACACACACAAACACGCAGACACACACACACAGACAAATACAGACATACACAAACACACAGACACACACACAGACACATAGACACACACAAACACGCAGACACACACACAGATAAATACAGACATACTCAAACCCGCAGACACACACACGGAGACAAATACAGACACACACAGACATACAGACATACACAAACACATACACGCAGACACTCAAACACGCAGACACATACACAGACACATACAGACACACAAACACGCAGACACATACACAGACACATACAGACACACAAACACGCAGACACTCAAACACGCGGACACTCAAACACGCAGACACATACACAGACACATACAGACACACAAACACGCAGACACACACATACAGACAAATACAGACACACAAACACGCAGACACATACACAGACACATACAGACATACATAAACACGCAGACACACACACACACAGACAAATACAGACACACAAACACGCAGACACACACATACAGACAAATAAAGACATACACAAACACACAGACACACACACACAGACAAATACAGACATACACAAACATGCAGACACACACAGAAAAATACAGACATACACAAACACACAGACACACACACTCAGACAAATACAGACATAGGCAGACACATACACACACACAGACATACAGACATACAGAAACTCTCAGACACAGACACAGACACATACAGACACATTCAAACACACAGACACACACAAACACATACAGACAAACACAATCCCGCAGACACACACAGACATACACAAACACACAGACACACAAAGACACATACAGACACATACAGACACACTCAAACACACAGACACACACAGACATACACAAACATGCAGACACAGACACATACAGACATACACAAACACGCAGACACACAGACAAATACAGACATAGACAGACACATACAGACACATACAGACACACACAAACACGCAAACACACACACAGACACATACAGACACACACAAACATGCAGACACACACAGACATACACAAACACGCAGACACAAAGACACATACAGACACACACAAACATGCAGACACACACAGACATACACAAACACGCAGACACACAGACACATACAGACACACACAAACACACAGACACACACAGACATACACAAACACGCAGACACACAGACACATACAGACATACACAAACACGCAGACACACACATACATACACAAACACGCAGACACACACAGACATACACAAACACGCAGACACACAGACACATACAGACACACACAAACACGCAGACACACACATACATACACAAACACGCAGACACACAGACACACACATACATACACAAACACGCAGACACACACAGACATACACAAACACCCAGACACACACACACACGCATACAGACACACAACCAGACAGACAGACACAAACACAGGCACGCACAGACATCCACAGACACAGACAGGTGTACACAGACCCACACACAGGTACAGACACACAGAGACAAGAGGGTTATCTATGAGTATATTGTTGCCCATAATTATGCAAATGATCTCTGTTCTTATTGGCTGCCCTGTTTTGGGTTTCATTCAAAAGGTAAAAAATGACATTTTGATAACATCACAGCTTTGTTTCTAAATTTAGACTGTTTTGTCTGTTTGGTAGTGAATGGCATGCTTTGTTTACATACGACATAAAACTTACGTCATACAAACACTGAGTTTAGAGAAGTGAGAACATGGTTTCCCATGAAAAAGAAGTTTTCAATTCCTTAAAGGTGACACATCCTTACTCGAAAACAACCTGGGCAGAGCTTGACTGTCTGTGGTCCATTGGCATTACTGCTACACTTTGTAAACACATTTCTCAGCACGTTTTTGGGGAAGAACTCTGAAGGTCGGAAAATGTATCAGACTGAAGTGAGAACTACAAATATGTCATTTTCGTTTCTCATACGTCACTCACGGCTGTAAACCCTGACAAGTGTGAACTGAAACTACTGAAAACCTTACTGACCACATAAACACTGAGTTGCAACAAATTCATTTTTATTTGTTTGACAAACTGAATGTACGTCTGAAAGAATCGCACAGTGAAAAGGATCACAAAATGCAGAGAAGAGGTTTGAAGCTCATATCCGCTGGCATCTCCTCATTACTGGAAAACATGAAGAAAGTTTCCATTACTTAAGAAAAAGGTGTTTTTCTGGACAAATATAACTAATTAATACAAATTCACTGGAAAAGGGATACAAATGTTGAGACTATGCTTTGAAAGCGAGGGTTTTTACCTGTTCAGGAAAATTCTTTCAGTTCACAGAACTCTAAAACAGCAGGGAGATGTTTTGATGTGAACAACTTTGTCTCACAAATTTATAGAAACAGCATTATATTAAAATACAGTTTTAAATATCAAAACAATCTGCATTATTTAGTACTCTCCAAAACTGTCAAAACAGTGAAAAAACGCTTTATATATTAATGTGTTTAGGGCTACACTGTAACTGGAGTCTTTTTTCTTGGTGTCATATCTGTTAGATATGTTTCCTGTTTATTTTTCCCGAAACTGCAAAATAGGAAATTACATGCACTCGTAGCTGTAAGATCAGTAATCTGAAACCAGTCTGTTCTGACGCACCTTTTGTCTGAGGAGGAATCACAAAATAAGTTAACCAGTAGGATTCCATTTTCGACTTAAATGTTTTCACCAGCTCCTCTCTGGATTCCTGACTTCGTGCTGTGAACACAAATGAAAACAAGGTGTGCATGTGATTTGCAGTTTTTGCCAGTATGTTGAATCTAAAAGCTTGAGAAAACTGACCAAACAGCATGATTCTCATAATGCCATTTTCCACATCTAACTTGAACAGCAGGAAACATGCGGGGCAGTTCAACCCCTTCCCATCAAAGGCTAGTCCAATACGATCTGTGAAACAATAAACAGTACAATAGCTTTATTAATCTAAACTCTTTATTTCTTCTACATGTGTGTATATGCTTTCTCTCTCCCTCTCTCTCACTCTCTCTCTCTCTCACACACACACACACACATGTGCATATAAACCATGGTTTCTCCCAGATTTTCCTGTCCAACACTGGTGCACTTGCCTGTTTCTATCTTCGTCTCAGTGTCCGTCTCAGTGTCTGTCACTGTCTTAGCATCTGTCTCAGTGTCCATCTCTGTGCCTCTCTGTCTGTCTCTTTCTCACTCTTTGTCTCTGTCTCTAGTGTTCGCTGTTGTCTTTAGGGGGTGTTACGCATTGTGTTCCCTGTCTTTTGTATACCCTGCCATGTGTCTGTGTGCTGTGTGAGTCTGTTGTTGTTTTGTTTTCAGTCCTGGCCTTAGCCCTGTCCCCTTGTTATCCTGTCCCCTGTGTCTTGCCCTTGTTTCCTCCAGTGTTCCCAGTGTCCCTGTCTCTTCTGTTCCCAGTGTCCCTGCCTCTTCCAGTGCTCCCAGTGTCCCTGCCTCCTCTAGTGTTCCCAGTGTCCCTTTCTCCTCCAGTGTGCTCAGTACATAAACCTCTGTGTCTTTGTGGATTCTTTGTTGTCATCTCCCAGTTCTGTCTGACCTTCTGTTCGAATTATATATTTTATTTAGATATTTATTCACTATTATAAATATGTGACTGAAATTGTGAATTAGTGAATGTTTACCCACAGCATAAGGAATGATTATAGGCCAATATGTACTAACACGCTCTCCCTCTTCACCTGCGGCCGCATTATTTTTCTTCCAAAAAGTTCGCACGCATGGTTCAGAGTTTGCATACATATACGCCCGTTCTGCCGGCAAGTTTTTTCTATAGATCGCAACGTATGCATAGGAAGAGGCGTACGCATCATTTAGGTCTCGTTTTGTGCGTACTCAACCGTTATAAATCAGACCCCAGGTCTGTTCACTCTCTTGAATTACTTCATCTTTCTGTTTACCTTGGACCCTTTGTGAGTTGCATGTTTAAGAAAATTGGACTTTTGCACTTTTGTATCCAGTCTAATCCCTGTGACACACTGGAGGTCATAAGTGTTGTACATTTTTGTACATGTACATTAACGTTTTCTGACCCCTCATTATTCGCTTTATACTTTGTAAAACTTTTATAAAAATACTCTTTTAATAGAAGAAGAAGAAGAAGAAGAAAAAGAAGAAGAAGAAGAAGAATCAGTTTACCTCCCTCTTCCATGACGGGATCAAGGTCTGGGTCGATCTCATAGGTCCAGGACATGACCTTACACTCTCCCCCTCTGTAAATGTCAGGTACAGATTAGCTCTGGCTCACTTTATTAAAAAAACTATCATACAAATGAAAGATTTGTACATTTGTTAACTGCGCTTTATGTTATCTGTTCTCTTTTATTTTGCTGTATTTGCCTTAGTTTGACTTATTTTAACTGCTCTTTAATCCTAATTTTATTCTATACAATTTTATATCATTTTAATGCTACCAGCTATGAACCTAAATGAAAAGCTAAATTCAAGAAAGTTATTGGTTTCAGGTTGTGACACTCACTCATGCAGAGCAGCCGTCATGACCAGAGAGTTATTTACTCCTTTGTGCAGAACCGCGACAGAGTTGTCAATTCCTTTATAAGCCGCAATGTCCTCATCATCCCACGAGGCCACGCCAACAAAATACCACTTTCCTAAGTACTACATTACAACATTACAACATTACCATTACATACAAATAATAACAAAATCATTTATGAGCTGCTCAATATACAGCACAACTCAACTATTGCATAAAATACAGTATGAAATGAAAAACAAATAAGTGACATGGTAAAGCACAATAACAAAAGTATATGGCAGAATATATCTGTCAGACAACAGAATATATAAAACCTCCCCTTCACTGTGCAAATGCCTTATTTCTTAATCTTTTGCTTCAAAATATCCAGACTTTCTTGTATTTTTAATGTAGTCTTGAGGTGCACACAAACATCACAACTGCAGGATCTGAAAACCACCCATTCTGTTGTCTTCCAGTTCAAATACTTCCCACTGCCAAAATATCTTTCAGCTGGACTAAACTACTGCTAGAATGTTTGTGTGTGTGCGTGTGTGTGTGTGTGTGTATGTGTGGACACATGGGGTACAATTTTCCCCAGAATTCCTGAAAGACTTTCAAACACTCTCATTTTTAGTCCAGTCCATGAGCCTGACCAGTTTCAGAGGAAGGTTTTTTGTTTATTGAGACACACAGTGACCTACGTTGAATCATTCAAGAAGAACAAATCACATCTAACTTAAGGCCTGAACCAGTGAAGAAACAGGTGAAAGTGGTGTACTGATCAGGCGATGATCAGTAGACTGGAGGTGATGAATGCTGAGTGGTCCTTTATCTAGGCACCTTCTATCTTCAGGCACTCTGCAGCCTGTCGCAGTAAAACGTGTGCTCTTTAATCTACTCAGTATACCAATATGAGGGAAAACATTTTATTATTGCACTGACAATGTGATTCATGATGAGGGAAGAGCTAGTAAACTTTTGAATAGTACTGTATTTATTAGCATTTTTGTGCAAATATATTATTCCTATTTGACTAATTTTTAGCATTTTACTAATAATTTTCTGAAATGATTATAACAGCAACTGTGTGGCTGACCTGGATTCAGCAGTGCCCCCAGGACTTACCTTATCAGTGAGGAGGCCCTGGCTGGACAGAGGAAGTGGAGGGAGACTCGGCACCAGAACCTGCGCCAGTGCGTAAAGAACACCTAGAACCCAGAACATCCTGGCAGCTCAGAGAGACAGACTGACCTCCTGACTGACAGTTTCTGAGACCAGCTTGACTTTTTAGCGCATGAAAGTTCATTAACCCTGCTGCATGTTGTCAGAGAGATTGAGGCTGTTAATCATTTGTACTGATTTTAGTTCTGACAGTAAGTTTGAATGTATCCTGGTATTCATTTTCATCATTATTATTATTTTTATTATTATTATACATAATAATAATTATGCTTATACGTAAGCATAAGTAAATATAAACATGAACATGAAAAAATCAGTGATTTAGAAAATTCGGCAAAAAATAAGTCTATGTAAAATGGTAATGTAAATAATTTTTTACTGGTTGATTAAATTATTATTGGCATTATTAAAAACCTAAAATTAAAATAAGAATAGTGAATAAGAATGATTAATGGAACAATATAATAATAATAATAATAATAATAATAATAATAATAATAATAATAATAATAATAATAATAATAATAATAGTAATAATAGGTGTTTTAAATGAAGCGTCCAAAAGGTATATAAAATATCTTACAATCTGTTTTCAAATACAGGTTTTTTATTAAGCGGACAGTTGTTTCTGATAGATCGTTGTTTTACTATGTTCATAATAACCTGCCATTAGATCATTAATTTTGCAGTGTATTGTGTACAGTGGATTTGTATTGTAACCCATGCTGGACGCACACTGTGCATTTAAACGCGCAGTGCGAAAGGTGTACTTACATAAAAAAAATAACAAAAGAAATGCACACAAGACCGCTCTCTAAAGACCCCACAACACCGTGTCTTACTTTCTCCTTCTCCACAAAGTCCACGAATGCCGTCCTCTCGATCTCCACGGGCTGTCCTTGCCTGTCGTACAGCGCCAGCACGAAGTGGAAGAAATTGGACTTTCTCAGGTTGGACGGAGGCTGTTTTTCATAGTGCGCTCGGGCCAGACCCACCCCACTGGAAATACACATAAAATAAAAAGCAAAGAAAACGGTGTTTAAGAAGATGTTAAATGGACTAAAACAAGAAAAAAAAGAAAAAAAGTAAAAAGTACTAGAGGTGAACTTAAAAAAATCTACAAGATTTTGGTGCCGGTGCAAGCACTTCTTTTGGTCTATTTTTTTTCTTCATTTTTTTTATTCTATTGAGAATTCCCAAATTGTCCCTTAAACACTTGGCCCATGGAGAGATGCATGTGTGTGGGGAGAGAGAGTGTAACTGATACGCTGCCAGTAGCGAGGGGGGTACTTGAGAAATGTATTTTAGCGAGATAAGCAAATAAATTAGTAAGCAAATGATGGGCCGCGGTTTTTGGTACCTCTGTGCGGCTGTGTTGGCGTCCACCACCCCGGCCGTGTGCATCCAAGACCTGACCGGGTTCATCCCGCTGCCCAGCGGCTCCTCCTTCATACTCGTCCCGCCTCGCGGTATGTTGTCCTGAATCCCGAACATGAATGCAGGCGGTGCGGGCAAACCGTGAATGGGGTCAAAAAACACACACACACACAACCCAAGGATCCCCCGCGCTCGAACGATGAGAGGAGACCACGAGCGAGTGATGGAGAAAGTTTTGGTTGTTTTTTGGTGTTCAGTGAAAAAACTGAATCAAATTAAATGCCCCAGTGTGCGAAAGTGTCGATTCCTCGGTTTTCAACGCAGCGTGAACGATCCCGTTTGGAAAAGTTGAGGAGCAACAACAACAAAAAAACAACAACCGCAACAAAAACAGGTATGTGTGCTGTGGCTGTTTTTCTTCGCTTTTCTTCTTCTTTTTTCTCTTCCTTTTGCTCAATATTCAGCTAAACATTTCTCGCAAACTTTGCGCCGCGGCGATGCTCTCAGTCTCAGGCTCGTTCCATCATCGCGCGCCAAACGCAGCAGCTGCAGCAGCATCCCCGTGTAAAAAAACTCACAAAAAACAGCAATAGAAAAAGTGATACAAAACAATAAATACAATTATTTAAAAAATAAAGTAACAGAAGCAGGAGTCAATAAAGGCGCAGCGTTGCAGAAATGGAGCACTTCTGGCTCCCCCCAGAAAAAGGCGAATAAAGGCGCGCAGGATGGAGGGATTTTTTCGCCGCCACACGCCGTTTTTTTCCCCAGCACGCGGGCAAGAAGAGAGGAGGAGGATGATGATGATGAGGGGCCTTCAGCGTCTCGCGGACTGGATGGAGGCGCACTAAACTCAGCCCTCTTTCCCCCAGGACTGCAACCTTTCCCGGGAGCCAAAACTCCAGACCCGCGGGAGCAGTGCTGTCAGAGGATGACGCGCGCAGGGGGCGGGGCGTTTACCTTATAAGGGAAGGGGGAGGGGGAGGAGGGCTGGAGAAGGAGGGGGTAGGTAGAAGAGTTGAGGAGGGGTCGGTGGAGAAGTGTGTGTGTGGGGGGGGGTGATGCTTCCTGTCGCATGAGTTACCCAAGAGGAGAGAAAGAGAGAGAGACTGTGATTGCAGGGTTTCTGATAAAACAACGTGTGGCGTTAAAAGTTAGTTAGAAAAGGCATAAACGACGACAATGATAGTCATTTAATACTTATAATAGTATTAATAATACTTATAATCATGAAAGTAATGATAAGAATACAAGGTTTAGTTATCTGTAAACCGTAATGCATTATTCCATAAAAAAAAAACCAACATGAAGCTAAAACTTCATTTCGTGCAACACACTTAAAAGTGATGCAAAGTAGTTTATTATTTGCATGTTTTATTTGTTTATCTATTTTTATTAATATAAAAACAAGGCTTGGAAGAAAAAAAGTAAAAAGAGACTGACCACAGAGGTGCTCAAAAGACTCTCGTTAGCTACGTCCGCGGTTCCTCTTCCATTCAGAGAGAAATCATCACCGTCCGGGCATCGCTATGAAAGAAAACAGCAGCAGCAGCAGCAGCAGCAGCAGAAAGCAGAAAGCGTGTGTGTGGCTTTTACCTTCTCCAAACGAGTTTCACATCTCCAAACAAACTCAAGAAACAAAAAGGGCAGAAAAACCCAGCTAGTGTGTTAAAGAGACTCCACTGCTCCATGCACGCGTAAAGTTGAAAGTGTGTGAAGCGCTGCAATGGACTACTCACACTGCCACACGCGCGCGCGCGCACACAAACACATACACACACACACACACTCACTCACTCACTCAGGCACGCACACACACACACTTGGTTGCAAATCGTGATCTGAAAACTGGCATCTGAAAAAGAAAAAAAATGAAAAGAAAAGAAAAGGAAACTGGAAGAGCTCGTGGGATGCAGAGCGTCCACCCCACGCGCTCCAAACACAACCAAACCCGATCTGATAATAAACAAGAGCTTTTTAAGGGATAGTGGTTATTATTTTTGATACGGGGGTAAGGTGTTTCTCTTTTTCTTCCCCCCCACCCTCTCTCTTTTTCTCTCTCTTTCTCTCTCTCTCTTTGCTAGTTGTCAGGGTGTGTGTTCATGTTAATCTTTGAATTAATGGGCGAAAATTGAACTCCGATGTGGGTTATCGAGGGACCCGGAGGGTGGGATGGGGATGGAGGGATGGAGAGATGCAGGGATGGAGGGAGGGCGGAGGAGGAGGGTGGTATTGGTGGTGTATGTGTGTGTTGGGGTGGGGGGGACGGAGAAGATGTGAGAAGAGAGATGTGTTTTAGAGAGCAATCTGTTTGGCTGGTGTTGGGGGTTAATGACTATTGCCAAAGATAAAGTGAATTAGCAAAAGCTGTTGCTCCTGCCTCGCCTCCCGCAAGCCATTACTCTGCCTTGACCGTCTAATTAAATACGTAAGTAACACAATTATTACGTTTTATGACATTTTTTATTCACGAAGATATTATGCATTTTTTTTGTCGCGGCGCGAATTTTGATACATTTTTATTTACTTATTCTTTTATTTAAATTTTTATTTTTTTCACTTTTTAACGCTCGCAAAATCCAAATTTCGTGCTTGTGCGTCTAAATAATCTTGTTTTAAATTTTCAGTTCTGATGCTCTCTCTGATCTTTATTGGCATTAACTTAATCAACCACAAATAGTAACACTCTACAGTAAGAGGACATTTGTCTGCACTTTTTAAAAAAATATAATATATACATCTTAATAGTTAAAAAATACACACCTGAATAGACCCACGCTTGTTTTTTGGGGGTGTGCTGCCTGTAATCTACAGTATCTTTAATACAGATTACACACCAAAACGATTTCAATCTGATTCCCAAATTAGGGTTTTAGAGCAAATCCCCTTAAAGCTGATACTGTTGACTAGAGATGAAGATGGAGGGATGGAGAGATGGATGAGAGTGGGAGGGAAGGGAGGGAGAGAGAGAGGGAGGGAGGGGTGGGGAGAAAAGTTCAACAATCACATCGTGTAGGTAACGATCCCGTCCTAAAAAGGGGGACTTTTAAACCTTATTTGACAACAAATGCAGCTGCCCCTCTATTTTGGAAGATATTAGGCGAAAATGAATGCAAATCTGTGTTGAGGAGCCATCTGGCCGAAGAGGGAGAATCAGCTGCTGCCGCTGCGCCTGAATCCATCTCAGCTCATTTTGCAGCCTCATCTGGCCCCGCAGCCAAAGCAGCAGCAGCAAAAAGAGGGGGTTTTAATTCGCCAACTTTACCCTTTTCCAAAAAAAAAAAGGGAAAAAACGAAATTGCAATTTTCTTGTTTCATCCCTCGAATTTTATGATTTTCTAAACGTTTATTAATGTGCGGATAATTTAATTGCTTAAAGTATGCGTTAAATTCTTAACAAAATATTTTCTGAAATGCTTTGATTTCGGCGTCATTATAAATTGGAGTAAAAATTCAGATACCTGCTAACTGATCTACGAACTACTTAGTTTAATTGCTGACGATAACAACAACGATAATAATAATAATAATAATAATAATAATAATAATAATAATAATAATAATAATAATAATAATAATAATAATACAATAATAGAACTGGTTCTAATGGCAATTGTGGCGGTCTAAAGTGTGTGTGGATTTAGTTGTTCTGGGTTAGATCTTATGTGGAAAGTGTGCTAACTGCGAGCAGCGAACAAAGGGAAAGTTAGTCATGCAGAAGTGTGTGTGTGTGTGTGTGTGTGTGTGTGGCTTTGAATAAGATTTGCTTGGTGTTTGCCCGAGACCTCCCGAAGAAACGCGCCTCCTCCTCCTCCTCCTTCATTGTGCACGAAGTGTTTCCTTTTGTGTGAATTTATACGGGCCGAGGCTTCAATGATCCCCTGCAAAAAAAAAAAAGAAATTTGCATTTAAATAGCGACATCAGCCCATTCGCGTGCCACACACCGGCGGCTTTCCCAGATGTCAAAGGCGAAGTCAGTGAGATGGCCAGTGCCCAGCTGTCCTCCTACTTCTTCTCTTCTACCTCCTCCTTCTCCTCCTCCTCTTTCTCCCTCTTCCTCCACGTGCGTGGCCTCACCAGCGTAAAACACGCAGGCGTCCTCCCATATTGCCTCCATACCACCACCAGTTTACCACAAGCCAGTCATTCCAGTCCAGATGAGTCTGAGGTCCAGAGGAGCTCCAGCCGGAGAGAAGAAACTCCTCAAACTGGGAGTAAGAGTGTGTTTTATCTTCAGGAAGCTCAATCGCGGCTGCTGTTTTGTTCCTCCAATGCAGAGCTGCGGTGAAATAAGCGCAGTTTAAACTGGCGCACACTTGACCACACTAAAGATGTAAAAACGAGTCCGAGCTGCAGCTTTCATTCGAGGATGGATAGATGTGGTAGACACCTCTAAAGGCTCCACACGAGCAGCCAGCTCTCAGAGCCTGAGTGAGGGGCTTAAAGTTATGATCGTGTCAGCGAAGATTTTAGCAGACAGCTAATCTAATCTCAGCCATCAGCGTTTTTTTTTTAAAGAGGGCGAGTGTTTGATCTAAAATTCTGGCCCGAAATAACGAGTGTGTACAGCGTTTATTGAGTGTATGCGTATATGCGTATATGGAAGTAGATGCGGATGTGTGGTGTGTGTGTGTATGTGTGCACTGCAGGTTCCTGACAGATAAAGATCAGAAGGCGAGCTCCAGCACATGCACTAAATCAATCATTCGGCACTGCACTTTAAACTGTTGCATTCAGCATTCAGGCCTGATAATGACACCTAATGGCATCTCAACGAACAGAGTGTAGACACATATACTGTCAACCGGACAGATAAACAGATATGTATAGTTTACTTGTTGAAAAACTTAAAAAAATGTATTATATATATGTTAATTTGTTCACAAACAGAGAATATATAGTTTATACATCTATACAAACACACACACACACACACACACACACACACACATACACATACACACACACACACACACACACACACACACACACACA
>JBBPDB010000108.1:39604054-39621126 GCA_037974465.1 Brachypetersius altus
CACACACACACACACACACACACACACACACACACTGCCACCTCCACGTCCCATAAGTTTGGTCTCCATCACGTCCTTGATGAGATGCTGCTGACCCACTTTCTCCCAGCAGTGTCCACTAATCATACACTGCTTGGAAGGGAAACCATCGTGACCAAGAGGAAGAGCCACTGGTGCATGCTTGTGTGTGTGTGTGTGTGTGTGTGTGTGTGTGCGCGCGCGCGTGTGCGCGCTGTCCAGTAGTATAGGACCAGACTTCTGGCCTGTAGGTGAGCAGTGTCTTGTGTGGTGGCAGTGCCCCACCTACAGGCTGAATGGAGAAGTGCCTGGAAGGAGCTCAGGGGCTCCACTAAGCACCAGCAAACTGCACTGGACATTCATTATTACACTGTATATTTATTAACCCAGCAAAGGTTTCAGTGTACCAGTCCTGCTTCACCACAGCTCTCCACAGGAGAATAAAAAACGTTTTTTATATTATTAGACGTAGCTGTACTAATATTATTAATTGTACTGTTAGTGTTTATGGTGTTATGACTATTATTAGAGGCAGTCGTACTTTTATTACTAATTATACTGTTACTATTGACGGTGTTATCACTTTTGTTAGTGGCAGTAGTACTACTTTTATTAATTATACTGCAGCTTTCGATGGTGTTCTGAATATTATTAGTGGCAGTAGTTCTAATTTTGTTTATATTTATAACTGGGTATTATTTGTTTAGTGTACTCTTACTCTATACTGTTGAGAATAAAAACGTTTTTTTTTAAAAAATGAAAACAAATAAGTCTGTACAGAAGTAAATACTACTACTAATTCTAAAAGTAAATAATATATTTAACTACAAAAGAGTGGTAGTGATACTACTGCTACTACTACTAATAATAATAACACATGTTACCCTAAATGTGTGCAGGTGCCATCCTATCTAATGTACTTCACATAATTGCTGTTAACTTCAAATCAAGGTCAACTGGAACCTTTTAGGTGCTTAGATTTTACACAGTAGAATTTGTATACAGTAAACTCATCGATTGAGTTGTTCGTTTTAGAGCACAGAATAACATATAAGCAATGTAAGCAATTACAGAGCAAACATTTATGTTTATATACATAGATTTACATGTATTTATGTACACGATTTTATGTGGTAAAATTCTCACATTGTTGCATTTAAAAGAAAAGAAAAATGCTGCAATTTTTTTGTCTTCAATTGTTTTACTACAGTAAACTACTACAACAGCTCCTTTTATCAGCATTGGTTCCAAACGCGCACTAAAAGATCAAATCAAAAGCTTTACCAGTGTCTTGCTGAATTGTCTGCCTCTAAATGGTTCAACACAACAGGAGACAAAGCAGGTTAGTGTAGGGCGGCACAGAACAGAAGAGTAAAGGAGGATATGGCCTCACAGAGCATGTACTGTACGCACATCATTTACTCCTAACTGTGATCAGAATGACTGGAGTTTAGGGCGTGTTCTCCATAACGACACGAGAGAGAAAACACAAGGAACTGACCCACATGAGTCATCATATAAATTATCATTGTTAGTGTAACTGACTTGGGTTTGAGTTGTCCAAGTTGCTGCATAGAATCAGTGCATCCCAAACGTCAAATCAAATCCCAGATATTCAGTTTAAGATCAGATCAGCTAGGATTAACCACCGCAGTTAAACGTAATACCTATTACAATGACATAATCTGTGCACAATCTGTGCACAAAAAGGTCATTTAGAGCTTTTAGGCCCCTGCTGCTTTGCCGGTTGAGTTGATGGTGCTTGGTAAGAACTGACGACGGCAACAGAAATTTGACACAATCTTTTATTGGCTAATTTTGGAGGGAAAAGTCAAAGAATTTTTAATTTGGAATTCCCGCTCATAACTATTGAACAGCTGCTGTTCTGCCATGCTGGAATATCAATCTGATATAACATTTCACCAACAACTCACAATACAATAATGATATCTGCAATATAAACCGAACAAAAGATGATCTGCGTTTTGACGAGTGTGAGAATGAACAGAGTGGCTAACTGTATTTAATGGGATCAACCAAGACCACGTAGGTCCACGTAGTTTTGCAGTCTTAAACTGGAACTACAGGGAGAACTACAAGGAGATAATGTAGCTCAGGAGTAATGTACACACAGACACTTAACTATACAGCCCTGTAGGTTCAGTGTCAGCAAGTTTTAATGTCTCAGCTGCTTGATAACATTCAGCGAAAAGGGAACATTTTTTATTTTCTGACCAGTTTCCTCAAATGTTCCTCTGGATAATAATAATATAATAGCAGACATCTGTTTCAGTCACAGTCACACTAAATCACAAATTTGAACAAAAGAGGAGAATTATTTTACGTGACGTTCTCTTTTCTTCCCTCAGAATGCCACAGCGGTCCTGCAGATGCCAGAAAGGCCAACGTCTGAAAGGAAAGTGTGACAAAGAGAGACTGAAAATCCACAGAACCACAATTACGAGGCAGGTCTATTAGTGACAGTCCTTCTGCATAAAATGAAAATCCCCAGCTGCACTGCGGAAAGTGTGTGTGTGTGTGTGTGCGTATATTTAAGAGGGTTGGGGTCAAAGGCCATTCATCCCTCTATTGCAACATTACCTTGTAGTTCATATCCCAGAGGTTCCAACACAAGGGCAGAGGTCCTGAAATTACTTAGACATAATGATGCACATTAATTCATTCAACAACATACAATAAGTGATATGATAGTGGGTGTGTGTGTGTGTGTGTGTGTGTGTGTGTGTGTGTGTGTGTGTGTGTGTGTAATTAAAATACAGTAATCAGTTGCTGAATGGATTAATTGCATGCTTTGGTTTTGCTCCTGCTCCGTCACTCTGATATCCATCATCCCTCCCCAAAAAAGCATTCGAAGATTAGTCACTTTCACAACTGAATTACAGAATTACGTTTTCAGAATCTACCCGAAGCAACTGGAGAGGGGCTGCTGAACGGCCTAGTGTTGTGTAGATGCTGGCTGGGAACTGCCTGCTGGACTGCCAGGTCCCTCAGCTGTAGTAAAGGGGAGGTTTTCTGATGAAGACGAGGGTTACACCATGCGTGCTGTCGTAGAGGGATTACTTTGTGTTCGAACCACTAAAGACTCCTGCAGCACGACAGCAGAAATGCATTAAAGAACGCGCAGCGTGTGGGCACCAAGTTACGACAGCATTTTGTGCAGCTGTGGCAGCGTTTTCTTTTCTTTTCTTTTTTTTTAAAGCTTTGAAAAAATATTGTAACATTTTAAATAGTTAACATACCAACGTCTCTGGGGGCAGATGTTGAGTGAAGATAGCGTTCTTTAAATATTATATCTCTGAGGTGGCGTCTTATAGAAGAGGCCTTTTCGAATGAATACATTTAAAAAATAAATTCCTAAACAAATCCCTTAAATCTTCACTGGATATCTCATACAGACACGCCTGAATATACAGGTAAATAGAGAGATCATTTTTTAAACAACATAACAGTTCAAACAGATCCTTCACAGCATATTGTCAAAATAATAAAGATAAAAACGGTTTTTAATTCATTATAAGTATTTTTTACATCTGTTTTTGTGCACCAAAGCCCATAATATCCCAGTTACACCACTGTGCAACAATATTCTCTCACTGGCTGTTACTATGATCCTGAGCTCAGACACTAAACCACAAATGAAACACGTGGAGCCTGAAACATTACCATTCTTCATTTGCTCAAGCACTAAACAAAAACCGGCTGTAGGTTAAAGAAGAATTCCATTTTATGTCAACATTTCTGCATAATTAAATTTGCATTCAGGATGTAAAGAAATTTCTCCAGAGCGGCTTGTTTGGCAGAGAAACAGTAGAGCAGAAGGAGTCGAACTTTTAAAGTGGCTAATGCATCTAACAGGCTAATTATTACATATACTGGCAAATTATTACACATTATTACATTTTATAGTTGATGCCTGAGACATTATTTTATTATGGTTAGGAGAAAAAAAAGCTTATTTTAAAACAGAAATACACAGAAAAAGTGTTTTCCTTTAACGTGCTCCTGCAGACACAACTGCATTATTAAACATTTATTAACATTTTTACTTCATAAACCACTTTTTACGCCGATTATACATAAATTCAACCCCGATTTCCTCTATTAATGACAGGTTCTGGGGCTCAGTGTCAGTAGTCTACGGTATTGAATTGGGTCCTGCATGCACAGGTGTATCTGCGAGCACTGTGTGTTCTGTCTGTTGTTGCAAACTCCTCAGTTTGACGGGGCAAAAAAAAAAAAAAAAAATCCCTCCAGTATTTGAACAATGGAAAACTCATTCTAACGTGTGAATCCTACATTATTAACACACGGAGAGAAGAAGAGAGTTTGCTGTGAAAAAAAAAAAAGCCAAGCAAAAGCTAAAAATAATCACTGCCAGCTTTGCGCGGCGCCGTGGCGAGTGGCTGGGGACCGCCGAGGTGGCAAAGCAGCGAGGAAGGGGGGAAAAAAGCTGGGAGAATGTTTAAATTAAACAGTGAAATTCAACATCTGCGTTCCAAAGCCTTTACCCTCAATTTCGCATCCATTGTTGTTTTGTGTGAATGTGTGCGTGTGTGTGTGTGTGTGTGAGCATGTGTTATCTGGGAGATTTTAGGCACTCATTCGCACTAATCTCCTTTTACTCTGATTTCGGTGTCTCAGAGATGAACTGTGGCATGAGCACAGTCCTGAACGCATCACCCGTGCGCAGAGCTGTCCCACTTTCATACTTGGAGGGAGGTAGCGTGTTGGAAAAAAGCATATGGACCGCATATTCATTAGTGCGCCGCTGATAAATAGATTAATTGGCTAGATTAGGCAACCGAAGCTTTGATCACGGGGACCCAGCCAAGAGTGTGTTTGTTGTTTATCGTGATTTTGTTCATTCGGAGGGAAACGCAGCACTGAAAACCTTGCTGCGCAGACGGTTACGGGACTTGTTTCCAGTTAGTGCTAAAAGGAAGACCGTAAACACATAAACAACGGAAGAGCAATGGAGTCTAATGAGGGTGTGAGCGAGAACGCATGTAAATACATTTGAAAAGGGGTAAAAAAGCCTGTCAAGACGGCCCTGGAATGTTGTAAAATTAGTCTACTGGTGTTGTCTTAATCCTCTCAATGACTATTCTACTCAAAGTGTAGTTTCACTGGATTTCATCATCTGTGCAGTTCTGTCACAATGTCACTCCATTAGGATGTTAAAAAAAAAGAGACAAGAGTTGCTGCACATAACAGGTCTGTTTTTGTTGCTGTCCCACTCAGCTTTCAAATCCGTTCCCCCATTGTGCTGATAGCCTTTCTTTCGGTAGGCGGTAATGTTGCAGTTTAATCTGGGGTAATCTATCTGACACAGCACTTTCAACATTTTGTTAACATGATTTGCTATAATTTCCTACAACAACTGATGCCAGGTGACAAAAGAACAGCTAATATGGGACCAGCTGATACATTTCATGTAACTATTGCATCTACAGGTGATGAATTATTATATTATATGTAGAAAACACACACACACACACACACACACACACACACAAATCATCTATATGTGAATACTCAAATATGTCACGTTTCTGCAAATTTAGTGGAGAGTTTAGTGGAGAGGCCAGATTTTATGCTTTTTTTCAATAGCAAATAAAAAGTCAATATGATTTAAAGTGGGGAAGATGTGTGTAGTCTGCAGAGGATGTATGAAACAAGCCATCAATAAAAATTTAAAGACTAATCAGTCACAACAATAACAACCACTAACATCAGTCGATGGCATATATTAGGAAGCAACTGAACAATCAAACTGTGTCGAGAATCTGAACGACAAAAAACAAATCGTGATACCAGGTGACTGGGTCAGGGCATCTCCAAAACAGCACTTCTGGTCAGGTGTTCTTGCTATGCAGTGGCCAGAACTGGTCCAAAGATGCACAAGAAGTGAATGAACAACAAGGTATTGAGCCTCACAAGAAGAGAGAAGGTCAGTCTGGTCCAAGATGACTGAGGAAAAAGTGCATTAGCAAAAACTGATGTGGAAGTTCATGCTGGCTATGATAGAAAGGTATCAGAACACACAGTGCATTGCAGCTTGCTGTTAAGGAGGTGAGCCGCAGACTGGGCAGAGTGCCCATCTTAACCCTGTCCACCACTGAAGGCACCAACAATGAGCACACAAGCGTCAGAACTGGACCATGGACAAGAAGCTGGGCAGAGGCAGTGTGATGCTCTGGGAAATGTCCTGCTGGGACGCCTTGAGTCCTTGCACTGATGTTGACGTTACTTTGAGAACTACCACCTACTTAAACATTGTTGCAGGACAACTATAGCCCTTCATGAGAGCATTATTCCTTAATAGTGGTGTCCTCTTTCAGCAGGATAAGGTGCCAGACACTCCAAAATATGTTCTGGAATGGCTTGAGGAACATGACCAAGGTATTTACTTAGGCTCTAAATTCACCAGATCTCAATTCTTAGTCTCAATCTGTTTGGACAGACTAGTCCAATCCATGACATCCCCAAATCCAACACATACAGGACATAAAGGATCTGCTGCTAACATCGCGGTACTAGCAACCACAGCACCGTCAGAGGTCTTGTGGAGTCCACGCCTCGATGAGTGAGAGCTGTTTTGGAGGCAGGAAGGAGACCTAGACAATGTGTTAAGGTTTAGTTAAACTGTTGAAATCACAAATAAATAAATAAACACCCCACAATTACAGATTGCCTGTGCAGATTTAGGAAGAAATCTGACTAGCTGTCAGGCTGAGTCCATGTCCTCAGGCTGTTTTCAGCATTTTTTGCTTTCCCTAATTTTCGGCATTTTCGACTAATTATCAAAATCAGCATCAGATATCATTCTGATGACCTTTGGACACCATTGGTAAGTTGTAGGCGTGCAGGATGAGCTGAATGAAGCTGATAAAGTGGGAGATGCCTGAACGTATTGACAGGAGCATGAAGCTTCTTCTGCAGCTGAAGAGGACATGTCTTAATTCTCTTTGCCCTTAGCCGTTCCCCAAGGGAGGGCCTCTTTAACTTGGGTTTGATTTAACCTTTAAAAGCGAGGTGCGCGCCGTCCTCCTTGGTAAACACATCCAAACACCTTTACGACAGGAAAAAAGGGCTGCCAGATACAAACAAGTCGTGGGGCCACGTGTGAACGCGGCTAGCATTATTAATTCATAATATGCTTACTGTTCTTTATGGGTGTGTGTGGGGGGGGATGAAATACACATGCAAGAGCTTTCTTCAAACCCGTCTGCTCTTCTGACACACAACCTGGCGTTAAATAGTTTCAGGAGACGGCCTTTTGTGTGTGTATGTGTGTGTGTGTGTGTGTGTGTGTCTTAACACTTTCAACAGCGCAGCTATTAGCGCAGGCCTGCTGCTGACTGACAGGTCGACACGGCAGTCCTCCTTTCATGGCTTCATGTATGTTGCGCAGGTCTGTGGGGATTGCTTTGAGCGTCAGGAGAGCTCCGAGCACTGTCAAGGCTCAGGGAGAGAGCCAGAGAGGTGATCCAGCTAAGTAAATAACCTTAAAATATACCAGCATCAGTCCTCCTGCCATTGTTTTCCAGGGAGGAATGAAATAAAAAAGGGGGTCTCGCTGAAGTCTTGCGCTGCTCCCGGGAGAAAGAGCGATACTGAAACGAGGTGGTGTTAGAAAATAAATTGCATTTTTTACATGATCTGATGTCTGTTTCACTTTAAAATGTGGGGAAAAAAAGCGAGGAGGAGCTGCAGATTCGTGAGCCACATCGGACTAAGATTCGCTTGCAATGACAAACGAGAAGCTGCACACAGCAGGACCACCAACTCAACACCTACTGAACTTCACTGGAGGTCACTTGGACACAAACACAGGCTGTAAAAGTTCATTCAACACCCCACGATGCATGGATTGAAGTGCGTACACCATTTCCACATGAATAAAATATAACACAGTTACTGCCTAAAGTTCCAGGGAGACCAGGATTGGCTGTAACACCTTTCGTCTCAGCTCTGTAACTCTGTTTGCTCTACACCTTTCAGTCTTGAATATCAGAAGCTCATATTTTTGTATTATAAATAACACAAGCATAGAAATCTTCTGCCTACTCATAAATCGAGCAAGATAATGTCAAATACAGAAATGCATTGTTGTAATCTACCAAGCCACTAACAGTAGTAGAGGCAGGTAACAGTAGTCTACATGCGAATGGCACATAACTGTCATTTGGAATATACTGTATATTGTGAATTGTTAATTGTCCTCTCACCCTTCGATCATGTCAACAAAATTAAATTTCCTAATTTTTTTAAAATTCAGGTTTATACAAAAGAAAATGGGAGTAACATAGTGTCAATATAGTTTCACTATTCAATCCATTCTGTCTACATATGAAAACTAAGATCCGGCTTTGAATTACTTGCTACTTTGAAACAGAAATGAAAAGTGTTCTTTAGTCTCTATGAGTCTCCCATATCCTAGAGAGCAGAAAGGAAGACCCCGTCCTGGTCAGTCGTCATGACAACACTGGGTTTAGTCTGCATTTTACACAGGAACTGTCCTGTGAAATATTTAAATGTACCTATTATCCTCTTATTCCAGATGTAATCAATCAAGACATATTTCCCTGATAACTGCAGCTGAGAGATCAATGTCACAAACACTACAGGCATCCAAACAGCCCAATTCATTTCTGCAAAATAGACAACAGAAAATTCACTCAACTTGCTTAAACCCTATTCAGATTCGCCTTAAAGCAGGAGCAGACTTGTTTAGGGCACAATAAGACTTAATCCAACCTGTGAAAATAAACAAAACCGTGAAAATAAACAAAACCGTGCAGTTTCTTGCTGCTAATCCAGGCAACACTAGGACTGGTGTTCCCAAAGCGGTCATAAATTAGTCCTAAATCTCCACCTTAGTGAAGGTCTGGGTTGGGTTTGGGTGAACTGAGAAAGGCTTTGGTGATGTATGTTTTGCAGAGATTATTTTTGGGCGGCTATTAAGTTTCTCGTGTTTTAGCAACATTAGCTTCAGTTCTAAACTAAACAAGCGAGATCCAGGCGTGTCTCTGGGATAAGTGCAATATTCTGTAAATGAGATTTTTCACTGAACCATTCAGTTAACTACCATTTCAGTTAGAACATTTAATCTGCATGAGTATGAATGCTAATTAGTCCTACCCATCGTGTCACTATGTGTCACTTAAAGTCTTCCAACTTCTCTTGTCAGTTCCGGAGGGCGGTGATTGACATGTACAGTGGCTTATGATCTGTGTAAATATGATGTACACAACTTTAGTACAGAATATGTCTGTCAGGCCTGAATATGCCAAAAGCTATCTTTTTTTAATTTGAAATTGTCCCATTTTATGAGGCCTGTAAACAGAAATGTTGTTTTCTTTGTTTGTACTGTGTGCTGATCCTGACCCCTCATCAAACGGTACGTTACATCAGTGTTAGCCACAGATGGATCCCATTAAAGAGGCACTTTCTCAGCACTATGCCATCAGATAGGAAACATTCAGGACCCAAGACATCTAGCACACATCTGCATTGTGAGGGTTTTCCATTGGTTTGCATTTTACATTTAATGGAAGGAGTCGGTAATAAAGCCATTGCTACAGTGTGTCTATGGTCTGTTCCACTTCGACGCCACCACCATCCTCACATATGAAACACTTGATAGCGGAGATTTAGATACACTTAATATCAAAGAGAGGCATTTCTGAAAAGGGCTTTTGAGAAGGGAAAATTCGATGCCAAGTGCACAATGTACTACTAAAAAACACGAGGCTCAGGATTTCTCTTCACCGGGCCTAACGCGCACACATCACATCTATGACCCTTTATTCAGAGTCACAATAAGGAGACATTCAGTGAGCCGAGACATGTTCTATGGTGTGTATAGGTGTGTGTGTGTGTGTGTGGGGGGGGTGACGGGTTACAGAGTAGAGTCACTTACAATAGCTACCTATTCATAATAAAGAGAGCAGAAAATAAGACAAATTTAGTCAATTACGGCGGCTTCTCTCGTGGGTCACGGACGACTGTTATCTGGAATCGATGGATTATTCACATTTCTGAGGATTACACCAACTCTTGATTACGTGGCAAAATCTGCTAATGTGTCTTTAAGTGGGCGCAGAGGTAGCATCTGAAAGGGAGAGCAAATTTGACTCATTAAAGGAGCATAAAATTGTGTCTTTGTGCGTGACCTTTTGTTCAGCATCTTTGGAGAATTCTGTTACTAAAGAGACTCGTTTTTTTTTTGAGTGGAGCGAGGGAAGGCTCCACGGGTATTGGGTTCCTATAGGGAACAATGCCGATAGGTTCACCTTGCAGTGCATGGGTGTAACTTAGCCTGGAATATTGTGGATCAAAGCCTCATAAACAAAGTAGGTGGAAACGCTGTAAGAGTATATGGGATCCGGCAAAGGACACGGGCATGAAAGGAGCAGGCCGGACCCTAGGAAGCGTAGGAGGCAAAACTGATTTTGTCACTCTGGCGCGTTTCCTTCACTCTCTTTCACTGGGACCTTTTTTTAACTGGCAAGAGAAAGTACACAAAGCTGAGCTTAGTGAGCTCCTTACTGAGGCTTATTCATTTATTCCATGGTCACTGGGAGACTTCTGAAGTTATGCTAACAGTTAGGATTATATGCTCACAAGCACAGACTGGAAAACCTGAGGATTCTTCTTGTTCTTTATTTAACAGCAAATGCTACGAAACTAAGATACTAACATTTATGGAATCATGGAATGACCAAAAATGACCCGATATAGTTTTAAACAAATCAAAATAATCTTATAATGCACTTATAGTTCAAAATGGACGTATTTAAATAAAACCTTTTGGTTTTGTACATTTCCACACAGGCATCAATTTGTCGTAGACGTACATTTCGAGCATTTAAGCTTTCGTTTCAGATCCAAATGTTTTTAAATGATACACACAAGTGCATCCAAACCTTCAACTGTTACTGTATATTCCAAAATATATCATTGCACAAACCTTGTATCTCCAGAGAGGGGTTAATCTAAAAGATAAAAATAGGATTAATTGTTGATATCAATGAAGTTGGCACTTTCAGTAATTCTAAAAAAAAATCTCACAAAAATGGAGATGAGGTTCCGTTCCAACAGCAATAATGTCTTGATTGTTTTTTTATTGTTGTGAAACACATTCACTTTTAAATCAATCAATCTATCACATCGAACACTTTTCCAGCAGCACTATATACTGCAGGACTTTATTCAGTGATCTTAACATTTCTTTAAGTTACATATTTAACAAAATTGTATAATTATTTTTTAGAGAAAATGCTTTTTGCTCGTTGAAGGAACTCATTTGAGTAGCTAAGCCCTGGAGGAGATCTCCAATAAGACTGCACTGGGGCTGAAGGCTCTATAATGAACAGAGGCAGAGACGTCAAAGTCTGGAGCAGTTTTCTGCTGTTACTGAGCTTGTGTTCACTGATAGGATTGTAAAAGTTGCAGAAACACCACTCAAACAATAATGATCCGTAACACACACGTGTCAAGTCTTAGAATCCTGTTTGAAACACTTTCTTCCCTTACAAAATGCATTTAAGTGTATCACAAATGTCCGAATGGCATTATATATATATATATATATTAGATATAGATTTAGATATATATATGCATGTATAATGCTGTTATATAAGTATTATATTACTGCATAAAGAGACTCTGAATACATGATTGAATTTTCATCGTCTTGTTTGTGACTGGAAAAATACAAGAGCGGAAACGCTCCCCTTGTGTGTGCAGCGTGCTCCGTGACCTGCTGATCTCCACAATAAAGCCATAATAGCCCCCTCACCTCCCCAAGGAGCACCCCTGCAACCTGGCCCTCTTAGGGAAGCAGAGGGTCACCGTGCACGCTCACGAGAGCAGCGAGGAAGAAACCGCTGATGCGTCTTTCTGAGGCCAAAGGACCCGCATCAAAATAAACAGATGTGCACCCGTCATAACCCTTCAGAGGGGATCGACGCACAGCCCTCATTCATATCCAACATGTCCAATGGCAATTGTCAAGCTTGACCAGCACGGAAAGCTCCGGCTCTGCCTCTAGGCCCCACTCAGCATCTCATCACTGTCCTTATGAAGTGTTCTTATGGGCCGCACAGCCAGGCTTGATCTCCAAATATGAGTTTTGAAGATGAGGGTTTTTTCCTTCTTTTTTTTCTTCTTCTCGTGCTCGCTGGCTCCTTTATTAGTAGCTAAGCTCTTTACACTTGTAGCATATTGCAGCAGGTTAGGGGCCTAAGCCTTATTGTCCCACATTATTGAAAATCTAGGCTGTGAGAGCCGGCCCCTGGAGGTCAAGCTTTGTCTGAGCGCACGCTCGCTCTCATTTCTCAGGCGACAAGAGGCGACACTGGGGGAGGACAGACAAGATTGAGCTGGTAATACACTTAAATCCATCTTGGTTGACTTACCACAAACTTCCACCTGTCCCCACGGCTTCCCGAGAGCTGAAATAATTCCTTTATAACTTACAAGAGCAGAAACTATGACTTATGAATTCATGGCAACACGGGCGGTATCACGCGTCTGCCTGTTTTATGAGGTGGTCTGAATAGGATGGTACTCGTCACAGTAAATTGGCTCGCGTCAAATTGAGCGTCTCCTCCGAGGGTACAGGTGCCTTTCATCAACACCACAATAAAGGCAAAAGTGTGTTTTTCACGTGTGTGTATTCTATTCAAAGACCAAAGTACAGTTGATGCGATGTATTCGATCGATACACGTTATAAAAGACACAAAACCAAGGCAGCTTATTTCAGAAAGACTACTATTGCTCTCCTCAGGAAAGAAAAAAAAGCCGTCTTTTGGGTTTTAATATATGCAATTTCGCAGTCATACATTAAAGCTGGCAATAAGGTCCTGAGAGCAACGTGTCAATGAAATATGCAACATCCCGGAGTGCAGGTGCAGTTCAGAGTGGCACAGCACCACCTGCTGTTCACTAAAGCAACTACTACTGATTCAAACGTCCCAGAACAACAAAACACCAACATGGTCTTACTTAAAGTAGTCTTTATGTAAAATGTTACATAATTGTTAGGTAGAAAAATAGAGGGTCATTACATCAAGAAGGCTACCGACCCACAGGTACAAGCAACGTCTTCACAAGTAATTCTTCACATGAGAATTTAGGGACATACATATGAATGGTGATCCGCTACAGTATCCACTGGAGATTAAAACTAGATTCTGGAGCAAACTGCTTACTTTCAGTGTAATTTCAGTGCGAACCACCAGCGTAGGTTAAACGGGGGGCAAAATCTCTGAAAATACAAGGCAATCTGATAAAAAAAATAATGATCTAAACATATTAGATAAAAAAATACAAGACAATCTACAACTGAAATGGCTATTCAACATTTTACGTCAAAAATATTCCCTTTCTTCAGGTTTCACAAAGACTAATCAATAAAATTACCTACAAAAAGGATCAACAAAAGCGAGTCCCTTATGGCAAATTATTTGACGTGGCTTTTTTTTGTGTTAATCACAATGGTCTTTCAAACTACACTGTAGTAGTATTCCCAATTACCATTCATAGTGAATGTTAGAATATAAAATTAATTCCAGTGTCCAGTGGTCAGCCCTTCTTTTAACTGAGCAGTCCTAAGGGTGTTAATGCAAACTACAGGTCAGATTACCTTAGAGAAATACAGTACTTTAGAGCAATAAACAAGGATAAACAAGGCACGACGTGTGCTGCGATATGAGCTGGACAAAGTGCAGGCTGCGACTCCTCTTGCTGCGTGGCCCATTCCCTTCCGTCTCCTTCCCTATTCATCGTTCGAGGGACCCGTCTGACCCCGTGATCAATACCTCTGCATGATATGATTTATATGGCCCTGAGAGACACACATGGAAAAAACATTGATGTGACACGGGTCACCTTTCCGCAGCGCCGGTGTCATTTCACACATAATGTTCATTAACCCTTCGCAAATTCATATTCATATATGCTGACATCTGTTCAGGTGGATCTAAAGAGCCTGGTGGTGAGATCAGCAGTTAGCTGCCCCCGCCTGCAGGTAAACCGTTCAAAAAGTGTATTTTTTTTTTTCATCATTGGGAACACGTATCGATCTGCTAAAAGTGAGACATTTCCAAAGGCAATCTCAATGCAGTCAATAACGCTGTGGGGCATATGGATGCGCATGCTGACAGTGTACAGTTCACAAAAACAACTACCAAGTTTGCAGTGTGTGTGTGTGTGTGTTTGTGTCTGTTTAGTGATAAGTGCTAGTTTTTATTGGACTGTACCATCATAACACTGCAATGGCATGCAAGCGGTGCAGCCTCTGGTCTTGTAAATGAGGTAAATAAGAGATAAGAAAACCAAGAAAGGCCGTGCTGTATATCTCACCGGTTCTCCTGCCATGCATCTGGGGCAACACTGTTGAGCGCCATTCTGAGCTGCCAGTATCTGTATAAAAAAAATAAATAAATAAATAAATAAATAAAAAAACGTCACATGATCATGCACTGTGTTTTTCTACATTTGCATGCTACTCATTTAATATTCAATAAAAATACACTCAATATTATCAGCTAACAAATTATAGTATGTTCACCATGTGAGTACCTTCATTAACCAGGAACTGTAACGTTTTTGTTCATCACTACTGACCTACAAAAAGCCCCCTAACACAGTAATAATGATCATAATGTGGAGCACCAGACATCTGTTAGAAATGTAATCAGGTATTAAGTGGCAGCCAATGGGATGAAAGAGTTTACGATGAAAGTTAAAGGACAGTCTAGAGTTTGACTCTGCATCATTTTTACTTCGTTATTCACTCCGCTACATTCCAACTCTTAACAAGAATAAAAATGCAAAACCATACCTGTGTGTTTATTTAATGTTTGATCCCTTTTATCTTCATCTGTTATTTTATTATATGATATTATATTTCTGTTAATAATGTGATTTCTCAAAGCCGCACCTTCATATGAAGGAAAGTGACCTAATCGAGCTGCAAATACAATCAATAATCAAATCAATTCATTTCTAAAGGTGGAACGATACACTCAGCTTCTACTGATCCACAATACAGGGAAAGAAACATGACTTTATGCTAAAGCAAGGAGGTGGAAGGCAAGGGTATAAAAATGCTGGCTGGTTCTTAACGTTGGTGTTTAAACAGTGTAAATACATTAGACTGTGTAAATAATAAAAGTATTCTTCTGTACAATGCATTGTTGCATCTCATACACTGTAACATTTCTCGCTGTCTTCTCTTCACAGAGCACTAGGCGACTAGTCCTCATGCTTATTGCTTGCATATTTTCTATATATGTTCTTGTTCGTGTTCCTTGCTAACTGTGTACCAACCTCTGTTTCCTTTTTGATCCGGTTTGTTAACATACGCAACTTAGTTAACTCGATTATTAAGCTGATGTTCATTTGAGTCTAGCGTCACCAATACAGTCTCTTCATGCATTTTAACGTTTCTCATCGTTTTCTTAATATTCTCGATTCAAAGAATAAATCTGTTACAAAACTATGAAAATATTTATTTAGCATTCAAACAATGCACAATATCAAATAAATTAGAAATAAAATATTTTACTTGGCCCCATTCATGAATAGCCTAATAGCAAGATAGCTCAAATTTTATTCAATTAAATATCTTCTCTCAAAAAACAAGTCAATTCAAGTTCAATTTAATATTGTGAACAAAGTGCATGAACAAAGTTTGCCTATGACAAAATTGCGAATTAAAACAAAGACAGCCCATATTTTAACTGTAATCGCTTGGAAACTTTCTTGCCTTTTCAAAAACGTCTGCTACAGACGGAGTGGGTGTGCTGGAAGGGTCTCGCCTCTTCTGTGCTCGATCGGGATGTTTTGATTTTATATGATAAATTAATCCCGACGTTGAGAAAATCTTTGCGGATGGACCCCCACTAGAAATTTCGGCATTCCATGCTTTAAAAAACGGCTTTCCGTGTGTCTTTCTTATATATAGCCTATCGAAATGCACCCACAAGGCAGACATGTTGGCTCAAATCCACTCTGGCGTGTGCAGATTGCGCTTGTTGACTGTGTCTTCACTGGCTGAATATCCGGTTCATGCTTATTGAAAATGTGGCAAATTGCAGCTATTTTGACACATTGGCGGTATTCTTGTATTTTGGTGATTTCTTTTTCAACCTGGCAACCCCGTTAGAGCATCGATGTGCACGTAATCTCTCAATTTACTCTGACAGGTTGCAGGAAGACACCTGGTTTGGATCACTGAGTTTGCAAGGTTGAAAGGTTGTAAATGAGAGGCCCTCAGTAGGGAGTGGGTGGGGGTCGGGTGTACAAACATTCCATTTACTGCATTAAAAATGTTACACCCTCAATATCCACGCTCCTTACACAGTTTGAAGTTCCACTGAAAAGCAGCATTTTCACTCCCTGTGGTCTGGGATCTCTCCAAATCCCTAATGTAGGGAAGATAGGGAAAATAGAATGACCCTCTTTACCTCGTGCACTCTGAGTGCACTTTGTGCCAGTGACTCATCATCACTTGAGTGCACTCTGACTTTTGGCAGGGCAGCAAGCCAAAGCCAGGAACCCTACCTTAGTGGAGATATTGTGATTGTTGATGGGGTCCCTAAGGGGGGTGACCTGCTGGGCCTCCCAGGTGTCCATTGGGCTCTCAGTCAAGGCGCCATATTCAACCTGGACACAGCTTTCCAGTCTGATGCACAACCTTTTCTAATAAAATCAGAGGGAAAAAGCAGTTCTGTGGGTCAAAAATAGGAGTCAAGTGAAGGGTATGACCAAACAGCCCTGAATGGGCTAATAAAGCATAAGCCCCATCAGATATAACTTACACTAGGTGGACAAAATAGGGACACACCAGTTTTTCAGTGTTTAGGCTACACTTACTTCCTGTGAAGGACAATCTTAATGCTTCAGCAGACCAAGACATTCTGGACAACACCATGCTCTAATCCAGCAGGACTGTGTCCCAGAGCACAAAGCAGCTCCATAAAGACATGCTGGAGGAGTTCAGTGTGGAAGAACTTGA
>JBBPDB010000108.1:39638122-39658993 GCA_037974465.1 Brachypetersius altus
TTATTTATTTATTTATTTGCCCTCATAGTTCACTGACGAGTTGCTCAGTTGTCTCAGTGTTTAAGCTCTCCATGCTCAACATGACGGCATAATAACGTAACATAACGGAGCGGGATCACATGACTCCACACAGTAGTGTTTTTAAAGGGAAAGTAATCGAAATAATCAACCTGGAAAAATTGGATCGATTATAGGTTCTGAATGTTGATTTCGATTACTTTTCGATTAATTGCCCAGCCCTACTGAATACAGTGATGAAGAAGCAAGTACTGTAGGTACACTAAAAAAGTGAGCAGAGAGCTGCAAAACTGGTGGGCCTTAACTGGAGTTGGCACAAATTTAGTCCCTCCATTCAGAGTAACTTTCAGTGTTGCTGGAAACTGAAGGAAATATGAGATTCCCTTTCCTCTCAGTTCTATTCCCTCTGCAGCGAAGGAGCTCAGTCTCTTTGCAGAAGTGGGTGAGATGTCAGGGAAGCAGCTGCATGCAGTTTGTCGTCCGAGCTTAAGGGGACGTGTTTCCTGGCGTCACGTAGAATGACATCTCTGTCTTTATAGTGCAGAAGCCTAAAAATGAGCACTCAAAGCTTCCAGGTGTTGGTAGAAGCAGTGGAATAAATGCAGTGAGCTCGTTCAATTTCAATCTCTCTAACAGACAGAGAGGGAAATCAGACTGGTAGACACCGTTTGAGAAAACCCACAGGATCATCTTGTTCCGTACCCTCGGGGAGACCTAGCAGATGGAGAATATTCCATCTAATTCAGTCCTGTAGATCAACAATTTGTTGCTCCAGAGTGTCCAAACACTGTGCATGAGAGTTTAGCGTTTTTTTCTGTTCCCTCTGGTTGCCTGTTAACGAGTCAATTTTCAAGCACATTATAATCATATGTGAAGCAAATGCATTTCTCAGTGCAGATAACTCTGCACTAGTCAGAGTCTCAAGACATGCCAGACAAACCGCCATGTTAGCTGAACTGGCTGTCCCTCTAATAATGATTTCTTCTTGTGTGGAGAAGAAAAAAGGAGTTGTTTACTCGCCACTGTCATTTATATAAGGAACGACTTGTTCCATCAAAAATAGAATGTGTGTGTCATGTGATCTCATTGTGCAGAAACAGATATACAACAGCACCAATATGAAAACTACGTAACAGTATTTAAATCAGGGAATGAAATGGTGATAGTTTATTAATTGTGGTGGTCAGACAGCTCAGGAGTCAGATGACCTTGGGGAAGAAACTATTTCTTATTCTGTCTGCGAAAGCCTGTACACCATGGAACCTTTTGCCAGGCAGCAGGAGTGAGATGAGAGTGTGGGAGGGTGAGTGGGGTCACCCACAATGCTGGTAGCCTTGTTGATGTAACGTGGGGTATAGCTGACCTTAAAAAAGGGAGGAGAGACCCTGGTGATCTTTTCTGCTGTCCTCACTGTCCGCTGTATGATCATGTGGTCCTGGGCATTGACATTTCTGGACAAGGCTGTGATGCAGCTGCTCATTATAGTCTCTCAGAGTTTGTATGGGTCTTCCGCTAGTCCAGAAACGGTTTCTTGCCATTGTTTGGTTGACAGTTGCTCGAAATGTAGTTGGATGGTATGTATTCCTGATAAAATGTGTCTACTAGGAAAGTGAAAGTGATCTGCATTTTGGGACTATGGCCAAGGTCTACAGTCTTGAACATCTCCAATGAAATGTTAGCTGTTGATAGCAGAAATGAAAATATGTTAACACATCCTCAACATATAATGGATAAATGTACAAATATATAAACATATTAGATCAAATAAAACATAAAATATCAAATAACATAATATTTACACACTTTGTGGTGTGTAGTCTTTGTGCATCCACATTTTATTAAGAAAATCAAATGGGGTGCCCATGAGTGTATATGACTGTAAGAAACGAGCCAGATGTGACAATTAAAGTGGCTAATAAAGGTATATTGCATTTTTGTTACACATTCAGACTACATTATGTAGTGGAAGTACATGATATTGAGAGTTTTACAATATCGTGGCAGTATAAAATATTTTATCAGATTCAAATCAGGTATGCAAAAGAAATCGATCAAGGGATGATATGTAAACAGCTCAGCTTGGTATTGAGTGGTTTAGGCTTGTATCTGTGTTGCCTTGACTAGAAAGAGCTGCATGGAGCCATTCATTTACAAATCATTTGGTTCTAAAACATCCTGATTGCACAAGATTATGTGCCATTTGGTTAGCATTCATTCACATGACGGTTTACTTGACAGTGATTTTGCTTGTTTATTTGGATGCTCAAGGAACCACAAACAGCACTGAAGCAGCAGCATTTATCTTTGCCGAAGCACGCTCTTTATATTTCCTTTTTGCCACCGTGGAATGTAAAGCTATGGCAATAGGCCCTATGACTCAGATTTATGCCACCGAGGCTAACCGTGCATTACACAGTCAGGCAATCCCCATTCACTGTACCTCTACACCTGATTCTGGGCAAATGCAATCTAGCGGCTGCCATAAAAGTGCCTTTTTTCTCACAGAGTACAGTCAGCCTCCTTTTTGCATTTATGTGGCAACCACTCTCTGGTTTCATAAGCTCGCGGGGCGTAAACATGCCTAGGAACTCATTAAGGGTTGAGATTAATGCTCCGTTATAACAATGGTGCTAATGCCTTTGGAGATGTAATCACTACTGCTTTAAAACATTTGTTTGTTCCTGAGCACACAAAGAGAGGCGTGCTAGATATGAAGTCTTTTTTGCATGTGTGGTATTTTGGATTATATATATATATATATACATACACACATTTATTTGTTTATGGTGTGTATGTGTCTTTTTTCCCCCTGTATGTTCATGTTATATTAAGTATTTTGAAGCTTAGGCTACTTGTCAGGATGTATATGGTCTAGGAGAAAGGATGATGATTGTTCAAAGCATTCACTGTTCATCAGTATTCACTGTTGAATCATTTAGAAAAAGGGCTTCCAAAATGTGCTGGACACCAGCCCTCTAGATGCCCAGCACATTTTGGAAGCCCTGATTTAGACTGCCTCCAAACCATAATGTCTGTCCTACATAGGGAGCAGCTGAAGAACATTTTTGGCGGTTTTAGACAGCTACAAAAAAAAACCTAAAAGCATTAAATAATATTTTGAAAAAGCAGAACATGAGGGTTAATGAAACGCCATTAATCATTTTTATTATTGATGATCCTCTTATGTATAGGTCCAAATGTTTTTACAGAGCTGCTCATTTTTTTCTGAAATCAAGGGCAAGGAAGTTTGTTCCCTCTTTACTGTAATTATAGCCTCCGCCTGTCTGAGAAATGCTGGGGTTTTCTAATCCTCTACCCAGTGCTTGGCACTGGACTTGGTAGGCTGCGGTGAAGATACTCCAGAGCATCCTATTCAGTCAAGAATACTTTTTAATGGAACATTTACAAGTAATGAAAGTGCAACTGAATCAGAATCAATCATATTGTTCACACACACAAGGAATGTGGTCACAGCCATTGGTGTCTCTCTAGTACTACTGGCAACTGGCGATATATGTACACTATACATATCAACAGACTATGCAATACAACATACAGAACTGACAAAAGCATACAATGTACAATATACAATAGACAATTAAAATATAGTAATGTACAGATTTTACAAGCAAAACAAAGTGTGAGTGGTGGTGTAAAAAACAGTAATGCACATTACATATGTGTGGAGGTGTTAATAGTAATGTATGTCACATGAAATGGTTGCATATCAAGAGGCATCTGATTAGGAGCACCAGGCCCATTTGGTGACCTCTAATCACTGGCAAGCCCCCCCACTGATCAGATGATTCCACAGCTGAAGTAATTGATGCATTAGTTGTGTCACACACACTGGATCACTTGACGTCACAAGGTCAAGGAGATGACGTCACGTCTAGTATATAAACAGGAAGGAAACGTATCATCCTCACACAGACATTGAAGTCGTTATGCTTCATGCCCGCGTGTCACCGCAACTCGACTTACTGCTCAACCAACCCTTTCCACGGTACCGTGAGTACTCTGACTCGCAAGAGTCCTTTGTATACTATCCTTTGTGTGTTCAGAACGCGAGTTCAACTTGGTGTGGACTGTAACTCCATTAGAGAGCGTTCTGAGATCAACCGCGTGGCTTACCTGCTCTCTCGTGCTTCCACCACGCTACACAGTGGGCACAGTGCACTCATTATTCTGCCTTCCACCGTGACAAGTTGCCTCCCATGTTTGGAAACCGAATAGTATGATTAAATATTTTATTTAAAAATGAGATTAAAATTAAATAATTAATTAATAAGATTAAAGCCCTTTTTGTAAGTTCTTCTAACAAATGTTGAAATAATTATGCTGTCCCGAGTGTCTTCCTGCAAATGAGAGGAGTAATGACATGATCAAATGTAATTAGACATGTGGAGTGTTTTGATTTTGTGTCGATGTGTTAACTAAAGGGGAAATATTTAATCAGTATTATTGATGATTTGTGTAAGACTAGCTGGAAATTAAAATGTATAAACGATCACAGATTTTTTTATCCCCCACTCCCATGGTTTATTGCCCCAGTTGTGCTAATGATAAAAGCTGGTAAGTTGGCAAGTTAGTAAAATGTAATTAGACATGGAGTGTGTTTGATTTTATGCCAATGCTTTACGTTTTACTTTAACTGATCAACTATCACCATTTCACAGATTATTAGGAGCTTTCAAAAAAGTTTTCTGTATCTACAGGCTGAACTTCAGAGGAGGAGCAACAATGATTACTGTACTGTTCTTGAAAAATTATTTGTAAATGATGTATTTTATCGTATAAATAAAAGTATTATTATTTTCAGATAATTAAGTGTAGCCAGAGGATATATTTTTTTAACATTTGTTGCATATTCATCAAATTTCAAAACACGGAAAACAAAACGGCCCAAATAATTTGCAAAGTTTCCTCTTGAATTATCTGTATATCCTGTATATATAAGACAAATTAATCATAACATCAACAGAACATAGAACAGAGAGACACTGGAAAAGATGCTACACATACAGCCCCAGAAGAAAATAAGACACCACTGCAAAAATGTTCAGTTTCTCAGATTAAACTTTTATAGGTGCAAGTATTAAACTGAACATCTTTGCCGTAGTTTTTAAGAAATGCTGACATATATATATATATATATATATATATAAAAATAGTTTTTAAAGCATAATTTTAAAGGAGAAATGAAGCAGTGTTTACAGAACTTGAATAATTCAAAGAAAACAAATCCCTTCCAACTGGTCAGGAAGGGTACTGAGTACTGATTACAGCAGTGTTTTTATACTTTTCCTCATTAAATAAGATGTGATTCAGGTGATCACTAATCCGTATCTCATAAAGCAGAGTGAGGTGCTTGTGATGGAGTTTAACAGACACTGGCATGGAATGGCTGTCATACTCTCATTTTTTTGACGGAGCTGTATTTATGAGAATATTGCTTAGAGGTTTCCAAACATACTTAGTGTTCCGCATCTTCTTAAATGTTTCCTACAGGCATTTTTGATTATTGCTGATTTTCAGTGTTTGGCTTCAGCGGTTGCCAGGCAGACTCATATTTCACACAAACTAATGATCTGTGAAATAGTGACGTCTGTTCATTTGAAGTATAGTCTCTGTACAGTATGGAAAATAATGATGAGCTAAGAAATGTTTCTCCTTCCTGAATGTACAATTTTAAAAACATGGACCTAAAATCAGTCACACTCCTCATGTCTAATTACATTTTATAAGAGTATTACACCTCTCATCAACAGAAAGACAGTTGTGATTTCATGGCTGACACTTTAGCGGTGATTAGAAGTCTTAAGTTACAATAAAGTCTTAAGCTTTAATCTCATTAAATAATTATTTTTTTCATTAAACTTATTTTAAGCATTTTATCATACGGTTCAATTTGGACACTTAGGGACATATTGTGTGTGTGTGTGTGTGTGTGTGTGTGTGTGTGTGTGTGTGTGTGTGTGTGTGTGTGTGTGTGTGTGTATTTCAACTTTTGTAAGTAAAAGAGCTACCCATGAGTTATATGTAAAACCGCATAAGCAGAAATGTAGCAATATAAGGGGTCCAAAATGATGGTAGCAGGCTGTGAGCCTTGCCTGCAGTGCTGGTAGTTGAATCACTGGAAATGCAAATTCCCCTACTGCAGCAGTTAAGTCTGAGAGCACTTTGAAGGCTGCTCATAAGATGCAATGTTGAAAAATTAATTGGAGATCAGGGAATGTGGCATTGTTCCTATAAAGAGAGAATGAGTGCAACGGGGGCCTCTAGTGGCGGAGGATAGTATTACAATAAAGAGCTTCCACAAAAGCGGCTTCTATTTTAAGCACTTTTACTGACCTCGTTGTTTAAAAAAAACATATCTTTGTACCTCACCTTGACATAGATACTGCAAGTGAACTGGAACGGAAAACTATCCTTCTAAAAGCTATTCCTTCTGTTGGTGTTTTGATATTGGTGGTGGAAGGAGCTCACTGGTCTAAAATCTCCTTATGTGTTCAATCTGGTTGAGATATGATGATTACAAAGACCTTAACATAGGATTTGCATCATTTTCATACTCAGCAAATTTATTTGATGGCAGCTTGTGATTGCCTTCGTGTTAAACTGCAATAGCCTTTCCGTCTTATAAGACAAGTGGACCAAAGCCATACGTCATAACAGACCCCCTCTCTGTATGGGTCAAGCGTTCAGGCCTGTAGTGTTTTATTAGTGTAGCCGTGGAAGAACTGCTCTTGCTGAGGCAACCGAATCTCGCCCTGCAATGACTTTCTCTGTCTCTTAAAGAGCCGTTACTCTTTAATACGTGCTCCAGTTATAATGTTCTTTCATTAGCAGATATTTTTATCTTGCAATCTTCATCCACAATAGATGTCAGCTGAGCCCGCACAGCATTTTACTCGTGATTTAGAGCACAGTGGGATGTTAACTGCTTTGTAAAGTCCTTGCAGTAGACACGGTTGAGTGAATCTGCATTCATAGTGATTCTCCACTTGTTTGTTTCCTTTTATTTGTCACCCATCTGTATTTAGAGGAAGCTTGTGTTTGGAGATTTGAAGCCCTCTTTGGCAGAAACAGGTAATTACAAGAAACTTGCAGAAGAACATGTTTGTAATATTTTGTTAACTGTGCCGTGCAAACCTGAACAAACCAGTCTGGGAGTACATACTGTACAAAAGATGGACAAAAGTATTGGGACACACCTGTTCTTCAGGGTTTGAGCTACGCCTTTTACTTCTAGTGAAGGTTAATCTTAATGCTTCAGCAGACCAAGACATTTTGGACAATGCTAAACTTGTGGACCAGTTTGGGGAAGAACCTTTTCTATTCCAGCAGGACTGTGTCCCAGAGCACAAAGCAGCTCCATAAAGACATGCTGGAGGAGTTCAGTGTGGAAGAACTTGACTGACCCACACAGAGTCCTGACCTCAACCCCATCCAGCACCTTTGGGATGAATTGGAACGGAGATTGTGATCCAGACCTTCTCCTCCAGCATCAGTGCCTGACCTCATAAATACACTACAGAATGAATGGACACAAATTCCCACAGAAACTCCAAAAGGGAGACCAACTCCATATTAAAGTCTATGTATTTGAATACATGTCATTAACGTCCCCGTTGGTGTAATGGTCAGGTGTCCCAATACTTTTGTCCATGCAATGTACCATTATTATTATTATTATTATTATTATTATTATTATTATATGCACATTCCATCATGTATGTACCACACACCCTAACGCATGCGCACTCGCTTCTCACTGCACCTTTAAGAGTCACGTGCCCCAGCAGTCAGCTGAGACGGAAGTTTTGGACAGAGTGGAGACTAGAAGAGTTACTCTGCTCCTTGTTCTGTGTTTTGTGTATTTTATTTCTTCCATATATGCCAGAGAAGCGTGGATGTGAGTTAATTACGGAGTGCTCGTGTTGAGAGAGTGCTGGACACTGTGTGAGACCTGGAGAGAGGTGAGAGCAGGTGTTTTTGTTACCTGATCAACTGTGTGTGCGGTTTATTTTTCACAATTATATATTCTTTAGGCAACATACAGTCAGTTATTCCAGAGGGACTGTAAAACTCTTATTATTTGTAAAACTCTTCAGTGTCGTGCTGGAGGGTGGACACGGTTCTGTTCTGTTTCTGAAAGTTTGAAGTCGACTCCAGTGTCTGGACTCCACGCTGTAATCTCCATCGATCACCTGGAGAACGCACAGCGATTAAGGAATTGCACCTGCGATTGGAAGGTTGTGGGTTCGAATCCAAGGACTGTCAGTTTCACCACTGTGGTACTCATGAGCAAGGGACCGTCCCCACACACTGTTTCCCAGGCGCTGTGTTCCTGGCTGCCCGCAGCTTCCTTGGGTGAATGGGTTAAATGCAGAGAATACTTTTGTGACACTTTGTGTTTAAAGTTAAGCAAAGTGACACCTATAGTCACGTGTGAATACACCGCATCACTCAGTGAACTCAGTGAACAAACCCTTTCACTGCACTGAAACCCTTTCGCCAAGCAATTTGGACCCACTTCCTTCTGATTGCAGGGGAAACTCCCTAACTACGAGGCCACCAGCAACTCATTTCTGTGTGTTTATATATATATATATATATACACACATACATACAGTTTGTACAACTTTCTACAACTTTTGTAGAAAGAAAATACAGCCTAATAGACTACCTTCCACTGTGTGTGTGTCAAACTTGAACAACACTTTGTGGGATCAATTCTATAAAGCTTTGGAGTCAACTTTTTATTCTGTGTTCGAATGAATTCCTTCACTGCAAAATAAAAAATAAACATATTTGTAATCCAAAAAATGTCTATTATTTGGGCTTTAGAGTAACATCAGTACATTCTGGTTGGAATTCTTCTGCAAGTCTACAATCACTGCAGAGTTTTTCTGAAATTAATATGATTTATTGATCTCAGTTTAAATCCCAGGAACTGCTTTAATGTTGGACTCCTTTTTTTGTTTTTGAATTTCAGAGATGGAGTCGCTGACTGATGTTTACCGGCTCTTGGGAGCTTCTAACAGCACAAATGCCACTGAGCTGACTTACGGCTTCGTGTCCTGTGCCGTGTCTGTCGTTTTCTACGGGAGCAACTTTGTCCCAGTGAAGAAGATCGACACTGGAGATGGTGAGACATGTTTGGTTGCTGTGGTGCTCTAAATCTTATGTATGTATGTGAATTATAATGGAAAAATGAGAACATCTGTTTGTGTATGTGTGTGTGTGTGTTAGGCATGTTCTTCCAGTGGATTCTGTGTGCTGCTATATGGACTGTCTCTCTGGTGGCAAACATTATCTTGAGGAGTCCAAAATTCTGGCCACTGGTGATGCTGGGTGGGGCCATATGGGCTACAGGTACGACCGAAAGTGCACTAATGAATTTATGTTGCCATGTTAGTCGATTACAATGTTTTACAAAAATATTCATGAATGTATGCACTTAGTCTTCCTGATTAAATCAAATCACTTCAGAGATTTTAATGTCCTTGCAACGTTACTAAATGATGCAAACTCATGTCTGCTGAGCGGCCTGTAAGAAGTGTATCTTTTTATTTTTTTTAACTCTGTAGGTAATATCACAGTGGTTCCGATAGTGAAGACTATTGGTCTGGGACTGGGCCTTCTGATTTGGGCTTCTTTCAATCTTCTAATGGGCTGGGCCAGCTCACGGTAAGCTCAAACGATTACAGCAGCTTTATCTGTACCCATAAACACACATCACTGTTTTAATCATTGTTTCAGTGGACCATACACATATTCATCTCACTGACCTTTTTCTGTCCATGATAAATTGGGTGTACGTATCGCAGTGAGCCACAATCAGGCTTTTTTTGAAGCAGAACAAACACACCAGTACTCACTTCTGTCTTCGTTCTCAGGTTTGGCTGGTTTGGTATCGAAGCTGAAACTGTTGCAAAACCAACACTCAACTACTGTGGAGCAGGCCTGTGTTTGCTCAGGTAACACACACACACACACACACACACACACACACACACACACACACACACACACACACACACACACACACACACACACAAAAATAAAGTATATATGGGAATTGAGTCTAGAAAATGATATATCCTCTTTCAACAGGTTGAAATCTCTCATAAACAAAAGTCCTGTCATGCTCTTTATGAAAGGAAATAAAGAGGTGAGTGGCGCACACACTTTTTGTGTCTTCTCTTTCACTTTTTCTAATTCTTTCTTGTTCTCGTGCTGTCAATAATCAGAGCTTTCTAACTAAAAGTCCTCTGCCCCCCCCCCCAAGTGGTATTCCAGTGAGGGCAGAGGGACAAAGTTACATTACATTAGCCTACTTAAGAATCTTTCCATACGATTGTGTGATACCCATAGATTGGGTAATGAAGTCTCATAGGCAAGCATACTGGACAGCAGGGCCCCCTTACGCTTATTAAAGGCACAAACTGAACAACATAGACTTCTGTTCTTGACCATATTACATAATAATATGTATAATAAAAAACAAGAATGATATCAACATGATGTATTGATGCAGGCTAATCAACGAATCATGCCTTGGTGGACAAAGTGTCCCAATTTATCCCAAAGCCACCAATTTACAACAAGTTAATGTCTGTCAAGCAGTAGAATTAGCTAAAATACAGACTCGGTTCTGCACAGCTGAACATTTCTGTCCCCCAGACCGTCCCTCGTCCTACAGTTCATACCAAGTATTTTCGTCTGAAGATTTTGTTTTTGCTCTTCGCTCCCATTCTCTGTTACCCACAGTCTCTCATTCCCACTTGATCTCACTTTCTCACGTTTGCACTCCTTTTCTCTCTCTCTCTCTCTCTCTCTCTCTCTCTCTCTCTCTCACACTCTCGTTCTTGTCTGATCTCTCTCGCCCGATGTATGTTAAACTCAGTGTTCTTTATTAGAACGACAGGTTTTCATTCACAAGGTGATGTGTGATATAAAGGCAATGCAAAGGGTTTTGTTTGTCTTCAAATGTTTTATTCCTGCACATGCAGAATGCTCCGACCCCTAAAACCAGACACAAGCGGAATACATCATCAAGAACCACTTAGGGATGGTGTGTTTTTCCGTCTTACTCTTTTGCTTAAAAAAAAAAAAAAGACGTAAAGCAAAGACAGACAGAAAGACATTAACATACATTCAGAGAAGCTGTCCAGAAATCGGGCCATACAGGAAATCAATGTTATGTGGAGAGAGCTGGAGTTCTCCATCTTTAATGGGAGAGAAGGACCCTTCACCTCCCTCTTCATATCATTATTGATTTCTGCAGCTCACACATGAAAGTAGTTCTTTGGAGTAGTTTTAAGCCCATTCTCCAGAGATCTCCCTCCATCGTTCCCCCTCTGTCTCCCCCTTGCTTTCCTGCTTCTCTCCCTCTCTATCGCTCTCTCACTCTCTCTCTCGCTCTCTCTCCCTCTCCCTCCCTCTCTCTCTCTCTCGCTCCCACCCCCCCCCCTCTCTTTCCTTCTTTTTCTTGTTGATAAGGATCTTACTTCTCCGGCAGTGTGGAGACAGTTCTAAAGTGTAGACTTTACAGACTGGAGCGCTTGTACTTTGCTAAATGAAAGCCTGGTTTGGTACCAGCCTGTGGTCTGAAGAGCCAGCGACGGCTGGCTGTGAAAATCCACAGAGCTGAGTTTCCTTTGAGCTTCCAACAGACAGAGAGCGGATTGCCTCTTCAGGGAGAGTTTTGAAGACTAAATCCTTGCTTCCTCTGATTGCACTTTTCCCACTCCTCACTCTGCAAACATGTGCTTGTTCCACCTTCCCTAATATGTGTTTATGGATTTAGGTCGCCAAATGCGGATTCAGCCGTCAGATACTTGAAATAATGAACAACGCCGGGTAAAACTTGTTTACGTCTCTTATTTCTGCATTTCTCTTACCACATAAATATGGTAAATTATGCAAATCACTATTTTTAGCAGGTGGACTGAGAAAATATAAGGATCTTGTTAAAGTTACCTTGTTTATTTTGTGTTTATCTTATTTATCTTTTTTGCAGGGTTGAATACGACACCTTTGATATTCTTCAGGATGAGGAGGTAATACATTTGTGATTTCCATATGAGTTCTGTTACATGGAAATGTCCCAATAAACTTACTTGGGAACAGATGCATATACACCAATCAGCCTCAATGTTAAAACCACTGACAGGTTAATAAGATTTGGTGTTTTAGGTAAAACAGCACCTGTCAAAGGCTGGGATTTATCACTGATGCACATTTTAACGCTGGCCCCACTGGTCTGATCCCACAGAGGAGCTACTGTTGCACAAATGTATGAAAAAGTTAATGCTTGCTCTGATGGGAAGATGTCAGATGTGTATGTCTGCATGTGTAGCTGCATAGTCCCAGGCAGAGGAAGAGGCAGTGCGATTCTCTGGACAAAAAGTTGAGCTCAGAAACCGCTGGTCCTTTATTCGTGTAGATGTTACTTTAACATATACCACATACATCTACTTCCCTTTTTCACATTCTCTTGCACACTGGTGCCGTTTCCCAGCGTATCCACGCGACGTCAAAGTAATAGTGATTCGTCAGACCTTTGTCTTTTGCTTCATGAACAAGTTATTTTGCTGTAGGGACTTTCTGAGGTAGGTAGCGGTCGGCATGGGCTCCCTGAATTAGACTAAATAAGCTCGCCTTCATCTAGCAGCTTCACTCACAGCCTAATATATTCCACCCATTTGACAGGTGCCACTGTAACAAGATCATCAATATTATTTACTTTTTATTATTTACTTTTTAATATCGTGTGTAATTTGTGTGTGTGTGTGTGTGTGTGTGTGTGTGTGTGTGTGTGTGTGTGTGTGTGTGTGTGTGTGTGTGTGTGTGTGTATATGAATAAATCACTGTATTTGTGTAATGTAACCTACAGTACTGTAACCTACATACTTGTGTGTTTTGTTTTGGCTTCCTTCATTGCTTTACTCCGTTGACTGTTGCATCTGTTCCCTCAGGTTAGACAGGGCCTAAAGGCATATTCCAACTGGCCCACGTATCCACAACTTTATGTAAAAGGAGAACTCATTGGAGGCCTGGATATCATCAAGGTGATGCCCGCATCAGCCACACACACTCAACATTAATATGCATTAATTAAACTCAGATAAGAAATATCATAGAAAGAAACTAATTCTTTTCAGCAGCTGCCTTAAACGTTCTGCCACTGAGGTGCTCGATATTTGTGCTGCAAATAGTATTTGTCTGCTTTAATATGGCTGTTCAGGAAACTTGACCTACCCCTGTATGAGCACAGAATCCTCAGCTCTGCAGCTAATGCGCCCAAAATACATGATCCAGCTAAACAGCTTATTAAAAAGCCACTCTTAAATATGAAGTCTGCAGGAGAGTGGGACCCCAAAGCTCGGGTTGGTAGAACGAGACACGACTTGTTTTCTGTAATCAGTGGTTATCAGTTTAAGTGCTAACCCACAGCCCTAATACCTGCTCTGGGAAATGAACAGTGAGTGCACCTGATGAAGTGGATTGTTTTTAGATGTGATTATTAATATTCATAATTAATTATGAGTTCTTAATTAGAACTACAATTATTTAATTTGTCTTGGAAAGAAGCACAAAACGATCATCTGTTGTGAACTCTGTGGTATATAAGTACCTCACATATGCATACCGTGCTCTGGTTTGACTGTAGCTAACGATCCTTGTGCACGGTACTTTCGAAAACAGTTATTGCGTCTCAGAAAATGAAAGAAAGAGTCCGTTCAGCTATGAAAGGCGATTAGGCGTTTTTATTTCTGGCTCACTTTTACCTCTTTACATGGTTAATATTTCTGGTTACTAACAAAAATGTACCCACACATACTGCTTGCAGTATCAGTTGTTGTCCATAAGAGGGCACAAAAGTCCCATAAATGAAACAACACAAAAATAGAAAGCCACCTTTATGATGGTTAGAATCAATTCATCTCATTAAGGGACATTCATGCGTTCCAAGACAACCGTGCCTGGTGTAAAGGCAAACTGCCAGTTGCTTTAACGTTCTTAGGAATGCACTTGGAATACACACTTTTTTTGGTTCTGTTTGAGTGTGCTGTGTGTTTCTGCTTCTTCGCATTGTGTTGCATTGTGGCCGCCATGTCCGTGACATCACTGACTTCTTACCTATACATTACAGAGCCGACTCGGCCACAAAAAATATAGATTTTCAAATGATCTATACTCTGCCCCTGATCAACCAGAGGATATTAATTGATGTTCACCAACTCCGTGTGTGCTGGCCTTCGTGCAGAAGACTGGGGTTTGATTCTCAGTTTAGGAAATGACACCACGTTGCCTCAATGAGTCCATGGAGTCCCTCGAGTCTTAATATTGGCCTACTTCTGTAACATGATTAAATTATTTGTCATTTTGGAAAACAGTGTCTGCTAAACGTCTAGTGGTAAAAATGTGCAGAGTTGGGGAAAACCCAGCGTGAGATTTTCAGGGCTGCAGTGATGCGAAGCCGTGGGCTAGCGGTTTTCTAACACGAGTTGTACATCAACAGATTGCCTACAGTCTCTAACTGTACACCTGTTCGACGAAGCGGCTTGTTATAAAGTGGATGGGGAGTGTAGGTTGTATTTAGAGCAACCGCAGTGATGAATGCTGAGTCCAGAGGCAAAATGCTAGAAACTCCTTTCTTCTCAAGTAACGGAGCTTCTTGGTCTTGAACAGGAACTGAAGGAAAATGGTGAGCTGGAGTCCGTGCTCAGAGGACAGAACTGAGAAGGGAGGAGATGGAAACAAAGTTACACCGAAGTCTCTGCTGCCGTCATCAGAGACGTGTCCCAGAGGTCATGGAGGGAAGACCCGTCGTATTCCAGCTTATTTCTTTTTGGAGATAACAGAAACTGATAGACATGCTATGATCTTATCCGAGAGCCGTCTGCAAATTGTGTAATGATTGCTAGTAAATGCATTGCTTCTGTTATAAATGCAAGTTTTATGGCTTTATTTTGTTCACCCTCACGTGTTTCTGGGACTTTAATTCCTGAAAATGATCTCAGTATGCAGTAGCAGTATGGCCTGGGAATGGAGTTTCTTCAGATTTACACATTTTACCACTTAACCCAGATGTAGATGATCAGCAAAGACGTTTTCAGGATCCGAATGTTCGGTTTTGAACTTTAGCGGCAGCGCAGACATTACTAACGGGAAAACTCACCTAATTTCTGTAAGAACACCTCATTAAAATGTGCTCATCTTGCTCAGCCCACGTACAGATCTTCACTAAGGAGTGAGGAATAGTACACTATAATCTTTTACTATGAGCTATAAATGTCATAAGTTCTGACGCACGCTGGCTCAGCCTTAATGAAGGTCTGGATACGATTTGAGTGGGTCGAGAGAAGGTAACATTCCAGTGCCCAACTAAAAAAAAAAGCAACATTGGTACTGCAAACATGTCTTGGCTGCGTGGAAAATTGTGTAAATGTGTTTTTTTAATATATATAAAGTGTCTGAGTGTGTGTCATATAAATTAGAGATAGCCCACAGTATTCACCTGGCACACACACACACACGGAGTGTGATCAGTCGTGACCGCACCATCCTCACCTGCTCAGGCAGCAACCGGCATCAGCATGTGCTGGAAGAAAGGATGCGGCCCTGTTATTATGAATAAACAAATCATAAATATTTATCAACAGGCAGTCGCGAGCCGGGCTCTCATCTCATCTGGCTCTGAGCCGCGAGCACAGAGCAGCCAGAAGCCCCCTGCTCTCCTACACACATTCACACCTGTGGCTTTACGGGTAATTACTGCTCTCACACTGATGCCCCATTTGTGCCGAAGAGAAAACAGTTTAACTGCAGCAGAACTCAAAATATTCAGGTATTAATTCTTATATGCAGAGAAGTATAGAGTCCCTTATAGTGCACCACGCATAATGATGCTCTCGCGTATGCGTACGCACCCACAGTGGCTTCACTAGGAGCTCGCTGTTGCCCAAAGCACCACATGCAGATTTTGCTCCGTCTTTGCTCATCAATATTCATTCAGATGTGTTCTCCGTGCATTAGTGCTGCCTCATAAGGAGGCCGTCGTGATTTTAATGGCCATCATATTCAAATTTGGATTCTAACCATGAAGAATTGATTCTTAATTTTCATCTGAAGGGACTTTAATACTTTATGGAAAAAGACAATTAACAAATGTTGCAGTCATTTATTGAAACAATGCTTTTTAGTCACATTTGCTTTGACTTATTTTGTATTCATTTGGTACATTCAGTTTTATAGTGGCCTCCAAAAATGTCACGTTTAAAAAGAAAAAAATACTTGTCTACTCTTGTTTAGATGGGATTAAATATGAAACAACAGCACAGGATGGATATTTAAGCCAGACGAACAGGCCAATATGGACAAATGTGCTGTGATACATAACTATATGTACAAAAGTATATGGACACAAACACTCTTTCTCACACACACACACTTTGCTCTGAAAATCACCTTAAGCGAAAAAACGAAAATGAAAACATTTGTTGATTGTGATAATGCCGTTAGCCAATAAACTCCGCCCAGCTTTGGAGAGCCCCGTGCCGACGGGTGGAGTTGATCGGCCCATAGTCTCGATAATCAGCTGGCCACTGTTATGGCAGTTCAAGATTTTTTGAGGTTAGGATGCTTCTGTAGAACTGTTATGTTAGGAAAACTTAGGAATGGCTGTTCTGTAATTTCTTTTTTCCTAAATAAAACCCTAAACTGCCGCTACTATGGTTACCACACAGTTGGGATAGGATTTTCAAGTTTTTTGTAATACGGCCCCAGATCCAGAGCCTGAAGTGCACAAGAGACTTAGCAACAGTGTCTGCTTACCTGTCATCTCTAAGCAACCAGGATGAAAAGGGAATTCAGATTCTCTACAGTATTCTATCACTGATGTGAACAAGGTCGTTTTAGAGAAAAAGAATACATTCCTTTGCAGAAGAGCGGACAATGTCACTAATAAATAGAAACTTTAAATATCTAAACAGATCACCTACATGTGTCTACCGAGTGTTTATACAGTAAGGTAAAATACGGCCTAAATAGCATTTTGCATATTTTTTCAATGGTATTTCTATATCTCCTATACGATATAGACCTAATAGTATGACCGTACATATTTTTATCACTTCAGTTTAAAATAAATACATTAAGAGGCAATCTTATAGTAAAAGCCTGCTTGCGCTCTATATGTTACTGTAGATGGCACGATTGTAGCCTCTTTTTCCTAATAGAGCTTTAGAATTATTTTATTTTGCACCATCAGGATTTAAGCAACGGCGGTGATGGGCTTCTTCTCATCCTCTGCCAATCTCGCCTAACACACCGATTTCAAGCTCTGAGTGGCTGAGATCTCAAATGGTGATCATGTCCAGAGCCTGGAAGGCAGTCTGTAGCAGTAGTAGCAGTAGTAGCCTGCTCCCTGTTTAAATATAAATATTTAAGATGATTCATGAACTCGTAGCTTGGTTTTCATACATTTTCATATATTTTGCAGTATTCTTAACATTGTGCAGTAATAAAAAGTGCTTCCAGTGTGTGATTTTTCAAGCATCTCTGCTTTTCTAGCTTCAATCCCCACAAGAAGGTCAGTGCAGGTGATGTGAATGTCTAAACTAAACCAGCCACACTTTGAACATTTTACCACGTAGCAACAATATCTGTCCTTTAAAGGCCTTTAATAAAAAATAACATCGTTTAGACACATTTTGTGGTTTGAAAAAAGCGTGTTAATGCTCCTGAATAATGAATACAAATGTAGCAAACGATTCCTCGTGTATTTGAATTGGGTTGGACTTGCCTTGGTAAAACATAGGACATTTTTTCCTTGGCTACTGTTTACAGTGCTGTTTGTATATGTTTTAGGACAAACCTTACCTGAAAACAATTAAACAATATCTCAAGACAATAAAAAATTAATTCACAATAAATGTCATTTAATTACTTCTTGTGAGGTAGGCATCAAATTGTAGACGTCGGGTTCCTATCGCCAAATCTGACACTACGTTTCTTTATAGTGTCACTCCAGTATAAATGTACAGCTTCATGATTTCATTACGCAGTACATTTCCCCATCACCTGTTTCTGAATAAGCGTAAGTCAAATAACTCAACCAAGACTAAAGTTGTGCACCTTAATGGAAATGCAAAATCTACAACAAGAATTACATTGACTTCCCATTAGAGGGTACTGTGGCGCATGGTCCAGTTATGAGCCAGAATGGAGGCCCGCGGGACCTTTTTGCATTTTGTTTTTTCCTCCCCCACAAATACAGTTCACTACATTCTTTAATAGGTTCTCAGAGCAAGTAATTAACTGGCTTCAAAAGCGCTGCTCTTAATGAGTAATCGATATGTCAGTGTGTGCTTCAGATTGCGAGAAGTTATCAAGGCAGTGTGAGCAACTTCTCTTATTAGGTATTCGTCAATATGAGGCAGAGAGCATAATTGTGTTTGGAGGCAGGGAACTTTGTCATCTTTCTTTTTTCTTTCTCTTCCTCACACCACCTCCCCCCACACACCGCTTTATCTTGTTCTTTCTTCCTCCGAGTTACACATAAACACACACACACACACACACAGACCTTTGGTAATGAGGGCCAGTTTTTGTTTTCTGTATGTTTACGCACCTCTCTCTCTCTCTCTCTCTCTCTCTCTCTCTCTCTCTCAGTTGCTGCTTGATATGCGTTCACCTCCCCAGCGCTAAAAGCCTGGTGTCAATCTATTCCGCTTCCCTCTAGCGTTTTAGCATTCCGCACTGAGCGCGGTGCAACTTTCCCTATTCTGTTTTTTCCCTGCTCCTCTCCCTTTCATTCGCTCGCACCCTCTTGACTCAAGGGGTGGGGGATTATTAAGATGCATTGCAAATGATCACAGCGCAAGTGTTTGAAGTGAGTACATCTCGTGGCTGCCGAGGCCAGTTCTGGGGGACAGAGGGCCTTCTACTATTTTTTTTTTTTTGTTTGGAGGGGTGGGAGGTAGGGATGGAGACAAGGCCCAAGAGCAGATTGCTGTAACCTTGCTCCGTCTTTGCTCTCAGCTCCTTGAATTTGCCTCGTTAAAGCGGACGCGAGATGAAATGCAGTTTAATATTCTTCAGTCGGAGAAGCAATAAGCAGCCAGTCGATGGCGCGCATGGTGTCAGAGAGCTTCTCCGAGTGCTTCCTTAGGCTATCTTTCTCTTTTTTCTCTCCCATTCTTCTCCTCCATCTCTCTCTCTCTCTCTCTCTCTCGGCTCCTGATCGAAGGTTCGGAAGTTACACGGCCGTATATGTTAGCTCTTTCTCCTTCTTCTCCTCGCCGTCTTCCTGCTACCTCCCCCTCCTCCAGGAATATTTGACCTTGTCCGGGTGTAGGCCGAGTCACATGTTTATGAAATAGTGGAGGAAGATGGAGAAAGAAATCACCAGAGACAGGCCAGATCGATACCTCCCTCCTCTGCGTGCAGAGGAAAACAAAAGTCACTCTATTTGGTATTTCATCTCCTCCACAACACCCGCACCCCCCCTTTCATTTCTCCTATAATAGGAGGAGAGTCCATTTGTACGGCAACTAGTGCAATCACGATGGCATTAATTTCTGTTTATGGCCAATTCAACTGTGCCTGAGACGGACAAGAAGCTTCGAGTGAGCTTCATCAGCCAGAGCACTGAGGTCAGGAGATTGTCCTGTGGAACAGTGCTGGGGTAGCTGGCCGTGTAATGAGCGCTCAGCACGGCAGTCAAAAGTGCAGCCGCTTTGATGTTGAAAAGCCAGAGAAGCAGGAAGATCCAAGTGGAACATGTGGAGGCTCTCAGCCTGTAATGATACCTGACGCCAAGGAGACCCTTTTAAGTCCACAGTGCACAGGAAAGTTCAGAGCGGACAACTGCAGCGGGCTCTGCAAAATTAAGCCGTGCAGTACCGGTCTGCTCGGCATCAGAGATGTGTCTTTAGAACCAGAAAACTTTACTGATCCTGGAGGAAAGTCCAAAAACATGTGACTGATCCTGGAAGACTTTTCTCTTTTTGCTGCCTAGACAACAATGAATCAGAATTAGAAACCATTGATCCTGGATGAAGTGCTTATGCTATGATTGCACATATAAAATATAAACATAACCACTCCAGAAAACACTCTGTACTACATACATTATGCTATGTGCATAAAACGCTGTGGTTAGTAAGAGAGGTGGATAATAATACTATAAATAAACAAAATTACTGCCGAAGTTTTTACCTATTAACACAAATAGTGGTTTGGAGTTGTTTTCTCTATTGAATCAGTAATTGCACATAATACTGATGTAAGTAGTGATATTACACACAAACAGTTCATGCAATGAGAACATTTTAGCACACAAAGCACACTAAACACTAGCAAAGTAACATCTGGTTGTTGTGACTGTAGAACATCCTTTTCTCATTCACACTGTTCCAAAATGTCCTGCCACTCACACTTTTTAAAACATCTTCTTTACTTCATTCTCTGTTCGCCCTGTTCTAGAATGATCTTCTCTAGTCACACTATTTTCAAATGTCTTCCCTAGTCATGCTGTTCTAGAATGTACAAATTATGTTCTAGATATTATGAAATTCCACCTACTCCCTCAACCACGCTGTTAATAAAAAACCTCTAGCTCCATCCGCAACCTCTAGAATGTTCTAGCTCCATCCGCACTGTTCTGGAATATTTTTCATTGCCCCCCTCTCCATCAAATTATGCCCACCCTCACAATCACACTGTTTGAGAACTGAACCAAATTCTCTCCCAAATCATGTTCTAGAATGTCTTCTCCCTGTTCACAATGTTCTAGAATGTCTTCTCTCAGTCCACAATGTTCTAGAATGTCTT
>JBBPDB010000108.1:39690188-39702067 GCA_037974465.1 Brachypetersius altus
AGAGAGAGAGAGGGGCAGAGACAGAGAGAAAGAGAGAGCGCAAGAGAGAGAGAGAGAGAGAGTGAGTAAGGGAGAGCGAGAGAGAGAGTGAGAGAGAGAGAGAGAAAGAGAGAAAGAGAGAGCGCAAGAGAGAGAGAGAGAGAGAGAAAGATACAGAGACAGAGAGTGAGAGAGAGAGAGAGAGTAAATCTGTGCTAAAATATCAAGGTGAAAATGATCATAGCTTGTGTACAGACCCAGCTCCCAACACAACTTTGTGAATAGATTAACGGCGATATATTTTTTTTTATCACGCGATAAGAGTCTCATATTAATGCCAATAACGGCCCACCACTAATATAAATGTACATCATCGTGAAAGCTGCATTTTTATTTCAGATGCACATATTTTGGAGAAATGTTTTTTCCACAGAGGGGTTCTGTTCCCTCCCCTTTCACCCTTCATTGCTCATTAGCAGAGGCATTTCACACTCAGACAGAGCCGACAGTGCCCTAATAAATCTGATAATAGAGCTACTGGGGCAAAATATTTTAGCTGATTACAATTATTAAAATTTAGCTTTGGTAGTAAAATGACCACTGAGGGCCTACAGAAAGTGGTTATGTATTAAATTAGATGGATATTTTACATTTTACATATTTTAGTTATATATATTCAGCTCGCGGGGGGCTATATATTCAGCATCTCTATGTGTATGACAGTGTCTGTTAAATTCCTACACAAACACCTCATTCTGCTTCATGAGGGACTGATTCGTTGTTCACCTGAATCACATCTTACTTAATGAGTATAAAAAACACTGCTGTGTTCAACACTCTCCTCTAGAAGTGACTAGCACGTTTTGTTTAGGAGTGAACAAGATTCATATGCAGCCGTTTCCAGCTGAATGAACTGTACTGTGTTAATTCAACAGAGCAAGTGTAATTTCAACACTGGGGATCGGGGGTTGCGTTGTTTGCAGTTTAACAGATGGTTAATCCAAATTCAAGTTTCGGACTGAACTCAGTAGAAATGTTATTGGAACCACGTCCTCCCTGGGCTCTGTCTTCGACTCTGCTTCAGGCAAAATAACAGACTGAACATGAGCTGTTGTAAAAATAAATAAATAAAAATGTAAATAAGACCTCCCCGATCTCCTGGGAGTGCTGATTGTGGGGGCCTGTGGAATGCCCAAGCACATGGAGAAGTGTTCTCGCTAGGAGAGCACTTCAAAAAACAAATGTATGTAATAGAATGTCAAGCCATTTGCTGGAGGAGTTCTCCAGGAGACATGTGGGGCAATTGCATGTGGTTTTGCCGCAGGAAGATTGGTGGTACTTTATGTCGGTACTTGGACTTTTGACCTCTCATATGTTCAGATATCGTTATCAGTACGGAACAATAAAGGAACATACTTGTTGCGTTTGGATTTCGATATGTGATCTTCCTCATCATCATCACCGTCATCGTCGTCGTCGTCATCCTCATCCTCAGTTGATGGAGAATTGGAGCCATCTTCTGCAGATTAAACAATCCTACTGTGTTTGTTTTTTTTTCTTTAGTGAATTGAACGACTACATAATCAAAGGACATATAAATCCCTTTTTCGATAATGGATGTGCAAAAAATAGGACAAAAAAATAATAAAACAGTGCTACATTGGAGGCCTTACAATTACGGATTCATGAGCACGAAGACATCATTTCCATCAGCTCAAAACTTTCAGCAGCATAAAATAAATTATAGCAATAACTGAATGTTATGAGAGCAGAGGTGATGCCACAAATCATGAGTTTACTCATCGGAAAGTGAATCTATACAAAAAGGCATCGTCTATTTCAGTATACCTGTTTTGTTTGAATCGGGAAGCTCAAACATCAATAGCTAATTGTCTGACGACCGCAATAAAACTAAATCAATAAAGATGAACAAGCTTCAGGGAAATCTAGTCAGCCGGGTAATATGTTCCAGACGGCGTCCGGACTAATTCAATATTTGCAGAAGCAGTCGCATCAGATTAATCCTTATTAACTAATCTACGAGAACACCGGGTCAATTGTTTTGGGGATTATCCTTTTGCATAAGCATCATTATGACTGTACAGGGATTACATCGATATTTGTAGTTCATCAGATCGATAACAGAACTGCAGCACGGCTCCCATTGTTCCCTGCATTCTCCTAAACTGATAAAGTCTATTTATCCATGTCTTAAGGGAAGCATGGCGATCTGCCCTTCACTGGACAAATTTGATGCATTAACTGGGTATATTATGTGTGAGTGTATTATATAGGACAGTGTCCTGAAGCCATTCAACAGTTACAACAGATGTCAAACCATGGAGCCTTACCCAGCGAGTCTTTCTTGCGTTTATGTGGGGGATCCTCTATAATTTTGTTGAGGTCTCCCCTGTCTTTTAGGTCCACTGGCTTCTCCCACACAGACAGCTGCATGGTGGGGTTGAAGAAGAACACTCTGTCATCTCCCGTCCAAACCACACACCTGCAAACACAAAGAGAGATAGGGAGACACACACTTTCACACATGCATACACATACCTGCTCAGAGAGAATGGAGGCTGACGTGCATGAACATGACCAAACCGAAATAAGGATGTTATGGCACTGTGTCCAATACGCGCAGGTTAGTTACCCGTGAAGGAAGCAGGCCATTTCAGTAAATATTCTCCAGGAAAGTCTGAATGGATTTTACCTGGTACAGGTACATAGTGCAGATGCAATTCATACTAAAATGAGGAAAAATTACTGGTGGGACTAAAATGGTCTGCTTTGTCTTGCCATATATGAATACACTGTCAAAGTAATTTTAGTGTAAATTTTGTAATGCATTCAGGACGATTCAGATGACCCCAGACTGTGGTTTGGCTATAATTATGTAAGGCGAAACAGAATGGGAGGTAATGACAAGCCACAGATCAAGAGCAAAAACTGTAATGATAAATATTGGGCAAATGTGAGAAAAATGTGTTTGGTCATCCACAGTCTGAGTAAATAGCAGCAGTTCTGGAGCAGTATGGGGGAGAGTTCGACATCCTGACATCCTAGTGGATGAAGCTGTTACCATGTCTGGTGGAGCAAGCTCTGAAGCTCCAGTATCTTCCCCCAGATGGCACGAGACTGAAGGGGCAATGTGAGGGAAGAAACTGTCCAAGAGCGAGGGGAGTGAGGCCGAAACGATCCTCCCAGCTGTGCTCACTATGCACTGCAGGACCCTGTGGTTGGAGGTAGTCCAACTCCCAAACCACACATTTGTGGTTTTTTTTGGAAAGCATGGTCAGAATGCTCTCCATGATGCCTCGGTAGAAGGAACACATGCTGGGGCGCTCGCTCTGTAGATTCAGAGGAAGTCAAAATTCTGTCTGGCTTTGGGGCCGTTCACATATCGCGTCTTTTGACGCTGGTGAAATTCCCCGTGTGTTTTTACATTTTTGAAGAATGGGGTGAACCCAAACACTATGGCGTTTTCTTCTTTTCTGCCTAAATAAATTTTGTAGCAGAGTTACAGCAAGGGTTTTTTGTTGGAGTAAATGGAGAGCGGTACTGATGGTTGCTTAGCAACGACAGACGTTTCCGAAGCGCAAGCGCCCGAGCGCTTTTGGAAAGAAGGAGAAAGCGACGTGCCTAGCGTTTTCCACGTGCAATATGTGAACGGCCCCTTTTAGAGGCAGTATTATGTGAAAGTGACCATTTGGTCATATGTGAACAGCACGAAACACTTCCTCTGCATTGAACCCATTCACCAAGTGAAGCAGGGGGCAGCAGGAACACGGCGCCCGGGGGGCAGTGTGTGGGACGGTACCTTGCTCAGGGTACCTCAGAGGTGCCTAGCGGTCTTGGGAATCAATCCCGGACTTTCTGGTCGCAGGGCAAATGTGCTAACCCGTAGGCACCAGCACCCCCAAGTCCAGAGGTCCAGAAGTCCAGGAGAGGTCCTTAACAAATATGCTGGAATTTCCCTGTAATATTGCATCAATACACAAACTGGAATTTGCTACTGTTGATTTTCAGTGGGGAGAGCTGAGTGTGGACACTCAGCAAGAATCTCCTTTTTTGTTTCCCTACATTTAGGGACAGATTTCACATCATGCGGTCATTTGCTTTACCTCTTTTTTGTCTCGTTGCTGATTAAGAACCTCCTCCTCAAATTTGATGAAGTGTTTGTGACTGTAATGTGGTACACAGAGCTGGAGCTAAACTGAACTTAGTAGAAAGAACCTTTCCCATAATGCCGCTGAGTGAAAATATATTTTGATGTCATCTTCAATCAAAAATGCTTCTATTTTAATTCGGGCTTTGTTCGGTCAATGGAGAAATCATGTATTCCTCAGGAGTTCACAAAGTAATTTAATGTGACTTCAAGCCAAGCATGACAAACAAATTCTGACATTTCATTTTGACTCACATCATCAGATATGAGCAGCCTTCTGAACAGAGGCACACCAGCTTTAAGATATTAAACCATTCTCTGCGAAGCCCTCATATTTTTATGTGCCGTTATTCATATCGCGAACAGATGGTGGATGCCGGTCCAAGGCCCTGTTTGTCCATCTTGTAACTTTGTTAAGAGAATTCCACATTTCATACCTCCACCTAAAATGTCCCGCAAAACAGCAGCTTAAGGCGCTGGCTCACGAACCAAACGTTCTCTGCGCCCTATATTGCCTCGAGGCTTTGTGCTATATGAGCAATGCAGGAACTAGATAAACACACGGCAGCTCTAGTGAGAGTCTCTCTGAGCAACTGTCATCCACGACATGTTTATTGTAAAGCCCTTTCGAACGAATGCAGCTCTACAAGCCAACAAAAGCTGACAGAGATAAACCATTACGCCCGCCATGGCATAAAAAATCTGTATGGAGGGTGAAAGAAGCAACACTGGTACTGCACTGCAAGGCGAAGATGGCGGGCTTGCATAACAACAGCATTGTTCTGGTGCAGGGATGAGATGGGAACACATCCAAGGAGCGACAGGCAGGATCTTTGCCCTGCATTGACAGCAAAAAAAATGCTATAGAGAGACGCACAGATTTTGATGACATAACTTTGCATTTAAGTATGAACGACCAGCAGGCATAAGAAAGACTGGATGGATAATGGTGTGGATTCTCTGAAGATGCATGCTGAAATGTTCTGCAACTGCTTAGTGTCAATCAAACGAGAACGCAACAGAGTAGATTATTAAGAGGTTGGTTACCATGGTGATCCCGGCACAGGAGTTGACGCGACTGGCCGATTGTCTTTGGGTGAGCTGTCAATGTCCATGGCAACCTTAAACTGTTGATCCTAGGAATTAAAACCCACACACATAAACAAACACAGGAGATTACATTGCTGTGTCTGGGTTTTTATATTCTGCATACAGTCCCGCGCAAAAGTCAAGGACCTCTCTTTCACTGATTTGAATTTCAGCCAAAACGAAAATGAAAGTTTATTTCATTTTTCAGCATCATAAAAAGCAGGAGATGCATATTAAACAGAAAACTAAACTGTCTTAACAACTGCATATAACATTCAAGATTCAAGATTCTTTATTTGTCACATGCAGTCATACAACCGCTCCTTTACTGACTGTGCAAACAAAAAATCTGGACATTTTCTGAAACTCAAAATAAAATGAAGAAATGAATGCAAGTAAATAAGTATAGATGTAAGTATTTTTACATTTTACATAAATCTGAAATTTTCTGAAACACAAATCTAAAGTAAGTAACAAACGAGGAGCACCACCAGATAAGTGAAATTTAAAGTTAAGTGAAATTATATGTAGGCTGAAAAATTGTTTTTTATATGATTTATATGAATAAATGTAGCAGCGATATGTGCATTGTGCAAATGGAATATTAAAGTGCATTGCGCCATAATAGCACAGCAATATAAAACAATATAAAACATATATGTTTGCCATTTAATGTGTCCACCCTTTATTACAGCTTTGGGTCTCATTTAGTAAAGTTGCATTCTTTTTTATGTTTCTTGTACATTTCTTCAAAATTCAGTCTTAGAATTTGGCTGCAATTTCTTCTTCTCACGTTCAGTTACAAATGTACGTTCATTAGTCCATGGAACCTTTTCCCACACCTCAGATGTTTGGTGCTATAGTGCTACTTTCCTGCTTTTCAAAGTAATGGTTTCTTGACAGCTACACAGCTTCTCTCCGTGTTGTCTTTTCACGGTGGAAGGATGGATTTTTATGATTTATAGCAAGAGTGAAGCTTGATTCTCTCCCAGCTCCCTGAGATGAATGCTTTAAGTGCTGCTTATCTAATGGATAAGAGCCCAGTTTTCTCTCTGTATCTTTTAATCATCGTTTTAATCCCTTTTGTTCCTCTTTGGATTCCCTTTCCCCATGCGAGTGGATTATGTTTTATGTAATCTTCCCAAAAATCTCTCTTTCAGCTATTTTACACACTTGTGTGAGATATATGAGTAAGGCAGCTGAGGTGTGTGTGGGTAGTTGCTGGTGTGAATGTGCCTCCTTTTGAAGAAGAATTTCAATGTCATTGAGAAATTTGGGTTCAGCTTTTGGTGGGAGGTCACAGTAACTGGTTGGGCTACGATAAGAAGCCTTACAGCTGCACTAGGTGAAACTAAAGAGTCGGCAGATTCAAGTTTGGACAGTTTTATTTTATGCCAAGTGTTGGAGGCTTTTGTAACTTTCTATTAAATATAGACGAGTCACCTGATGCATTCAAAAACAAACAGAACTGAAAATGGATCAACATTAATTATGATTTGTTTGTCTTCTGGGGTGAGAAATGATGTCTAAAACACACACAGTCACTCTCTGTACTGAGCACAATCAGAGCCCCATTAGGACCGAACACGTTCTCATTCATTTAGTGAAGCACTCGGTGCAAAATTACCTTCACAATCTAGCTGCTCCTCCACTCTCAAAGAAATCATCTCCCAAACTTATCTTAAAATTAGCTCAGTGGCGGTAAACTGAAAGTAAATGACTTGATGGGCACCTGCTTGGCATCTAAGAGAAGCCTGATCGCTGTGTTGTACAAATGTGTTTCATAATTGACGTTCGCTGTGCTATCTTTCCCCGCTGATCTACCTCACAAATATGAAGTTCAATTAACTTGCCTCATGCAAGGGTTAGGAGGCTAATAACAGAATGTGGAGTGGATATTATTGCGTGATAAATGGTTGAGATGTGTTCGGCTCTTGACGACATGCAGATAGCAGTCAATTACCCAACCCTTGCCCGACCAAATGACACAGATTACCAATTCTCCACACTCAGACTGCTGGGCAGCAGCCGCACGTGGCTCGTCTGGCCAAATTAATACATGTTCTGGGGGAGTTTAGCTAATTAATGTGGCTGCTGGGGCTTTCCAAACCATCAGCCTATAGGGGACCTTGCAGTACTTCACCGAACAATAACAGACATTTCTTAATTGGACCCTAAATCTTAGCCTTCCTTCTTTTTCAAGGCCTTTCTCACAAATCAGCTTGATTTTCTTCTGTGGAAGAAAAGACAGTTAGAATCAATTTATACCAGACAGAACTGGAAATTAAACGAACTGCACAGTTATGCCAATTAAGTTGATGTTGCCTGTTATACAGACATAATGATCAGACAGAACTAATGACGGAGAAAGTGAGTGATGATCACAAACCTCCACTTTGTGCTCCGGGGTGGAATCGGAGCGTAGCACCAGAGCTCCTGCGCAAGATGGCTTCTTCACTTCCAGTTGTTTTTCTGAAGGGAGAGAATGCTTCGGCTTAATTTTGGCAGTCCAAATTCTCATCAGTCCTACACAATCAATTAGCGCGCGATCAACAGATGGCTTCACATTTTAAACACTGCTTAGTCTGCGTAAGTGACAATACAATTTAAAGTGGAGTCAAGCGGGCTTATTAAAGCACTTAAGCATTCAATTGGTCTTAAAATCTTCATTTATAAGCCGTCTAGCCAACGCAAACCAGGTCAGATCTTCAGACTCGTGAGAGGAGGTTTTCTATGGACATCTGAACAGCGTAATGGGAAACTATAGTTCTTGCACTTGATCCACCAATTAAATGTTCATTTGTTATCTTTCAAAGTAGAGATCATTTATTATTGCCTTTCGATCAGGGGGAACATTTCTGTGCAACAGATCAATGGTCAAGGAATGCAGAGGTTCCAGATAGAGGGGTAAAAATCAGTTGTTTCTGCAACCTTGTTTGTTGTTAGAACTTTTGGGTTAAAAACTAAAAACTAAAAACAAAATATACATTACATTATTTTACACAGAATAATCGTACCATGAATATGTCATGGAAGATATGGAAAAGAATATGCTGTCATGGTTTGTCATAACAGACGTTATCTTTATATTTGATGCCATTCCATTAATTTAGCATGTGCTATAAACAGTAAAGACATCAAACCCATACAGCATTTGTCATGACAATGAATGCACAGTTATGGCAATAGCAGGGTTCCAGTGTTATTCATTTGAAGGAAGAAATGATTAATTATGACTTGGACACGTGCCTGATTTGTGGGTGCAGTGCCAGAACTGAATGTAAGGAAACGGTTCGCCGGTATTTCACTTTACTCCTTGGGGTGTGAAGGCATTCGAACTTGAGCAACCTGTGGTTATGGATTAAGTGATTTGCCACCGCTAGTGCTTCACTTACAGCATCTGGGACATATTTATTGTTACTATTACCATTTCTGTTTAGGCATTGTTCCTGCCGACTGCACTAAAGCCCCTTTTATAAAGCTCTTTCGTTAAGAGTGCACTGTAATTTCTTAATGAATGCAAATCCAAACGGGATTTTGCTAAGGATCCAGAACAATGATACAGGCTTACATCAGAGTTAGGGAATTATAGGTCAGTGCAAAAGGTCTTGGCAGAAGCTACAAAATCTGATTTTTTGGTTTCTGGTTCACTATGAGTTCTAACAAAAATTGATGATAAAAAAAAGAAAAAAAATACATTTGAAGTAAGAGAGCAGACATCAAAGCAGGTTTTTGCAACAACTATCTGCAAACACATTCCTACCACTGATCCGCAATATGGACAAAAGTATTGGGACACACCCATTTTTCAGAATTTGTGCTATGTCGCTTACTTCCTGGGCAATCTTAATGCTTCAGCAGACTAAGACATTTTAGACAACACCATGCTTCCAACTTTGAGGACACAGAACTTTTTCTATTCCAGCAGGACTGTGTCCCAGAGCACAAAGTGAGCTCTATAAAAATAGATGGCTGGATGAGTTTGGCATGGAAGAACTTGACTGGCCTGCACAGATCCCTGACTGGATACAAAAGGGTACAAATTCCCACAGAAGCTCCAAAATCCTTCTTAATTACTAATTATGTATTTTAATGTAATGACATAAAAGTCCCTTATGGCGTAATGGTCAGGTGTCCCAGTACATTTGTCCACATATTGAAAGTATCACCGTCTTGCATAATCAATCTGAATTTGCCCAAACTTGCATTTTGCTTCAACAGCACTCCAGAAAATAGACATGCCTTACAAAGGGGTGCGTTTTGAGATGTTGAGTGCTCTGCTTGATCTTTTCTTCTCCTTTCAAAGTCAACTGAGAAAGCCACAGGCCTCCTAACGTATTCTTACTCAAACGGTGATAAGAAAGAAAACAACCACAAGAGAAGTCTATGCTACAATACTACACTGAAATCTGGGCTTGGCACTGATGACTGCGGACCTTCTCTAAAGCAACAAGACTGTCCAGTGTTGACAGAGAGGAAGGAATTCAATCATAGCCATTGAAGTGAGAATGGAAATTCAGTACGGGGCTTTTTGAAACCATCTAAGAGCAACAAAAGCAACCAAACAACGGGGGGTGATTTATAACTGCTGCAGCAGTAGCAGAAAAAGTTTGCAAACTTCTGTTTGTTCATGATACTGGCTTAGTACAATGCTTTGAAGCTCCAGTACAGTGCAGAGTACAAAGCATAGGCTGCTTGCATGGTGCAATATTAAAGGGACATTCCACCATATTGGTTAAATTACTGCAAAATTAGGCCATTAAGATGTAAACAAACTAATTCGCAGTGCTTTGATGTGGAATGCACCTTTTTACAAGAAGCTTCAAGCTGAATTTTTCACCCGAAGCATCTGATGCCTCTAAAAGTTCCCTCAGAGAAAGTGATTCTGGTGTCTGAGATATTTCTGATAGTTTTGAAAGCGAGTATTGCCTAAAATATGCCTCTTTTATCATCATCAACAAATACATTAAAATAGCATTATATTTTTCTTTCTGCATGTGACCCCTGGTTCCTATCGTTATTTGAGTTGATAAATTTCCCCTCAGAGCATCATTTCACGTCGAGCTCCTCTGTAAGCCATTGTTGATCTCAGCGACCGAATTATGCAGAAACATTGATAGAATTCGGCTTTAAATCAGCTTATTTAGGTTAGTGGGGATGAACAACTCACAGTAGTTCATCCGAAGCTTCAAATCCCTCTGAAGGCATAACATATGAATTTCTATCCATCATCCACTAAATCGCTCAAATTTGAGTTCAACGCCTACAGCATGCAGTCATCTGCTCCGCGCTGATGCAATGCACCACAGACAAAAAGGCTCATATCTCTAGGACACAACGAGAACACACATTCGTCTGACAATTGTCTGTCCAATCACTTGCTGTTTAATCTCTTTTTGAAGCACAAAGCTGGCATCTAAATCAGGCCCGATTCCTCACGGAGAAAATAAAAATGCACAATGAAACATATAAGGAATGATCCGCATGCAGAAACAGAAAGAGCGAGAGAAAGAAAGAGAGAGAGAGAGAGAGAGAGAGCAATATAAACTGAGAGAGAGAGAGAGAGAGAGAGAGAGAGAGCGAGAAAAAGAGCGAGAGAGCGATAGAAATAGAGACCTCTAGTTCTAGAACATAATAAAGAAGCACATTCCGTAAAGAATCCTTTAAAATCTTACATTTTGACTTTTTCAACAAGGATGTTAACCTGTTTCTCTCAAAAAATACCACTTTTAGAGTAATCTCCTGTGTTTAAGATATACATCGGTTACTGCATTACTTTCCATTGTAATTTTACTCTAGCTCTTTTGTGGTTTGTGTGATATTGTCTTGGAAAATGGGAAAATGTTGTTTACCTTGATAATACAGAATCAGTTCTCAGGAGTATCTCACTGATTTGGGACAGGTCTATTTTGTTTTGTTGTTAGACTCCCATTGATGTAGGCTGTAGACACATTTGTGGTCTTTTTATGGCTTTTGTATTGTGTCCACAGGTAGGACCTGGAATTAATGTGTTTCGGAGTAAAGTCTACTAAAATATTATGGAAGTCTCTGCTATAGGTCTTTGGAATCCTGTTTTGAAATGAATGGATTTCTCAACATCTTGAAAGGCCACTACGGACCATACTTGCTTTGCACATGTCTAGTGAGATTAACTATTCAAATTAATCTTCCCTTCTGCTCAATGATTTCCCTGACTCCCGCTGAATAAAGTCCGTTCCTTAGTCTGTCTATAACTATTTTTAGCTGCAACCTTTGTGCAGCCAAAGTTCCTCTATGGAGAATCTCACAAAAGAAGTATGGAAGAAAAAATCAAAGGGTAGTGAAGCATCTGTGAGTCATTTAATGCTTTCCTTACGTGGACAGCTTTCTATAAGAGTGTGCTCAAGGGGGCGCTGTACTGTATATGTTGTTCTGAATGTCGTTCTGGCCATTTTTCAACAGTGTTAAATGCAGTGGAAGACTTTATGAGAATTTCCCTTTCACCAACCAGAATGTGCTAATTGTTGTCTTATGTCCCAAAGTTATGCTCTGTGCTGAAATCAGTGCTGAGTGATTTTAATTCTCAGTCTCAGTCTCGCCCCCCAGTGGTGGAATGAACTCCCTCTTCTGGTCCGATCGGCAGAGTCCTTCACGGTCTTCAAGC
>JBBPDB010000108.1:39861190-39873037 GCA_037974465.1 Brachypetersius altus
CCCCAAAGCTCTAGGGACCAACACCCCAAAGCTCTAGGGACCAACACCCCAAAGCTCTAGGGACCAACACCCCAAAGATCTAGGGACCAACAGCCCAAAGCTCTAGGGACCAACACCCCAATGCTCTAGTGACCAACAGCCCAAAGCTCTAGGGACCAACACCCCAAAGCTCTAAGGACCAACAGCCCAAAGCTCTAGGGACCAACACCCCAAAGATCTAGGGACCAACACCCCAAAGATCTAGCGACCAACTCCCCAAAGATCTAGGGACCAATAGGTGATGGGTAATGATGATGCAATTCAAAACACGCTTTTCCAAGTAGACGACAAAAATGGTCAGTACGTCTAGAACACTGATGCTTGGAGTATTTTTGCAAATAGTCCGTAGCCTTTTTTAGTTGCAGCATGACTCCCAGTGCGTTTTGTCTGATCTAACTTGTTGGCAAAATCCAAGAGAACTAAATATTATGATGCATATCGGAGATCATGAAAATGACTTCAAGTATTGTATTTGATTTTCACCATATTTTCACCATATTTTCACCATATTTTCACCCACCCCTACTTCTTTTCCATCTCGGAAAACTGGTTATAGTCTCAGGACGATCAGGAGGGACATTCGCTCTTGCACCACGCAAACTCATCACACAGAAATTGCACTTAAGTGACTCTCGAGTTGTCTGTAAAACATTCGAAGGACAGACGAAGTCTATCCACCCTGCTTTGGCGATGTCTCGTGAGAGAACATTTCTCAAAAGAGCTATTTAACCGCCTTAATGTTTAGCATCACAGCCCACCCACAAGACAGCTATGGCATTAAACGCAACAGAGCAGTGTGTGGCGACACTGCATGGCAATGGCCGGCTTTTAGTGAAGAACAACCACCAGTTTCAATGCTTTTGGTACCACACAGACACTATTAAAGCAAGGTGTGAAAAGCTTCAACACACTATAAACGTATAGAGAGCACCTCAAGACTGTTGGATTGACTTAACTAGCTATATAGTCACACTCAATGTGCCTTGTTTATTTAAATCTATGAAATACATATAATATTAGTGACCTCCGAAGGGTCGTAAGCACTACCGGTCGAAACTTTAGGGACACTTAGCTTTTCAAAGTATAAGAATACATCTGCATGTTTACTGTCAGTTTGTAAGAACTATAATATAACTTTATATGTAAATAAGGGGATACTAAACCAACTTCCGACATTTCTGAGTGAAAATAAATGACTTTAATGTGCATTTGGATCCAGAAAAAGCCTTTTCTTTGGTCACATTTAGAATCTTAATGACAAATTCTTCAGACTACAAGGAGTGGGGCAGTAACATTTCCTCTCCGCATCTGAATATCTGTCTTGGTGCATCTTTTGGCTATTTCAGGTCGGGGTAGCCTTATATATTAGCATAAGTTGCATAAGTTGTTGAGTTGTCAACTATAAATGAAAATCTATGAAATAAACCAGTTTCCTTTCCAAGATCTGTATCAGTGCAGGTCTGACTGCTATTAACTGGCTGTTGGTGATGCGGAGTCAAACTCTAGACTGTCCTTTAACTTTAAATGAACTCGTAACTGTTTCAGCTCTTAGTAGCTCCTTTAATAACCAACACTCATCTGGTGATCCACATTATAATTATAATAAACTTTTATCTGTCAGTAGTGAATAAAAATATGACACTTTTTCCAGCTAACAAAGACTCAAATGGTGCGAAGAATGTTGAGTGTTTTGTTTAGTAAATATTAAGTAATTCAAATGCAGAACGTTTCAGCATGTGCCAAAACTGTTGACTGGTAGAGTAATGGCAGGCAATGTTCCTCACGTCCACTGTCTTGTACCCAAACTGGAATGAACCGTCCGCATTGTTTATTGTCAAGGACTACAAAACAAACTTGAGAACCTTTGTCTCGCTCCCAACTCGCAGAAACAAACGCCCTTTGGAGTCGCTGGCTGTCGCAATGCAATCCAAAAATAAAGTTCAGAGACTTCAGTAGGAACATTTTTTTGGGATTTGAACATCTAATATTAGTAACAGAGCTACTTTAGCAGAACACCAAAATGTTAATCTCCTTTTGTGTACTGAAGCCACCTTTAAAAAGTCTTACTAAACTGCTGTTTTATGTTAAGAGCTTGGACTCATAATTGTGAAAATCAAATATTTCAAAAGAATTCAAGGTGTCCTAACTTCTGATAGGTGTGTGTGTGTGTGTGTGTGTGTGTGTGTGTGTGTGTGTGTGTTTGAGTATGTTATGTGAATGGTTTACTCTTTTGCATGTTTTCAGCTGAGTTTAGATCATTAGTGGTAGCACTTCACAATAAGACTGCCCTTATAAAGGGTTTATGAATGGTTTATTATCTGGTTGTTAATTAGTTTGTAGACAGGATAATTAATAAGCGGTTATAAACAAGGTATAACAGCTGTCATACATTAATGCAGGCTCTGTCAGCTTCATCGGGTCTTTATTAACATGCCGGTCCCATTAAAACACCAGATCTGTGAGTCTGCCTCGATGTATGGTTGTTATAATGCGTTTATAACTGCTTGATAATGGCTAATAAACTTCAATTAACAACCTGATTATAAACCATGTATAAACCCTTTATAAGGGAAGTCTTTTTGTAAAGTTGGCCCTCAGTAGTTGTTATATCTCGGTGGCGGCGACGTCGTCGAAGGTGATCTCGTTGCCGCTGCTCTCGTCGTCCTGCTCTCGTTTCTCCAGCTCCAGGCTGAGGTCGCGCAGGGCCGCCTCCAGCTCGCGGTTGCGCCGGTACATCTGCACGTAGTTCTGCTGCAGCTGTTTCTGATAGCGGATCACTTTGTCCTTCTCCTCCTCCCAGCACCTGCGCTCGCTCTCGAACGCCCCCGCCTGGTCCAGCGCAAACTGCCTCTCGCGCGCAAGCTCCGCCTTCAGCCTCTCCGCGTGCTGCCTGGAGCTCTCGCGGTGACCTTTGACCTCCTCGGCCTCGGTGGCCAGCCTCTGCTCCTCTGTTCCTCCGCCCCCTCCCCCGCCTCTATACCCAGGGTTCATGCCTGCTTCGTGTGTGTGTGGGAGGGGCGGAGCCTGGGCGTATTCGCTGAGAGTCTCTCGCAGGCGACCTAGCTCCTCCTCCAGCCGGTGCATCTTCTCACGCAGCAGCTCGTTCTCGCTCTTGCGCCGCTGCAGCTCGTTCTCACACACCTCCAGCTCCAGGGTGCGCGTGCGCGAGTGCGTGTGCGCCTCCTGCAGCTGGCCCTGGCAGGTCTGCAGCTCGGCTCGGACCTCGCGCACCTGCCCTCGCAACGTCACCACCTCTCCCACCCGCTGAGCCAAATCCGCCTGCAGGTCCTTCAGCTGCTGCTTCAGCAGGGAGATCTCTCCTGATTTCTGACACACCTGCGGAGGAGGAGAGGCGGAGGTGAGAGGACGCACGGGTTTCGCAAATAACCCAACAAAACAAAGCCAAACAAAAATCGAAGGAATTTTATTTCTCAGGACTACTGGGCCGGCCCGGGAGGCACTTGGACTGGGGACCAATGGCCCATTGGTCGGGTGGGTCTGGACAATCACCACCTTTCCACATTACAGTACTTTACTTTTATTTGGCAGACACTTTTATCCAAAGCGTCTTGTAACTGGACGGCTGGTGGATGGCTTAGTGGTTTGGACATTGGCCCTGCAATCAGGGGGTTGGGGTTCGAATCTCAACTGAACATTGAGGTACCCTTGCGCAAGGTACCATCCCCCCCACACTGCTCTCTGGGCACCTTGTTGGTGGCAGCACTTGGTGAACGGGTGAAATGCGTTTCAGGGCAGTATGTTTCAGGACCTTTATGGTCATGCATACATCCCAGCACCTAGGGCATCTGAGGGTCTGGTGGTTAGGCACCACTAGGAAGCATACTTGCCTCATGGGTTCGAATCCTACCTTCAGCAGACTACCACTGGGTTCCTGAGCGAGACCCTTTACCCCAAGTTGCTCCCGGGACACTGCCCGCGGTAGTTAGGGGATGGAAGTCCCTTTGGATAGAAGCGTCTGTTAAATGCTGTAAATGCTGTTTGAATGCCAGGGACTGTCCCCACATTGCCCATTGCTTCCCTCAAGTGAAGGGTTTAAATGTGGTGGTGTGTTCATGTATGACTAATGACTACTTAACACTGGGGCAACCTAGGAGGCATTGAGGCCAGTGGCAAACTGGTCCACTGCTGTTTTATGTAACGAACTACACATGTGGCCTCTGACCCACCAGCACCTTTTTAGCCATCCACACATTCCAGGGCACAGAGTAATCCAAAGGGTCCCTGAGATCCTCTATATGCCTCTCTCTGGGTATCTCAGGTTTTAAAGTAGAGTCAGGGGTGCGTGAACTTGTTCTTCCAGTTGTGATCAATCGGTAGGCTTTGGTCAGTTTTTACTGAAGTGAAACATGAATGTATTGATAACATCCCCCTTTACTTGCACTCTGCATGCTAAATTAACACACTGATATGAAACTCAAGGTGGGCCTAACACACACAATGCACTGTTAAAATCACAGACTGGTTTAATTCACCTCAAAATATTGAAAGGTCTTGTAAAGTAATAATAAATAAATAAATAATCTAAACACTTGGCTGCTTTAGCAAAACAGAAATATACAAGAGAGACAAAAATACATACAAACAATATGATTACACCACAAAGAGCGACAGAATGAAGTCAACAGTTCCAAGCTGTTTTAAAAGGATATGTCTTAAGATTAATTTAAATAAAAAAGTTATTAAATTTTCTTCTCTCTGTCCAGAGATGACTAGTGTTTAAACTGTAAACACACAAATGCACACTGTATATATTACACATACATGAGGTTTACATTACCAATTCCCAAAAGTGCATTAACTCAGTGCTGCTTCTTTCAAGCCTTTACAACAATGTTAGGCTCAGACTGAGGAAGTACATCCTGTACTTCTGCATTCTTGTGTATGGGAAGTCTTTTTGACTCAGTGAGCATCACACAGTGTTCTAGAAGAACAATGATCTCTAATTAAGGTGAAAGACCTCGTGCTGGTTGAGTAGTTCAGCCATAGTGCTGTGATGTTTACAGTCCCCTCTCGCTTTTGTTGAAGGGCTGAGAAACAGAAAACTAGCAAAAAAAAATGGAATTTCGGATTTTTCCCAAGAGCACAAACACGTTTTAGTCTTAAAAATACATTCCACAACCACTGAATAGTGAAACAAGGCCAATCTGATGTACATAAAAACTTAAATTATCGTGTGGCCCCTGCAGAGTTCACCTGTAACCCAAATCTAATGCACTTGCCTCCTGAAGACAGAGGCAGCCTTGAGAATTATTGTTTAAATATAATTTTAATGCGAAGACAGTAATTTATAACAGATATTTTACTGACAGACTTGAGGATGTACTTTTTCCTCTTTAGCTTAAAGGTCCATAACCAAAATATTGCAAAATGTAAAGAATGGCCCTTTAAACAAAACTTTAGACCCCAAAAAGCTCATGAAACAGCTCAGATTTCTCCATTTGAGTCAGTGGGTTCAGTTAGAAATAATTTAGTCATTCATTTTTCCCCCAAAAATGTAAAGTACACTGCTGTAAAGTATGAACCCCTCCCACCCCAAAGCAAACTATGGGATACAAAAACTAATTATAGAAAGTAATAGTAAGATTAGATATGTGACTGTGACTGTGTGGTTAACAAATTTGAATGTAGAGCGTGTGAGAACAAGCTCTAAAATACTCGATGGTCAGCCACTGAGTGTGTCAAACTTCTCGTTTATGAATCACTAATTCAAAAAATTGCTTTTATAATTCACTCACAATAGGACATTCATTTGACAAAAGCTTTTATCCAAAGACACCTAAATTTCAGGACAGTGTGAGAACCGGAGGAGAGTTCTAAGTGCTCAAATCGTTATGTAGTGCAAGATGATAGATAGCGCATCAGGAGAGGAGACACACTCTCTAATGCAGTATTTAATTTTCTCCAATTTCAAAAAAGATATGAAATCACAAAGCCACACAGACCCAAGCGGTGACTTCCATAACTGTGATTATTCAGGTTTAAATATGTCTATTTTGTCAGACTAGAACCCAGCAAGATGTTGGATGACCAAGGAAAGGGTTGGACCTCTCACCTCCCATTTGGTCTCCTCTAGCCTGGGCGCCAGCTGTGTGTGCTCCCGTTCGAAGGTGGAGCAGCGCTCCTCCAGCCGCTCCCGCTCCTGCAGGAGCTGTGCGTAGTCCTCCTGCAGCTTCTTCTTCTCCTGCTGGAGCTGGAAGGTTTGCAGCTGCAGCAGCTGTTGCGCCCGCTGGGCTTTTTGCGATGCCTTCTGCATCTTGGTGGCGCAGCTCTGTCGCAGTTCCTCCATCTCCAACTCGCTACGCTTCTGCTTCTCTTCATAAACCTGCCAAGCGGAACAAACGGAGTGGAGTCAAACTGGCCCAGGGCGACAATGCCTGGTGCTTCTGGTGCCTCTTCTGGGTGAATTGACAGGCTTTTTGAACAGAGTGTGTATTTATATCAGGGATGTGCAGACCAATTTGCAATAAGACTACCCTTGCAAGAGGTTCCTCAGGGCTCAGCTTTAGGTCCCACACGTTGTAAATGTTTAATTATTATTAATAAAAGGCACCTCTTCCTGTCTGGAACCATTCCAACATCAAAACATCTGTTAATATCCCCTTCAGTTCAAGTGTACACAGCCAGTCGATCAGATGAACAGGGGAAGACTATTGATCATTAAAGAATAAAGCGGACAAACGTGGAAAAACACAAAAACGCAGAGCATAACACACAGCAGACTCATAAATAGGCTTATAGACACTAACACTCAGTTACAACAGTGAAACATGTCTTTTTAGAACTGACCTATCTGTTCAGATGTCTCTACCCATAAATGGCTTGGTTAGGTGGGCATATTCTAATCCACACTCAGAAAAAAAGACTACCATTCTTCTGTCTTTTCTATACACTTCAGTGGTGCCTGATGCTGTCATTTTTGATCCAACTTGGGAGGTGCCTTTTCCCAATCAACTGCCAGAGGACCACATCTCCCTGGCACCTGTTGGATCAATTCTTTCACTAACCTGGCAAATCGCTACCTCATTCTCATCCAGGTTTTCTCTTAGATGCTGCAGCTCCAGCTCTTGCTCCCTCAGTTTTTCTTCCAAGTCCCTCACAATGGCCTCATAGGCCTCTATAGGTGGCGGCGAAGGTCCACCCGAACCCATGTCTGATACGCCCGGTTGACTACGGCCTCCCAAAGACCCCGTGCTTTTGCTGGAAGATGAACGTCCGCTGTCTGAATTGGAGTGTCCGTGGCTGAGTACAGGTTTGGTGGGTTCCGCTTGGCTGAAATTATAGACGGAGCCGCTGTACGCGGGAAGATTGGTTAAAGAGTTCCGGGCCGAGTCGGACATGGTGAAGGACTGGCTGATGAGTCCATTTCGAGCTCCGCTGTAGGAGCTCCGTCGCTCCGAGATTACAGGGGTGATGACATCCTGCTCCGGGGGCAGCAGGTTTAGGTTTCCCTGGCTCCCTGACAGGCCGCCCCCTGGCCGTGGCGAGAGGTACTGCATGGCATTCCTGCTCTTTGGCACGACAGGCTTGAAGGCCGTTGGTCGAATAATGGCCTGCTGAATGTTCTGTAGAAAACAATAATTGCAAATCTTATTGAAACTGATTAGTCAAAAGTTTCTCAACTCAATCTTACAGTCTGCTCCAGAATAGCCTGGATCTCATATTCTTCATTTCTTGGGTGTATTAGGAGTAAACATGGAACAGCTGGCTGGTCCTTGAGGTCTGGTTTGAAAAACATTAAAATAATACGTTGGGTTTTATTTAATAAATGCAAAGATTCATCTCCAACACCACTTCATAGACCAGGGGTCACACAACATGGTGCCCCCAAGCACCACATGAGTAGCCTGCGGACCTGTTCTATTAACAGCACAACTCGTCAGTGAGCAGCATCTAACATTTAATTTGATCCTGTTGCTATTCTTCTTTAACCACATTTGCATTTATATAGGTTTGAAAATGGCAATATCTAAAGAAAAGCATTTAAAACATCTTTATAATACATGAAGTTTAGATAAGTTAGGGTAAACTCTGTTCTAGTGTATCATACTGGTAGCCCTTTGTACCCGTGAAGTAGGTGACCCCTGGTATAGACTGTTTATAGTTAATCACTTAATCACAGTAGTTATTTATCTGTAGTATTTATGTGTATAGATTATTTTGTATAGAGTATTTGTATTCAGTAATGTTCTCGTCTTTGTGTCTGTGCAGTCATAGCAGGTTTCTGATTCTGATTATATGTCTGCATGTGTAAGACAAACCCTACTGCACTCACCCTCTCCAACTGTCCAGACACAGGGACTAATTTAGGAGGCCCATCTACTGGCATCTCCCCTCCGCCTCGGACTGAGTCCAACCAGTTATCATTCCAGTCAGTAATCAGATCTTCGTGCGAGTACGACCGCCCGCCAATTCCTTTCCCTCGACTCGCAATGGCCTTCCTCTTGCTCGAAGGGGTTCGGCTCCCAAGCGGACCCTCGTGTGTGGACTCCGAGAGGAGCCGTCCCGAGCCTGGCGTGCCTCGTCTGAGTTTAGCCGTGACCTCCAGGTTGTTCCTGCCATGGTATGCGATGTGGCTGGGGATGAGGCTGCTCACAGAGCCCATGGCCCCGAGAGCGGTGGGTGAAACCGGGGAGGAACGATGAGGACGGGCCTCCAGTCCTGGAGCTTCGCGGTTAGTTGTGACTGGGAGGGACTGGACCAACGCCATGGCTGTGGCTTACTGCTCCTGCACAATCTGTGTAGAAGTGGGTAGTCAAGTCACGTTCATTGAAATAGTCCATTATCATACACAAACATACAGCAAACTACTGCTGGTGTTGAAGTTTGTGTTGGGAAACACTGAGCTAGTGCATTGGATTGTATATAATACATGCAAAGATTAATCTCCAACACCACTGTGTGGTCTGTTTAGACAGTTTATCCCTTTACTAAACAAAGGTAAACAGCTGCCACATAGTTGGCCAAATTCATGATATTACAGTTAGTGTTACACCTGCCAGCTTCATCAGACATTCATATTCATCAGATAAAACAAGCTGGGGCTCCAGAATGGTGGAACCATGCAAGCATTTCAATATCACTGGACCACTGGCTCCCGGAGACGCCACATAATTGGCATTCCTTTCTCCGGTTGAGTAGGATGGCCCTCCCTCTCCTCCTCTCCCATTACTCAGCACAATGCTAGACAGTACAGGTGTTTGTTAGCTGATGAAAAAGAACATTCTTCAAGAGTTCTCCTCCACGAGTGCTACAGTCCAGTGACATGGTGTTAGCATCAATGCATTTTACATGACTCTGAGGAGTCAAAGCAAGTCAAAGACTAAACCCCATCCTCACACACTACGGCCATTCAGTGTGCTTTACTGGACTAGAATAAAAATATTAATGAAAACAAAAATAGTAAACAGTTGGGCACTGTTTTTGATTTTCTATGTACTCATTCATTTTATTCTTTACTTTTTATGCTTAATATTTTATTCTATTCCTGTAGAGCACATTGAATGAGCTTTGTGTGTGACAATGGGCCATATAAATAAACCTGACATGACTAAACTGAAGAAAAAAATGAAAAATGCAAAAATAAAGATATAAAGATGTTATGTGTTACAACTGCCTACTTAAAAATTTTGTAAATGTTTTGTAAAAACTTGCACCTTCATAAAGATTCCTAAATGAATCGGAACGCCGCTGTCACGGGTGGGGCGGCTAAGCCCCAACCCGGAGCTACCTGGAAGCGTGCAGGGACAGGCAGAACGCCAGGAATCCATTTCAGACACGTTTATTAACCAAAAACAAACAGACCAAAGGAAACAGAAAACGCACATACATCAGGTGATGGACTCATACTGGCTAACAGAAATAGGCTTACATACATACACAACATAATCAACACCTGAACACAAGACAGCTGGAACAAAAGAGCACCTAAACAGAAAGCAGCTGGCAACCTAAAACACGTGATACATGAACCAAACAAAGCAGGACTTCAAAATAAAAGCACCTGAACACAAACAGAAAAACAGGGTCAAAACAGAAAAGCAGCGGCATTATAACGGCCGCTGACCGAACCGTGACGAATTAATTCCTACTTGACTATTTTTCAGTTTCTGTTTAGCCCTTAGAAATAAATCTGGTTTTGCTGCTGTGCCTATAAGACTGATGTATAAATGAACTGTATTTCAGCTAATAATATAATTTATATATATATAATTTAAATATATATTATATATTATATATAATTTAAATATAAAAGGCAGCAGGCGGCTGGAACACTCCCTAGAACTTCAGCAGGCACGGGTGTGTCGAGGATTGTCACGGCTGCGGGGGTGAACCTGCTGCCGTGATTAACCCCAAGGAACAAGGCAAGGCAGGCAGGCAGGCATCCATGATAGTGCACTCTTTTATTAAAGTGAACATAAATAAACAAAACCTGGCACAAGGGGCCGATTCAGACATGAACAGATACAGGAGGTGTGTGAGGCGATGGACCGATGCCCACGGTCCACATGAGCTGAACTTAAACTAAACACGAGACAGCTGAAACCAACATATAAGAAACAAACGCACACGAATTCAAAATAAAAGACCCCAAAAACAAAACAGTGGCCCTTACCGGCCACTGGCCGAGCCGTGACAAGGATGAATAGGGAGATGTATGTAAATATATTGGTTTTGTGTCGTCATCAAAGCTAGGATTTGAAAACAAGCTGTTTTTGCAGCTTTGGAATTCATGGATGGGGGAAAACAGATCTAATACTATGTCCATACTATGCAGCGCTAGTTAATAAGGCATCACACTTTTGGGATCATCTTTAAATCCAACACTATTTGCAAGCTTAATGTCCTTTACTACTGTATTCTTTATTTTAATGCCATGTTGCTACTTGGTTTGTGTGCTTGGTGTTTTTGGCCCCAGTGTTATTCTGTGTGTTTTTGTATAGGATTCGGAATCTAGACCCAGTGCTTTGTGACTTGTTTGTGTCCATGTTTATCTGCTGTATTTTGCCCTGCGTTTAGCCCTCCATTCCCATCTTTTCATGTCAATAAACTTTGTGAGACATCTATGTCTCAACAAGTGCTGCACTAATGCTGCACCAATGAACAAACGCACAAATTGTCTCTTAAAATTTGATTCTTTTTCTAATTTTGCGATTTCACTCAGCATCGCAATGGAATGACTAGCTTTGTCCTACTTAAAGAAGACTTTGCTGTCTTGTCATGTCACACAGTAGTGTCCCTCTTGGTCATTCGGCTCCTAAGGGCATTGATAACTGAGGGCAGTAAGGAGGGCAGTGGGGAAGAGCGCTGAGGAAATTCTGATGTAAACCCCTCCAGTAGCACCATCCAAACAATGGATGCCTTTTGAAGCCAACACTGGCTCTCGCTTGTCAGCAGAATGACGCGCAGCAGACGTTATATTGAGCCCGGCTTGCAAACAGCCCCTGGCGCTTGGAGGGAATCTTAAATGACGATCAACTGACCCAGACTCAGCATGACATCTGGGCGTGTCCCCCTTTCCTTATATACTGTGTGCATTAGAGATGTAAAGCACATTGATACATCATGATCTACTAGTGGAAATTCAAGTGTATTGTGGATTATAGCAGATTCTGATCATATTTAACAAAGTACTTATTACGCAAATAAGCTGCAGAAAGCATTACCAAAGCATTAAGGCGTCAAAAATCCAAAAGCACTGTTTTTACAGTCTATTTACATTTACATTTATGGCATTTATCAGACGCTTTTATCCAAAGCGACTTCCAATTCCTAATTACAGGGGACAAT
>JBBPDB010000108.1:39927999-39938488 GCA_037974465.1 Brachypetersius altus
ATACATACATAGTACTGTGCAAAAGTCTTAGGCACATGTGCAAATTGTTTGAAGTCATTTCTATCAGAAGTGGCTTCTTTCTGCAGCAAAAACAAACAAGCAGTAAAAAGTATCAAGATTAATGTGAGTGTTTTAACACTAACTTTACACCACTGCCCAGCAGGAAACAGCTTTAAGCATAATTTTCTCAGAAGACTTTTGCACAGTACTGTGTGTGTGTATATATATATATATATATGTGTGTTGAGAAATACTTAGTGAAAAACTTAGTGAATTTTCATTTTGATTATAAGGAACCTATCTAACACTTTATGAAAAACCAACTTTCACCTCAATTCACACTCAACTTATTTGACATGATTGAGAGAAAATTCTTCAAACTCACCAAACACATAATTGTGATAAAAAAAGGCTTAAAAATTGTTTTTTGCCAAAACACTGAATAATTTAGTTTCATTCCAGAAATAAATGCAGCTAAACTGCCGCCTTCGGTTGCAGCACCTTTGTCGAGAGGCGAAGGGGTTACGGAACAGAGATCAGAGGCAAATTTCAGTTCAGACGAGGTTTTCTTACTAGCAGCTTGCGCTGGTAGGCGATGATTTTCTTCCAGAAGGCGGACTCCTGGAGATCAGGCTCGTCCGATTTGGAGGAGTGGTGATGCCGAGATTTCCGTTTCTGAAGAACCTCCTTCTGCATCTCCTTCTTCTCACCATCCTCTCCTCTGAGGAACAAAGAGAGTTCATGGAGATGAGCAGAAATGGAAAATGTAGTGTTTCTCTTACGTGCCTCACAGTAATCCCCCGCTTTTCATGGGGGTTACGTTCCGAGAGCACCCGCATGTATTGAAAAATCGTGTTGTGTTTTGGCTGAAAAATGTCTGAAAATGCCTATTTTTATAGTGTAAACCCTAAATATACCCTCAAATCTGCTCCCAGAACACGGAGTTCATTTAAAACTCAGTTTAACGCATTAGATGGAAAGGTAAATAAATAACTATAATCAAAAACCTTTATTGCTTAAAACATTAGCATTAGCAATTAGCATTAGCAGTGTGCAAAGACTTGCACACAAGAGAACAAGACAGCTCTCTGTGCTGGTGCTCAGTTAAGCAGGAAGGTAGGAATTATTGGTTTATTTGTGTGTGTGTGTAAGAGAGAGAGAGGGAGAGAAAGAAAAACTGCTAGCATTAGTAGTTAGCATTAGCAGTGTGCAAAGATTTGGTTCTTTAAAAGAATCCGTGTCTCTGAATCCACGACTCCTGATTCGCGTAAAACTGGGGGATTACTGTAGCTCTCTCTGAGTGCAATATTCTGGTACAACATGTGGCTTTTCTGGTGCAGCAGGCATAATATTTAGGGGTGAAATATTACTGTGAACCAATTTTGCAATCGTTGTTTTGACAATTTCCATGATGTACATTTACACATACATAAATATACAGGTTTATATACACACACAAATGTCTATTTCACATTTTCGTATTAGTTGTAAAGTCTACTTTTTATTTCATCTTGTGTTTCACCTATTTTTTCCACTTCCTGCTGCTCTTACCTTTCTGCCACAGCAAAGCAAATTTCTCACTTGTTTGACTAATAAAGGTCTATCCTATCTTATCTTATCTGTGAACACGGCCTCTTCAGTTTGGTGGCTGCAGTATTGATTATGTAACCAAGGCCAGACGGTAGAAGAGCTCACTTCTAAAGAACAGCACGAAACATTACACCAACCTGAATGAGAAACTGAGAACTAGGAGTTCTCCATGTGTTTGATCCATTGATACTGACTGTTATATCAGAGGATCGGTTACAAATAAACGAAAAACGTACTCTGCTTTCTCAGGAACGGACTTGGTTTCCTCCGTGCCTTCTTTCTCATCTGCTGATGACGACGAGCTCTTTGTCTGGAATAAAAGAAGAACGAGGATGTGGTGAGTGGCGAAACTCCTCAGCACGTTATTGAACATCTGAACTGGAACTCGGGTATACAGTAGAAGCCATACTGCTAAATTCTGATTTTTTTTTAATGGCCATTTTAAAAATCAAGATTCTTTATTGGTCACATGCATCACTATACAAGTACAACAGGCAGTGAAATGTATCCTAAACTACTCCTTTTATGACTGTGCTAACATTATAAAAAGTTACATTTTAAATGAAACACAAATCTGAAGTACAGCAAAAAGTAAACTTGAAATAAGTATAAAAGCACAAATTTGAAAAAAGTTCATTTTGAAGGCTATTTAAAGAAAGTGAAGCCAATTGTGCTATCACAGACTCTCAACCACTGATGGCTGCAGCATCACCAAGGCAAATAATGCAATTCGTAATGCAAAACCTGGTTTTCTTTGTTAACAATAGTACTGTTTGGCCTTTGCAGTATATTCTTTTGCTGCTGTCTATGTAGCTTTAGACAAGAAAGTTGCAAGAGCAGCACATCAGTTTTAGACGAAAACCGTTCACCTCGCCCTGGTGTCCCATTACTTTTGTCCGAGGTGAACGGTTTTCAGCTAAAAGCGGTTTTCGAGGGGTCGTTGGAAGGGGGTCACCGAGCCCCATATAACTGTGGAGTTTCACATTTAGAGTGAGAGATATATTTCATATTTAACATTTAGATTTAAGATCATTTAAAGCAGCGGTCCCCAACCTTTATTGGGTCACGGACCGGTTTAATATCAGAAACTATGTTCGCGGCCCGGCTTTTAAGGAACGGCAGATAAATATACGTATTTATACAAATAAATGATACGTATAAAAATGGGAATATTTAAAAAATATAATAATGGGGTATCTTTAAAATATAATAATAAACGTAAATCCAGTGCTTTATTAACAGCGTTTTCATAACAACAAGCGACAACAGAACATGGGGAACATCCACGTTTTTTTTCTGTGCAGCTCGCAGACCGGTACCACATGACCCACGGCCCGGTACCGGTCCGCAGCCCGGGGTTTGGGGACCACTGATTTAAGGCAAATCCTCCATGTTGGTGAGCACAGATCACAGCACGCAGCCCCGCCCCCTGCTAAGTAACAGCCAATCGTAATCGTGGGATTTTTGGAGGGTTTGGAAAGAAAAACCATCAGGTCACGATTTCTGCGGCTGAGGGAAGCACTGTTTTGTTAATTTGTGAAAACGTAAAAAACAAGAACATACTCTACAGCATGTAATTTTTCACCATGTCATTTGACCAAACTTTTGCATAGGACTATATGTTCACTTGATCTAATAAAATTCAGATAAATTAAAAAAACAAAAATAAAAACCTCCTGTGAGGGGAAGCGGTGAGGCACAGATTCTAACACTAGAGCACTAGGATTGGTGCATTCTCCAACCACTCACTCAGTTTTTAAACTCTTGGTAGTTCATAACTGCAGTCAAAAGAGTCAAAAGTAAAATGAACGAAGTTGTTCAGGGCAGGGGTTTCCTGGATTGTTGATTTAAATAAAAGCAGCTTTCTAGGTTCTGTTAGGCGTCTTGTGTTACCTGGTGTCTCCTGCGGAGTTCAGGTGATGGGGTGGGTGGTGGTGGCGCGGGTGTGTTGAGCAGCTCCGTCAGGCTGGCGTTGGGGTTGTGGGGCATCAGTTTATACTGGCCTCCCTCCCTCCTCAGATCCAGGCCGAATATATCTGACAGCAGGTCCGTGTCGTCTGTGGCCACCGCGAGGTCCGCCAGATCTTCCTCGGGTGAGGTTTTATCGACCGGTTTTCTTTCGGCCTCCTCGCTCTCGCCCCTCACCTCGTCCTGCGTGGGGTCCGGCATGTTGGCCAGCAGCTCCGACACTTTCATGGTCTTGGCGCCCTCCACCAGGCTGCCGCCCAAGAAGCTGTTGTAGACGATGCGGAAGAAGCCACGGGCCACACTAAAGGCGAAATGGAGCAAACCCATCAGAACGCTCCAGTAGAACGAGGCCAGCGTGGTCACCATGTCCCTCACCGTCATCTTCTTGGCCTTCTTCAGCTGCTTCTTCAGGCTCTTCATGGACAGCACCTTGAATTATATTACACAACATTAAGATAAGATAAAAAAAACTGCACATTAGGGCTGCACAATATATCGCAAAATTACCGTCATCGCGATATCAACATGTGCAATATCCATATCGCCAAAGACTGACTGAACTGCAGTAAATGGTGTTTTTCCAAAACAAAAAATTCCATCTTCTGTGCTGCTGTTATAGATTGTTCATTTTTCTGGATAAGAACTTACACTAATTTATATTATGTTTACATTTATTTAAAATATTTTCAGATTTTTTTCAACAATGTTTAATGGTTTAAATGTTTTATGGGAGGCATTAAAAAAGTAAATTATATATATAAAAAAAATGGAAATATTACATTTAATGTGATATCGCCATGGCAACGCTCAACATTATCGCATATCGCATGTTTTCCTAATATCGTGCAGCCCTAGTGCACACTATCCAAAATATTTCCCTATTTAATCTTCTTCTATTGATTTTCTACACATTCTTTTCTTTCTTTTCATCTTTTACTTCCTACTGTTTCCAGATGTTTTATTCTGTTCCTGTTAATCTCTTCGTATGATACTCAACTTTGTAAAAATGTGACCTGATTTGACTTGAGAAATACCTTCATCAGGAGCATGATGTTGTAGCGGAGGGCCAGGAGGGCGGTGCGTACGGTGGTAACCGAAAAGAAGCCCATCTCCGGGCTCTCGTCCTCGGGTTTCTCCCTCTCACTCTCCTCCTTGCTGGCTGAACGTTCTCCGGCGTCGGACATCTGGGCGGCCAGCTGCATCTCAAAGATAGTGTCCTCGCAGAAATTAACAAACAGCTCCATCTTCTCCTTCTCGCCGCCCTCATTGACCACGTCGAAGATGAACTGGCGCTTCGACTCCTTGACCTGTGGCTTCTCCCACTGGGTGCGGCTGGATTCGCTGATCTCGAAGTAGACGCGCTCGATCCGCTTGGCGCTGCCCATGATCTCGATGCGGCCCAGATAGGGCTGGAAGTAGTTGAGCACGCTCTCGGCGAGCTCCAGGAACGTCTGCAGCCGCGAGTCATGCGGCATGTGCTCCGACAGGTTGGTCAGCAGGACGGCCACGTTAAAGCCGATGTCCTTGGCCGGCTCGTGGAAGCGCTCGACAAACTCCTCGTAGTCCAGCAGCTCGTTCTCGTCCGTCTCGGCGCAGGACAGGAGGAACTCGGTCTCGGACTGGGTGTAGTGCTTGTGGCTCTCCATGGCTTTGTGAAAGTCCCTCTTGGAGATGACCCCCTTGCCGTCTGGGTCGTACTCTTTGAAGGCGTCTGACGATGTGAGGTCTTTCAGTTTGAGGAACATGTCGAAGAACTTGAGGATCATTTCCACGTTGTTGGAGGACTCCACCAGCATGTCCACCATCTGCTTTCCAATGGTGCCGTTCACAACGTTACCTGAGAGGGGAAGAATTTTTGTTGAAGTCAAAACACCATAGAATGAGTCACTTGCTGATCCTAACACAGCTGTTAAATCATAAAAACACAACTGAGCCACAGAAAAAGGAAAACTCCCTCGCCCACGTTACCATGTATTCTTCCACCACTGCATCCAAGCTAGTTCACCCACGTGGTCTAACAGTGTAAGCCGAGGGAGAGCAGGAGTGAGCGTCATAAACTCAAAACACAGAGATGGGGACTCGAGTCTGAGACTTGGACTCGACGCGCACTTAAGTTGCACAAACAAACACATGTGAATTGACTTTAGACTTCCCTCAATGTCTCGAGACTTTACTTGGACTCGGTGCTGTGATCATGAGTCAAACCCTGTAACTATGTCCATTTCATGGAATGATTTATTTATATCTCGCACTCTTTCCAACGACCCGAAAAACGTTCACCTCGCCCCCGTGTCCCATTACATTTGCCCGAGGTGAGCGGTTTTAAGCTAATAACGGTTTTCGAGGGGTAGTTGGAAAGGGGTCACCGAGCCCCATCTAACTGTGGAGTTCACATTTAGAGTGAGAGAGATATTTTTCATATTTAACATTTAGATTTAAGATCGTTTAAGGCAAATCCTCCATGTTGGTGAGGGCAGATCACAGCACACAGCCCCGCCCCCTGCGAAGTAACAGCCAACTGTAATCACAGGACTTGGCCAATTAGCATATCTTCTAAACAGTCAAACATCCCACATTTAGAGTCGCCGTGTGTAAACACTGCAGCTCAAAGACTTGAGACTTGACTTGAACATCTCGGTCAAAACATCATATGTCTAGACCATTGTAACTCAAGGACCCCCTGTATTGTTGTTTCTTAAGTCATTAATTATCCAAGATATCTATTCTAACCAGAGTCACGAGGGACGCTGGAGCCTTTCCCAGAGCTCATAGAGCAACAGATGGAGAAACACTCTGGACAGGTCACCAGTCCACGGCAGGACAGACACACAAACATCCACAAACATGCTCAACCGAATTAGTATTCAGTGCAATCTGGCATCTCTAACTTGTCAAAACTGCATGTCTTCGGACAATGGGAGGAAACTGGACAACCTGGCATGAAAGACTAAGAAGATATGGGAAGAACATGCAAGCTCCACACAGAAATGGCCTTCAGCTGCCTCAGCTGGGAATCATACACAGGCAACTATGTCAGCTGTTGTAGTTTTATTTATGTATAAAATAACGATTGCCTTAAGAACAGCGACAGAAGACCGACCTGGCACTGGGAACCCCAGTGGAACCCTAACCTAACCTAACCCTAACCAGTGTTCAAAGGTTTGAGCAAACCCTTGCAAAACATTATGGGTCTTTTTTCAATATGTTAATCAAATCTTATAAACAGAGCAGTAAATAAATCAATTCTGCACTAAAGTGCCGTATTTAAAAGTGTTCTCTGTACTCTGTCATGTGATCAATCAGAAAACCCAAACGCCAACATCTGCTGGCTCCAATCGGATGACATGACAATTATCTGACTCCAGTTTATGAGAGAAAATGATTAGTTGGTATCTCTAAATAAACAGTAAATGTATAAGTAAAATATAATATGGATTGTAATCATTTTTACAGCTACAGTAATAACTTCCCCTAAATTCAACAGCGCATTCCACACTCACCCTCCAACATGGACAGCAGCATTACAACCATGTCCTTCTGCAGATCCATGAGCTCCTTCAGAAGGTCGATCTGACTCGAGTCCTGCAGAACAGAAGGTCGCGCTCATCATGAAGAACACAGTGTCATAAGCACCATTCTTTCTGCTACAACCTTGGGCACCATCTGGAGTGGTTTGAGCTTTGAAGACTTGTATCTTTGTGAGCGGCTCGGGACAAGTCTTTGTGAACTGAGGGCTGATCAAAAGGATGCTCAGAACTTTATGGGACAGGAATGACGTTTGGCCTTGAAGAACTACATAACAAGTCTGGAGGCTGAGAAGTGAGGTTCACACTGAGCTCTTCGAACAGACCGCAGGCTCCACTTGTCCTTATTGTAAAGCAGCAGCAGTGCAGTAACTGTCATTTCGCTGTGTTTTAACATCCTGAAAGCCCGTTGTCTTGCATCGCAAGCGAGCTGTCGCTTGGATATGTGGTGATAATCTGGATCGGCCAGATTCTTTACTTTTCTTGTACCACAGTTATACTATAGTTCAACGTGTAGTTCATCCCTGAGTCGACCATCAAGACCATGCAAAACGTTACCAAACAGTTTAAACGAATTTAAACAGAAGTTTAAAGAAAACTCTTCAAAACTAAGAAATTTGAAGAGGCCAAAATAAGGTAATGATAATATACAGGAACATGACAAACAGAAGGAAGATCTATTCAGTGTGGAAAATGTAACCAAACAGGAAAATCTGTTGCTGTTTGTATAGACTTAAATGACAGACAACATTTTATACAGTTACTGTATTTTATTAACTATCTATCTGTCTGTCTGTCTGTCTGTCTATCTATCTGTCTGTCTGTCTGTCTGTCTGTCTGTCTGTCTGTCTGTCTGTCTGTCTGTCTATCTATCTAATTAACTATCTATCTGTCTGTCTGTCTGTCTAGCTGTCTGTCTGTCTGTCTGTCTATCTGTCTGTCTGTAAGTTTGTATCCATCCATCCATCCATCTGTCTGTCTATGTATCTATGTATGTATCTATCTACCTATCTATCTATATATCTGTCTATTTATATATATATACACACAGAATAGCTATAAACGAAGTCATGCTCATTAGATGCATCATTAGACCCCCAGCGTACTTAGCTTCCTACCTGGGACAGCTTCATCTGCATGTGTGCAAAAACATGGAGGAAACCAACCACGGCGTCCCACAGGCGACTGTGAGCCAGGCTCTGCTGGTTCCCTGTGCAGGGACCCTGCGCCAAAACATGACAAGAAGCTTAACAGACTTGTAGCCATTCCATGCTGACGAATGGAGGCTTGGTCACAAACTGAAAATCATGTGGAATTAGAAGAAGGATTTCATGTTAATGAACTAAAACCACAGCAGGAATAAAGAGAGAGATGTACAGATGTACCTGGATGTACTCCGTAAGAGTATTGAAGACCTGTTTGGCCACATTGATGGCCTTGGAGAAATTACGCTGACCCTGCTCGTCAATCACATCCTTCCCAGAATAGTACCAGTAGAAATCGCTAATTGACTCCTGGAGGGATTAAACATCACAATTAAAGTTAACTTGAAATAAAAATATACCTTTTATTACCTTCAACATTCTTATTTCTCAGTTATATTTGATCTGAGTGACTTTGACTACTTTACCATGTACAAAAGGCAGGAAAAATGAGGTTAACCATTAACATGGCCATGTCTTCCTCCAAGCACCCCCCACCTATTTCAGCTAGGGCAGTAGTTTAGCTTCCTCTTTACTCTTTCACTTTCTCTTTTGGTTTGATTGTAAACTAAGCCCTGATCCGTTGTTTCTTCTGGTTTATGCTGTATTTAATGGTCAGTTGAACTTGCACGCTCACAGTGGCCACCCTCCCCACATGCACATTTACATACTTACATTTCCAAAGAGACTCATTTGGATGACAACCTGTTTGTTTTTCTTCTGCTTTTGTCATGAAAGTGTAAAAAGGTTACAGGAATGCACACAGAAAAGCTATTTCTACGGCCTTGAAATATTTGGTGCTACAGATGGCCATGGAGGTGACACATTTATTTACATGGGGGTTTGGCGATTAAAGTTGTCCGTTGGGGAGGTGAATGTTGTTGCTTTAGCCACAGATGTTGCCATATTTCCATGTTTTCAATTCTTTTGAGATACGGGACAAATTATAAAACAATCCTGAAAGCCCAACAGCATCCTTGCTGCATGCTAACAGGCTAACCTGCTAATTTGCACTTAGTCTTGCCTACAACTTCTATCGGCTTTCTGTAGTTTTTTACAAGCCAGTCAAATAAATACACAATATTTGTGTGCCTGAAAATCCTGTGTCATGTTGAGGAAACAAACGTGATATCATTTACTATCCACCTTGACTTTCAGGTCATCTCAAAGGCTGGCTGAGCTAAGAGCACCGACGATCTTAGGAGCTACTCTCTGAAACCCTCCCTCCAGACTCACCTGTACTCTTAGCAGGTAGTCCACAGTGGAGATGATGATGTTGACTGTAGTGTTGTTTCCCGTCTGTGTTCTCAGATAATTCTGGAAGTCTGTTTTACGACACATGTTGTGAAAATGTGCAAAGCTCTGTGTAATCTCCAAGCAGTCGATGTAAAACACAACACGAATATCTGTCTGAACAGCCTGGAACATCGACTTTAAAGAGAAATCTCACCTGAGTTGTGTCCTTCGCAGAGCAGCTGCAGGAAGCGGAACAGGTCGCAGGTGAACTCGTCGTCCTGCATCACCTTCTCGCCTGCACGGCCAGACCAGAGCGTACGGGCGTTAGAGCCGCGGTGGACGAGCAGCGCCACACAGCTACGGAGTCTGAGGGAGGGACGTGTGTCCTCGACAGCCCTCAGACCACTCACATACTCACACATGTACACGGATGGGACACTACTGGCTTTCAGAGTGTGTACAACATGGGCAATGTGGGGAGATCAGCAGCATTTTGTTCCCGTGCCTCTCAGAAATAAGACAACCAGACAGCTCAGACAAGGCGATCTCCTTAGTATCTCAGAAGCAAATGGCAACCAGTCTGGGCCTTCTACGCCACAGTCCGAGCCACTACAAATATCGCACAGATCATAGGGTGTTGATTATAGGTTAGACAGTAATCTTCCAAAATATCTGGCCAATGGTGACAATTTCTGCTTTATAAGGCTGAGGAATAAAAATGGACCCAAAATGAGCAGCAGTACAATAAAACAGTATTTAAAAAATGCACATCAAGGTAATCTTCCACTGCTACAGTAATGCTAATTTAATTTTATGGGATAACATCTGTGTACATTCACCACATGGGGTTTAACCGTCCTAGTCTACTTAAAGCTGGGGTGCAGGGGTGCAGGGGTGGTGGTGGCCTAGTGGTAGGATACTTGCCTCTGGACCAAGAGGTCATGGGTTCGAATCCTACCTTCAGCACCA
>JBBPDB010000108.1:39994257-40005299 GCA_037974465.1 Brachypetersius altus
AGTCCGGGTTCGATTCCCAAGACCGCTAGGCACCTCTGAGGTACCCTGAGCAAGGTACCGTCCCCACGCACTGCTCCACGGGCGCCGTGGTCCTGCTACCCCCTGCTTCACTTGGTGAATGGGTTAAATGCAAAGGCTGAATTTCGTGCTGTTCACACTGTGTGCTGTGGCATGTTCACTTTCACTTTAAAATGGGGTTAGCTTGGAGATGATCGACCACATTCAAAGTAAAAGGGAATTTGAATTTTTTTATGCATTAAGCTGTACATCTTAACAGTAACTTATTTTAAGAGGAAGTTAGATGCTTTTTCAGATGGCTTATCAACTTCAAAACATTCAAAAGCTATTCACAAGTGAAAATTACTGTAAAGAATGAGGTTACAATAAGACTACCATTATAAAGGTTTATAAATTACTTTCTTTATGAATTCATAGTTATTAATTCGCTTGCAGACCGTTTATAAATCATTAATAAGCAGTTATACACATGTTATAACAGTTGTCATGCATTGATGATCACTTTTAGGAAGATCTCGGATCTTGTTAGTTGCTCAGATCTTATCTCTTTCTCAGGCAGAACGTTAAACTATCAACTTCAACAGGTCTTTATTAACATCCTACCACAATTAAAACACCAGATCTTACCAAATAGTGAGCCTGCATCAATTAACAACCAGATTATAAATAATTTATAAACCCTTTATAAGGGTAGTATTATTGTAAAGTGGTACCAGGAATGCCAGTATGCTAATATGATCCAGCTTTCATTTTTTCCCAAATCAGGATTGCATAAAATCATGACCAGTTAGGAGCTTTTCATATTATATAAAAGTCTGTGGACAAGATAAAAAAAACTGCTGTTGGGTCATTCAAAACAATTTGTGTCAAAAATGGATTGGCCTCTACTGTCTGGGTGAAACAGCTGGTGGTAAAAGATGACCATTGCAGAGCACCATCAGGCAAGGCCCTATTTCACGCAGTTACAGAGCAGATTTGCTCGCCTTCCATAGCATTAAAGTCTCCCTATTTATCTTTCACACGATGCTGCCAAATTATATATATATATATAAACTGCCGCTCCTGCACAAGATCACATTCACTCTGCTGTCAGCTGTTATCCTGAAATTAGCTTTTCATTTACTTCCATCCTGATTATGTATCCTCAGTAATAGGGTGGTACATTAATGGTACATTAAGACTACATTTATCTCTGCATTTCACAAAAATCAAACTTGATTAATAGAAGCTTATACCCAGCTTAGGCTTTTTGCTTACATTAAGCCATTAAGCACATTAAACCAGCTTTTATCACTTTATTAATATGCTTCTGCATCCCGATTTTTCTATATGCTGTAATGCATTTCTCCATGTCAGTGCCAAATAGTTATTATTACTATCACTCAATTCAGTTATTATTGCTTGTTGCATAATGACAGGAGTTACTACTGTTACTTTATTATGTATTCAATCAATTGAACTGAATTCGAGGTATTTGATGAGAACTACAGTGTAATACTGGGCTTTAAAAACACAAAGCTCAGGTTTGCACGGTATTGTATGTCTCTGTAGTTGGATATTAGCTGGAAATGGGCATGTTAACCGCTGGGTGCGGTTTTTGTTGGGGTAGACATAACAGTTTTGTTGAGGGAGAGAGACGAGATAAATAAATGTATTGGCAGGGGCTGGAAACAAAATGTATATTTTCACTTGTATGAGATGTGTAGTTTTTTTTATCATGTTTATAATTCTCTCTATTATACATTAATGACTTCATTTTTGGAACCTTTTGGCCTAACCAGAGTCTTGGGGGTGTGATGCAGTGTATCCCAGCACTTATAGGGCAGACACACACACACACACACACACACACACACACACACATAAACACCCCTATTGGCAATTTACTATCTCCAGGCCACCTGATGTGCATTTCTTTGGACTGTAGGAGGAACCCAGGTTACCTGGCTGGGGAATGAACTTCAGTTTCTTTATTATAATATATACATCTAATTTAAATTTTTTATAAATAAAACTTTTAATATACAAATGTATCATTCAGATTTTAATTTGTGTAATGAATTACATTTACATTCATGTTAAATCACACTGAGTGTACTTATATGTAATAATACATATACTATTTCATGGATTTTACAGAAATTCGCATCAAAAGAACAAACCATAAATCTAAATACATATTTTAGAATCATACATTTAAATGATTCTTTAATATATGGTAAGGAAATATGCTTAAATAAATGCATTTCTTTAGCATACTGAAACAGACATATACCTAATTGTCGTTTCAAGTTAAGCATGCTGTTTAAAAAGCATATTAATGAATGTATTTTATATGTACTTTAGTGTGATGTAAATGCACTTGAATAAATGTATTTAATAACATACTGAAGTTAAAATTGTATCATACTGAAATTTGTCGTGTGATTTTAGTATATTATTTACAAATCACATTTAAAGCTTTTTAAGCACATTTATTGTCTTTTAAGTGATACAGTTGTGTGCTGTGGGGAAATACATTTGAATAAATGTATTTGTAATTATTTCTACAAAACGAAAGTCCTCTTGCAGCAAAAACTTAATCTGATCAACGATTCTCTTCTGCTTACAAGCACAAATGTGGTTTGGATTGAAAGCTTAACATCTACACTTTCCACACAATTTCTGCTCATGGATTAGTGAGTTTAAAAGTGTCAAATAATTCAAATAAAATCAAAACATCCTTTTCTCTTTTCCTTTAGGGGGCAAATGCAAAGTTTAGACTGCGACTGGTGGGACCTGGTCGAGTTCTTCGTGTGGTTCCTCAAACGGTGCTTAATGAAGCACAAGTCACCATCATTGTGGAGAACTCAACTGCCATCGACTATGAAAAATACACATTTTTATCATTCAAGGTAATAATGCTGAAATATCACAGCATGGGAACTATTTAATAGTTGAATATGATGCACACTGGTGTCTTGAGTCTTTTTTTCTATTTAGATATTCTGAGTAGTGACTAGATTTGGTTTAACAGATCAGTGCTGGAAGCACCACAAATGATAAATTGTCATCATACAGCAAAACAGCTCCTTATATAAAAATTGTGCTGTTGCTTGAGATGTCAGATGAGCTTTGTTTGGTGTTCCTGTGTCATGTTAGTATTTTAAAAACATGTAATAATAATAAAAAAAAAAAACGTTACTGGGTTTTAAAAAAAGGTGTCACACGCAAATGAATATAAAAACAAAAATCAACAAATTTTGTTTATATTAGGTTTTAGGGAAAAAAACAGAAAAAAACACAAGATCTTTGTACCTGGGAGAACTTTCAGATAATCTCCACCCACAAGTGGGTGGGGAAAACTCACAGAGGGAGCCTGCAGGTGGATTTTTTACCATTTTTACACCATTTATATTTACTGAAATCAGAGTTTAAAGAGGTATCAGAGTTTACTGATATAAGGGTTAAAGCTGTGTGATGAAAGAAAAAAGAAGAAATATTAAGTCAAATAATAATCTCTGATATTTTTCATATTTTCCAGTTGTTAGCTGTTGAAATTGACACACCAGAGCGGTTCAGTGCTACAGCAGACATCATAATCCATCTTCTGGACACAAATGATAACACCCCCAGGTTTTCAACTGACTTTTACATCGCCAGGATCCCTGAAAACTCACCTGGAGGCTCCAACGTCATATCTGTCACTGTGAGTACCACAGGGCTCAATTCTTGGTCCATTTTTTTCACCCCTGCAGTTGGGTTCAATAGGTACAGAGACCTAACTATCTGTCTCTGTATTAGAATTTGTATGAGATGCCCATACTTTTTTTGGCCTTCTTAAAGATTTTTTTGACCATGTTTTCCCAGAGATAATGTCTACATGTTGCAGGCCTGTGTTTCGAAGGTTGTTTTCTGTTTTTCAGGCTACAGATCCAGACTCAGGGCTTTGGGGGGATGTGAAATATTCCATCTACGGCTCTGGAGCTGATCTGTGAGTGCAGCAAAACAGCCTCTTTGCAAATATGGATAATTGTAGTTTCATCACATTAAACGATTGAACGATCCTGTGGCCGTTTCCCAGCCAGCAATCCAGACTAAATTGCATGGAACCAATAAGAGCTTACGCAACATTATTATCTCCAAAGCTGTGATTCATGTATTTAGGAAAAAAAGAACAGACAGTCCAGTCCAGGGGCGTCTGATCTTTATGTAACAGCCCACATGGTGATCAATGAATGTGAGATTAGCGCTGCAAAACCCTTTATGAAGGATAACTTGGCTGGAAGTGCAATGTGGCCAACAGTCCAAGTTACTGGCTGATCTATGCTCCTATAAATGAAGAATGGCTTTTTGTAGCAATAGTGTACAAGAACTGTTTTAGTTCCTCTATAGAAGTGCTCAGTGTTCCAAAATGAAAATAACCTTTCTTTTTTACAGTAGCCATAATGCAATTTCTACCTGTTTTGGAGGTCCCTCAGACAAACTGTTTATTAGTAATATAATATAATGGCATGTATACAAATATAATTTAGTAATATGATTAATTGGTAAAGCAGTAGCTATTTTTTCTTGTCTTCCATTGTGTTTAAATGGTGTTTTTATTGTGACAGTCTCAGCATGACAGTCCTTATGGAGAGGGGTGAACTATTTTCACAGCAGGGGTTTTTACTCTTCCCCTCTCAGTCCTTATTTCTCTCTAGCAGCTCAACACAGAGTAAAAATGCCACTTTGTTGTGTTTTTAATATTTTCCATTTAACAATTTTTTAAAAATATCTTAGATTCATTTTAAGTATAATTTGAATTGAAATGGTTTGATTATTTTATTTAAAATATTTTATGAGTCAATTTCCATTCAGCCAGCCACATGGCCAAAATAACAACAACTCTGGAGGCTGTGCTGAAAACTTTACTGAACCCATAGAAAATGGCTTGGTCAACTACTTGATCAACCCCTTCCTTTTTTAAGTGAGAAAGGAGGGAGTTGGTAAATGGACCAGTAAAACTGGTGAAGCTCATAATGACGTCTTCAGAGCAGAAGCTTGTATTAAAACAACTGAGACAAAATACATCCATGCAAAAAATAAGAGGCGACCTTTCCCTTTTTTCTGTTTGTACAGTTTGCAGCAGTATGTGTATGTAAAATGCACAGGTTGCTATTCTTTTCTGAACTTTTGCAGTGTGAGCTGTGTGAAAAAATAAGAAACACCTACTTAAGTGTCGTAAGTGCAGTTGTGTTTATAGAGCAGCTATTCTATGTGTTGTATTCCAGCAGCTTCACTCCTGATTCAGTTTCTGATGAGATGAAACACATGCACTCACTTTGATCTTAACATGGCTATTTTAATTGTTACAGCTGTTACAGCTGTAGTATTAGTAGTGTTAATAAATAAATTATTTAGACGAATTATTTGTACAAAGACAGGAGGCAGAATTGGAGGTTGCAGAGCTCAAGATGTTGAGGTTCTCTTTGGGAGTGGCGAGGATGGATAGGATCAGGAATGAGGACATCAAAGGGATGGACAGCTCATCTTAGATGCTTTGGAGTCAGAGAGGTCAGACTCAGATGATCCGGACGTGTCCATAGGAGAGACAAGGAAGGATGCTGAGGTTGGAGCCACCAGGCAGTAGGCTGAGGAGATTTATGGATGCGGTGAAAGAGGACATGAAGTTAGTTGGTGAGAGGGTGGAGGATGCCGAAGACAGGACAAAATGGCGAAATGTGGTGACTCTTGAAGGGAAAAGCCAAAAGAGAAAGAAGAAGAAGATTTGTACATTTTCTCCAAACATTGTTTGTTTTGGAATTTTTTAATCACGTGTGATCAATAGTGTATAAAACAACAGTGACATGCACATTTTACAAAGACACACTTTACAAAAGCAATAACCAGAAAAATAATGTTTATCTACGGTTGTAGCAATATTCTAAGCAAACAAGTGTGATGAGCCTTCTCTGACACTGTTACCAGCCTTGATTGCAGTGAACCTTCACTAGATCATATGATCACCCAGTGATGGCCTGGAATTTCAGTCCCAAGCCGCCATGTTGAAGTTTGGAGTTGAAAGCCACCTGCTTAAATCTGTGATGGGACACGGTTGGAGGGCGGGGCCAGAATGGCCTCCTTAAAAAGGAGAAGGCTCGCTGGATGGCTGCCTCATTCGTCTCCTGCGCAAACAGTTTACTCAGAGACTGGAGCAAAGGCGCTAGCTAATCGGCTAATTGGATTGGAGGGGTAAAAATAGCCTCGCCAGGCTCCTGTTGTGAGTCACAGTCCAATTAGCATGCGAAGTGACAGCTGGAGATAGGAAGACAGCCGTGCTGACGAGAGCACCAAGTGCACAGTAAAAGCAAAAACTTGCTAATGTATGCCTCGCTCCCACTCTGGCACGGAAGGCGTGCTGGAAATGTGCGAAAGCTCTCAGGTCTAAAGAAGCTTGTTAATTTTCAGCAGCTGAGTGCCGACGGCAAGACGACGATAAAACAGGCGACTTTCATAAAACCAGCGAATTTCATTCTTATTACAGGCTTTGAGACCCTTCCAGAGCAGTGATTGACTCAGGGTTCAGCAGAATTGCCTCTATAGTGATCCATCACTGGCTTTTTGATACAATGGTTGTTGATACTTGCTATTTGCATGTATGACTTAGGCTTTGCAAAATATTGTTAGGCTTGCATATCTACATAAGTAGGCAAAGTAAAAACGTGGATATTACTACAATGACAACTTAATCAGTTGCATTTAGGAGCTTTGATTTCTGTAGCTTTTTTACTGCAACACTGCAGAACACAAAGTAAAAATGTTGCTTAAGTAATGAGCTATGCCATTTGAACTATTTTCTTGGTAAACCACTTTTATTTTGACCTAAACAACAATCACAAAACCCCTAAAAACACATGAAATGATCTAACTGGTCAAATATGGTCACACGTCCAAAAATAATATTTAAATTAGATTAGAAACCACTTACAAATGCTGTTTTCTAATGTTACTAAGCATTTTTTCTGACTTCTTCTGGAAAATCTGTCCTGCTCAAATCAGAAATGCTGAAACTTTAAAAAGTCATCATAATATTCTAAAATGCCTATAGTGGACTAGTTGGTGAGAATGTTTGATGACTGTTCCTAATCTTTGTAAATGCTCCTACCACAAAAACCTGGATGATGACACTGGCAATGTCAAGTCTGTTCATCATGAAAAACTTTATTTTATCAGCCCACAGCTTGATAGAACCACATGTTTATTTTTGTACACCATTTAAATCAGTAACTCACAACTGAACCTGAAACTTTTCAGCAGCATTTTGTTTTAAACTGTCATTTCTCTAAACTACCCTTTTAAGTGATTTTCATTTCAAATACCTTTTTTAAGGGCGTAACTAAATATCACCCTTTTCCAGTTCTTGTTTTCGTTCTTTCAGCCAGACCTGATTTTGAAGACCAGATTTTGCCTGTTTGTATTCCAGGTTTCTTATCCACCCGACTTCAGGAATCATCTATACTCAGCCATGGGCCACTCTGGATGCTGAAGTGAAGTCAAAGTATAATTTCTATGTGAAGGCCGAAGACACTGAGGGTAAATACAGCCTTGCGGAAGTCTTTGTCACCGTGCTGGACCTAAACGACCATCCGCCGGAGTTCAACGAAAACTTCCAGGAGAAGACCATGATCATCGGTGCCCCTGTGAAAGTAGAGGTTTGTGGTTTTGTTTTATACACACAGATAAATTATGGACATTCATTACTCTAATTATAAGCTTGCAACTTTAGTCACAGCCTCATAGAAAATGACATGTCACTTTATATTGGAGGAAATAGGCGTCTCATTTATTGCGTTTGGTAGTTTCATTGTAACACTGTTAAAACTAACCCCCGGATGGGGAGGCTCACTGAGCTATTTATGTGTTTTGATATAGTGCTACATTACAGCCATCAACAAAGTGACTGAAACTATGTAGGTGCGAATTTTGTGATTCATATACACTGAGTAAAGTAAAAATGGGAAAAATACATAAGAGGATATTGCTTTGGGGTGAAATAGACAGACAGACAGACTTTTTGATTGATTTATAGATAGACAGATGGATAGCCAGATAGATAGACAGATTGATAGATGGATAGATGGATAGATGGATGGATGGATGGATGGATAGATGGATGGATGGATAGATAGATGGATGGATGGATAGATAGATAGATAGAGAGATAGATACTATATTGCATTTGTTACATTTTACTCCTTGTTAGGTTGTAGCCGTAATGGAATTAGCACTGACTGGCTTGCTAAGTGGCATGTCACTGGTCGAACTGTCCCTTTAGCCCACTGTATTAACCATCATTGTTAACAAATCTTATTGTTCAGGCAGTAGATGATGATGCAGAAGAACCGAATAATGTCATTGAGTACTCCATCATGAAGGCGGACCCAGAAAATGTTTTCGATATCAACACCAGCACAGGCGAGATCAAGCTCAAACCGTTCATCAAGTCCATGGAAATCGTGCAGAACATCACCAGACAGAAAGAGTGCAAGTGGTCCGTGGTGGTCCAGGCACGTGACCGCGGCTCTCCGTCTTTCACCACCACGGCTGTGGTGAAGATCGACATCACAGAGGCGGTAAGAGTCACTGGATGTTATCGTAGTGTAGAGTAACATGCTCAGTGGTGGCCTGTTAGGAAAATATAAAATTACATATATGATCACTTTTTGAAGATTCGTTGAATATAAATTAAATTAATATAACTTAAGCTATGCTGACAATGTACAGCTCTGGAAAAAAATAAGAGACCACCGCAAAAATGTTCAGTTGTTAGGGTTGTACCTTTTTAGGTGCAAGTATTGAACTGAACAGCTTTGTTTTCGTTTTTAAGAACTGCTGACAATATTTCTCCTCATTTCCAAATAAAAATATTGTTCTTTAATCATTTTAAAGGAAACGACAAAAACATCAGAATCAGAGAAATGCTGCAGCGTTTACAGAACCTGAATAATTCAGAGAACACTAATCTCTGCTTCTCTCTTAAACTAAACGGCAATAATGAGCTTTGAGGAGCTTCTAGTAGTGTTTCACCTCCAACTGGTCTAAGTGTGAGAGGAGAGAGTCGATTACAGCAATGTTTTTTACTTTTCCTCATTAAATAAGATGGGATTCAGCTGCAGTGCTCTTGAATTTTTTTTCTGGAGCTGTATCTGATGTTTTCTGAAATTCTCTGAAAGTACCCATAGTCCACCACTGAGCTGCTTTAATGTCGTGTCTTGTTTCAAAAAGCCAAAGTCTGCTGGAAAGTACAGGAGTGGAGTTTCTAGAGGACCTTTCTGGTGGAGACTTCGGATTTTGTAGTCCTTGTGTTTGTGTCTTCTCGTCTGTGTCCTGTGTTGTGCGATCCTGTTCAGGGTTGGGGTTGATCTAATTATAGCACTGAGGATCTGAACACCTCTGAAGCTGAAACGATACACACTCGAGGTATATTGACTCAAACCCTGACTTGTAGACATTAGTGAGATGAGTAGTTGACTTTATCCCATTGGAATATAAAAGAGTTGGCTGTGGACATTGTGAACGATGTCCCTGATGTTGCTGTAAGCGGGACATCTTGTTATCTGAAGTCTTTTGTGTGTTGTATTGTGCTTTCAGATCAGAGAGAGAATAATAACGTACTTCTTGGGCCTGAGGACGCGTCCGTTGACTGTTTTTGGAATTTGTTTGAGCATTGTCGCCTTCGCCGTTTCGCTAACTGTCTTCATTTCATCAATCCTTTACTGGACTGCAGTGAGACGCGCCCGGGTCAATCCCGAGGCTAGCTTCCGAAAAATAATCCGAAGGCCCAAACCATAGCGTTTAATCCATTTTTCCTTGAGGGTCATTGCACATTTTGATGGATGAGTGTGTATCTGTACGAGGGTTTTGGAGCACTGTATATATACATCGTTCAGGAAATCACATACAGTATATTTATATATATATTCTATATCTCTTATATTTGTGTAGTTTACATCTCATTACTGTGACATGTGCCCAAAATATTGTTTTTGTCTTTTTTTGGTTTGTTCATTAATTTGTTTGTTTTGATTTGTATTTCTTTATTTATAACACTTGATTTATTTATAATAAATGTTTTTATATTTTAATTTCCCAAATACCTTAATTGCAATTGCATTCAAATAAACATTTTTATAAGTATTTTCAAAATAGCATGAAATCACTTTTTCAGACCTATTACATCCCTGAGCTCTTCAAATCCTCATGATCACCCAGATGATAAAGGTTAGTTTTAAATGAACCTTCAGTTTTATGTTAAATTACAGATACAGATGAGACTGTATTTGTGTCTGCGTTTGGTAATGAACTCTTTATCAGCAACACAACTGATGGCAAATGCAACCATAGCAACTAGTCTGGATTAATCAATCTGTACATTTATAGGATTTGACTTTTATCCAAAGCGACGTGGCGAATTAGCTGTAGGTGAGTGTAGCGCTCGAGCGTTTGACACCAGTGATGGACAGGCTTCCAGCCAGCTGTCGATGAGTGTTTTTAAACACATGTGTTTAAGACATTACACCATCTTGTGGTGTAATGTCTTAAATATTAAATAATGCTATTCAACTCCCAAGCACTTTTTTTTTCACAACTTGCAAAAGTTTAACTCTGAAAGAAGCAGCTGACTGTGAGCGTGTCACGACTGCTGGGGTGACCCCGCTGCCGTGCTTTACCCCAGTGGTCACAGAAAGGCAGGCAGGCATCCATGACTGCGTGTTCTTTATTAAACAAAACAGAAACCTGACTCAAGGGCCGATACAGGAACAAACTGAAAAGCAGTAGTGACGCCAAACGGGATAAGAGAGTGGGGAGGACCGACCCTGAGGTCCACATAAACTGAACTTAAATACAAGACAGACACAGACAGAAACCAATCACAAAACATAATCACTTAACAGAATACAAGACACCTGAAACCAAGATACAAGGGGTGGAGGTAGCTCAGTGGGTAGGATACTTGCTTCCAGACCAAGAGGTCATGGGTTCGAATCCTACCTTCAGCACCA
>JBBPDB010000108.1:40005415-40017961 GCA_037974465.1 Brachypetersius altus
TCATAGGTTCGAATCCTACCTTCAGCACCACCATTGGGTCCCTGAGCAAGACCCTTAACCCTAAGTTGCTCCAGGGAAACTGCCCCCTGTAGGTAGATAATGAAAGTCGCTTTGGACAAAAGCCTTAAATGTAAATGTAAATGTAAATGTAAATGAAACAAACGTGCACAAAATTCAAAATAAAAGCCCTCAAAACAGTGGCCCCTACCGGCCACTGGCCGAGCTGTAACAGAGCGTAGCTATAGTCAAACAGTTATCTAGAACATTCTGTGAATGAGTAAAAGATTTGAAATGAAAATAAACCTCAAAACGTAACAGGAATTTTTTATAATTGCAGCGATTTATGCTGAAAAGTCGATCACGTACAGGATCGGATTTTTAAAAAAAATCTGATTTTATAAAGCCTGGACTAAAGACCGTTCGGAGGCTGCAACATCATTTAGTATTTTTATGATGTTCTCACATCTCACAAAAAGTATTTTTAAACCACAAAAGTATTTTGATAAAAATGAATAGCCATTTTCATCAATCAAACACACACACACACATACACACATATATATGTACACAGACACACATATGTATGTGTTTGTTTATTTTGTATTATTTTATTTTACTGTTTATTATATTTTTTGTTGAATAATTGTTTTTCTGCAACTTTTTGGGGTGCTAATATAGACTGAATTGCCTTTTTTATTGTTTTTTATTGTTGTTTAATTATATCTGATATCTACATAGAAGACTGCTGTCTTTGGGATGTTAAGATTCCTCTCAAACTGCTTTAGGAATCTGGATTAAGAAAACCGATATTACAGTGTTATTCATTATAGCTTTTACTGATTTATTGGATAAAGGATAATACTGCACATCATTCGACCCCATAATACTAATATGGAAAATCTCCTTAAAAGCAGACTGTGGCTATAGATAACAGTAAGTATGTCCATATGGATCTTTACTGAATTTATACTGAATGTATAATTAATTACCTTTATTTTATAATATCATAGATGAAAGAATAATCTTACACTGATTATATTTTGGATTTTCATTTGTATAATTTGGTATTAAAGGGTAAAAGGATGAAATAAAAAGAAAAAGAAAAAACAAAGTTGCTAAAATTGCAATTAACTGAAGATTTGCTCATTTAGCTTCTGAATCTATGGAGCAAACTGAATATAAGATTTTGAGGATACTTTTATTCCAGGTTACACTAGCATCACCTATGGATTGGAGAAGATCCCTCAGTGGATCAATAAGCTGATAAAATGTGATTCTTCCAGAATGTGATTCCAGGTGGTATTTATTTAACAACTGATGTCCAAAGAAGACCCTGTATTCAGATTTCAGGGCTGGTGTGAATATCTGGATTGGTGTGAATATAATTACATTCATGTTTGATTTTGTGTCAAGCCCTGTCTTCCCATATTGGAATCCTGTTTTGTTGTTTTCTGGGTTTTTTGGGCTGTATTTGTGGGCTGTATTTACAGTGTACTTTTTGTGCTCTTTTTACAGAATCCTCTCATGGGCCCCATGGCGGCCTTTTTAATGCAAAGTAGGGACAATCCGTTGAAAGCCCTAGGCGTGGTGGCCGGGGTCATTAGCGTAATGGTAACGATCACAGTGTTGATCTCCACGGCCATGTATTTGCGCAACACAAAGTCCAACAGGATCGCGCCGGCCCGTCGCATCATCCGCCGCAAGCGTAGGGAGCAACAGTGGAACTTCAAAACGCCCTTCGGACCGCCTGATGGTCCCGACGGGTCAGCGGTCGATGACATGGAGAGCAACGCTAACAGCTGCAACAAGAACAGCAACAGCTCCAGGCCAAAACCACCCCCACCTAGTGCCCCGGTCCTGCCTCCTCCTCCTCCTCATCCCAGGGTCTGTGAGCGCCAACGCTCCGCGGTGCCCACCATCTCAGGAACCCTGACCTCCAGGACCTGCAGCCCTGCCTCCAGCCAGTTATCCTTCACCAGCAAAGATACAGAAGACAGACCCAGCCAAAGAAAAGAGGGACACGTCAGCTCAGCGCTGGTGTCCGAGCTGAAGAAAAAGCTGGAGCAAAAGATCATAGAGGCAAACCAAGGCTATTACTACTAATGAGGCCAGCAGTTAGCATAAATGCTAACAACTGAGGCCAGCCGGTTAGCATAGATGCTATTGGATCTGTCAGGTCGGTGGAGTTTTGGTGAAGCACACGCTGATGAAGTGGAAGTGTGGGGGATTACTGACCTGCAGCAGAGTTTCAGCGTATGTCGGGGATGGAAAATGGATGGTGCCAACTGGTTAATGTCAAGATCACACTTTTTACGAAGTCAAATATGTATAAGCTTCCATGAAAATGTAGCAAAGTAGAACAGAATATATCATAAAATATTACAAGCTGAGGAAAACTGCAGCCCAGTTTTGGCAATGCAGAAGCAAGGACAAGGGAAATAGAAGGAAAAGGCAAGAAATTCATCGATGTAGATGTGAATTAAAATAGTGTCTGCTAGTTTTCTCGTACAGTGCTTGTGCATAATGCTTCAGCGCTTCGGAAATGTATTTAGGCAGCTTAAGACAATCGCTCTGGTTCTTCAGTAGCTCAGATCCATACCGCCACCTTCAGGTGAAGGTACAGCTTCAGAATAACAACAGCCGAATGTCAGAATTACTTTTAATCAATCAGAGATTGAGGATAATAAAAAAATATCCAGACCGCTGGCCACTATTAGAATGTCATTTGTCTTAAAGAAACCTGCTTAAAAGTTATTCTTGGGTTTTAATTTCTTCATTTATTTATTTTTTTTGTCTTGGCACTTTTTTCTATGACTTACATATAAATGTTTCTACTTTATTTAAACCTGTATTCCTGACTATATTGAGCTGAACGCATTATATCACCCATAACAACCAAATCTAAATATCAGGAAAACCCTCTTAGCCCAAATTCCATACACTATTAACAAATCTGCACTTTATTGGGAGAGATATAGCATGTCCATAGATTTATTTTTGGTCAAAAGTTTGGACACACCTGACCAAATACCAAATCAATGGCTACGTAGGAATTTACTTCCAAAACCATCATTGTCCTTAAGCTTCTTTCTATGAGTTTGTAAAGATGCATTGAGGCATCATTGGCCAACTCCAGCAGGTCAATTCATATTAAAATCATCTTTCTAGTCCACATATATTTTTTTCAGGATGTTAAAACAGTCTCATACACTACGAAACACAATGTACTTAAAAAGTGCTTAAATGTTTTCAAACCAACCTCTTAATTTTACCTTAAAATTAAAAGTGTGAAACCCCTTCATCTTAAATTTAAGGCGTTAATTCAAGACATTCTACTATTTAAGGGACAAATTTGAAAAAGTAGGAGAAAATTTCAGTATGTTTACCCCCTAATCAGCCTTAATCTGTGCACATATTCCTTCATTTCTTGTACGAGAAATTATGGGTAAAATTTAAGGTAATTTTAATGGGTAAAATTAAGGCTTTTGGTTTTGTAGTGATATAAGGAGATGTTTTCCGTATGATGATGATTTACCATTTGTTCTGGCATGAATCCGTGTCACTCGTGTTCTAAGGGTTAATAATTGGATTTCCAAACATTTGACTAGTGCTGTACAGTAGATAAAGATCTCCACCGCTACAGCAAGTAATATGGAATTGCTTTCAAGCCCATTTTTAAGACTTGCCTCGTTCATTAACTGATATCATGTTTGTGAGATTTTTTGGCTTCAAACCACATTTTTCCTTCCCCCTCCTCACTGGAGCCAAAGCGGATCACACCTTCACACTTAGCTGCTTCAGCACACCCATCTGTGTAGCATATTATATTATTAGGTACAATTTTGCAAGACTCTGAAACTGTGCATGCTCAGAGTGGGGTACTTTAGCTGGCAGACCCCGTTTTAAGATGTCTCGTAGTGTCGGACTTACAAACCAATATGATTTATCAAAACTGAAAATTCACTTCCAATAAATAAACGAGGAACCAGCTAAGTAGAGCATCACAGACGTCAAAGCATTTCTATGGGATCATACCTTCCTGTTTATTATGAGCGCAGTTCATTGTAATGAAGTGAGGTTTTTGCATGAAAAATGGAGTTAACACTGCCTAACCTTACGGTTTTGTTTTTTACGGTTCATGTTGTCTGTGTTCAATCTGATGTTCCTCAGAAATTGTCTTTGTATGATTTTTGTCTTTGTATTATTTTCAATAAATATGCACAAATCACTTATGGAGTGATTTTATGACTCATTTTTATCATCGCAAGACTATATATAAGTTGGCTGAAAAAGCAAATAACATCTAATTATGAATATTAAAGTAAATAGATTATTTTCTTATTCTCTTAGTCCATTCATCATGAAATTGGGATATGATGTAAAGGTTAGTTAGTGTCAACGTATTTAACAAAAAGTGGAGGTACAATGTTTTATTATGACTGTGACAAAATGTTTTGTAGATGTGCATGGAGCAATTAAAAGGGGCATTCAGGCTTAAAACTAGAGTAGCTCTGCACTGGGTAACACGTTTACAACAAACACCAGCATACATGGACATTTATAAAGGCCGATTCCATCAATTTACATTGATAGCATTTTTCAGACGCTTTTATCCAAAGCGACTTCCATTCCCTACCTACAGGGGGCAGTTTCTCCCTGGAGCAATTTGGGGAACCCAGTGGTGGTATACTAAATTGAACCCGCCCCCCTCCACTAGCATTCATTTACACCATTTCACAGACACTTTTATCCAAAGCAACATACATTTTTCTTCTGCATATCACAGGTGAATGTAGTGTTAGGAGTCTTTCACAGGGACTTTTATTGATGTTGTGTGGTGTGTTGCCCTGAAAAGGAACCAAACCACAAACTCCTGCTTAGAAGGCTGTGGCATTATCCACTACACCAGTAGTTCCCAACCTGGGGTCCTGGGGTACACAATAAATTAATAAAATCCCAATGTCTGAGAAACATAAACGTATGTGTGTGTGTGTGTGTATGAGTACAAAAACAAAAACCTATAACCATTGTTTATTTTTTTGCAAATAAAAGTTTGTATTTACTTTATTCTTTTTGTGCGTCTGTGTGAGTAGGAGTTGGGGTTGGGGAGGTCTGGCTTGTCTTGGAAACAGTCAAGAGGGGGCTTCAATGAAAAAAGGTTGGGTACCACTGCAGCTACACTGACCGACCACTGTTGGTCGTTCATCATCGCTGCCTTCATGACAGCTAATGCTTGTTGGTTTAAACCTTTATAAATGTTACAGTTTATGTCAGTTATCATTAAATATCTATTTTCTATTAGGTGTCATTCAGTCTTACAAATGCCGTTCTTCAGTGAAGTGTTACCTAACATGGCATCCTTCAAACATAATCACTGTGGTATCAAGGAATCTGACTGCTAGCCTAGCGAGCAAGCTATAGACTAATAAATAAAACTGTAAATAGGTCATATCTTTACACAGAATGACACCAGAGACTATGTTTACCTTTTCAACCAGAGAAAATAAGCCAAACCGAGGTAATGCTGGTAGCTACCTTTAGGTTTACGCTTAAGGTTTTAGTCATCTCCATTGTTTGAGTCTATTCTCACCACTGAATTTATGCTAATTTACACACCTGTAAAACGATACTCTAAGCAATAACATTAGCTATCCGTTAACAAAAACTAAATAACTAAAAATAACGGCCCTCCTACAAAAATGGGCCCTGAGCTTCCTTCTTTCACATTCCTGGGTTGTGAACCTTCACCTTGCATGGGATTCTGGGAAATGCTGTTTAAATCAAACTCAGGAAAATGTTGATAAGTGCAAAGACGACAAAAACACAAATAAGATATTTTCATTGTACTCAAAAAAATCTGAAAAATGTACACACATTACGTTGATGATTATATAAATTACACTTTTACTTCCTTCATAAGTTTGTTAATTATGTGACAATACACATAATAGAGCACAGTTTAGCAACACAAGTCAAAAAAAGAAAGTGGACTTTTGTGGATTTATTTTGTTTCCTAACATTGCAATTCAATTCCAACTCTATTTCTCCTCAGCTGCACACAGGCAGACCATGCAGGCAATTTGTGGTCTACTTTTTACTGCTGGTTCCTTCTTAAGCCCATTATCCCACTGACATCTGTAATTAAAACCTGACGCCCACGCTTAATTACCACTTCTCACCTCAATAACTAGTTTCTGGCTCCAGGATATGGAAGAGAAAGTCAAAGATAAAGTGAAGGTCGGCTGATTTAGAGCTGAACCATGGGCTTCTAAAACACATACTGTTCATTGTTGGACAGAAGCTCACAGAATGAATGGGCACAAATTCCCACAGAAACTCAGAAATCATGTGGAAAGCCTTCCAAGAAGCGTGGAAGCTGTTATAGCTGCAAAGGGGGGCCGACTCCAGATAAAAGTCCCTGTTTCTGAAAACTGTGGTGATTTTCCATGGGCAGGGAGCCTGAGGCTTATATCACTCATGTCACTTATATCAACTACTCATGTGTAAATGTTCAATGTCGGCATGTACAATATGTGTTACTTTTATGTGCATTAACAGATTCAGGCACAGAGAACAACTCCAAACCACTATTTGTGTTTATTAGTAAACAGTAATGTATTTATTTATATCCACCTCTCTTACTGATCACAATACGAAGCATTTTCTGACTATTTCTGGAGACTTTTATGCTATATTTTTTATATTGTTCTTGTATCTGTTTGTCTCTGTTTGTACGTTTTTACTAATCCTCCAGGATTAGCACAGTTTTCTGATTTCTGGTTCAAAAATGACAGAAAACGTGCTGTAAATGAGTTTATTAAGCAAAAAAAGGTTAAGCAAATCTCTTGAAATCTAGCAAAAGAGCAAACAATTATATTCATAATAAACATCTAGATATAAAGTGTATGCTGCAAAAAAAAAAAATCTTAGCAATTGAAATATAGACAAATTATCTATTTATTATATATTTTTGGTTACTTAAGGAATCTTACTAAGGCTACTAGCTCCAGTGACAGATATTTCATTTGCAACAACGTTTTGTAGTTTTTCTGAGTTGGTAAGATTGTATGTAGTGTTTTATTTAGTCTAATTAAGCCTCTAGTTGTTTCTTTTTGCTGATATTTGGGTGACGGTATATCAGTAAAGGGAACATACCACTACACTCGGACCCATTAAATTAAATGGTCATCTTGAAAGATCTTATATACCAGCATGTCAGCATCCAAAACACCATCCATGCTGGTTTTATTGGTGGCCAGCTTTATTTCTTGATGTTCTATTCTTTCCATGAGACAAAAGAGAACTACTCTTACCTGGACTGTCTTCCTTAAATGAAGGTTTTAAATGAAATTATCTTAATTAGTGATCTGACAAGAGGTGGGTTGTACTGTACTTTAATTTAAACTACTTTTAAAATGAACAAAGGTCCAAATACCCTTTATGAAACATTTCAAAGTAACTGAGGAAATCTGTGCTCTTCTAGATGGAAAGGCAACAAAGTATGGCACCTTCCATGGCTGTTCTTTGTTCCCCTTTAATATCATTTTACTTAAAAAGATTTAAAACTCATACAAACTGTAAAATAAAACAGTATAATATAATACAGGTGAGCACTGCATTATAATTGTTATGAATTTTGAAGAAAAATATAATTTACTCCTAAAAGACAAAGCATCACTATCACAAAGGATGTTCAACAACAAAAGCATCGCAACAGACACGCACACAGACTTTACAGTTTATTTGGATAGTTTAGATGCTAAAAGTGTAAGTCCCCCATAATTGAATGGTAACCGTGTAAACAAAGTCATTAAAGAGACGTTTGAAATGCTTTATTCTACGAAGTTTCTACAGCTTTAATGTGTCAGAAGTGTTCACAGTGGTGGTGAATGGAACCAGACATCTAGAAAGTTTAATACCAGTGAAAGCTGCCTCAAAGAAAGGTATTACATGATATGGTTGTGTGAAATATTGCTAAGTGATAGTTTTGAGCTTGTTTGACAGCTGTGCATACTTGGAGAACATTTTCTCCCTGTGCTAGTGTGCATCATGCTAGGTGATGGTGAGAGAGAGAGGGTCTTTGTACCTACCTAGAGAGAAGTTTTGCTAGAGACTGAACTTGTGATAGATAATAGAGCCAACACTCTGGGGCCTTGAAACCATCACTTTTGGTCTCAACCCTTAGAATGTGAGGTACATGGGTCTGTGCCAGAAGCGAAACAAATGCTAAATCATCATACGGCAAAACAGCCCTTTCAATGGAAGTTCCCCCTGTGTGGTGCTCGAGGTGTCAAACATTATGCTGAGCTTTGTTTGGGGTTCCTGTGTCACGTAGAACCAAAGTTATTGTCATTTAAAATCATGTTATAATAATAACCACTACCAGGGTTTTAAAAACAGCATCACATGCAAATAAACATAAAGAACAAAAATGAACACATTTATTTTATATTAGCTTTCAGAAACAAACTGAAAAAACACAAGATCTCACAGAGGGAGGGGGTCTGGAGAGTGGCTAGGCGGCAGAGAGCGAACACCAGTTTCCGACTGTTTTACAGTGATAATAATAATAATAATTAATAATTATAATGAGCATCACCTCATTACTTTCATCTCATGACTGTCCAAAATAGTGAAACAGAATTCTTTAGAAACGAAAATACAAAGCACTGTCTCTGTTCAGTATCTGAATGGATCAGTACAGCTGGGCACTGTTGCCTTTCTGCGTTTTGTCCTCGGATCGCCTCCTTGTTTTCTTCTCCTCTCCAGAATCTCTGTAGAGTCCTTCATCGCTGGCTGCCTGTAGACTGTCGAAGGTTCCCTGCCTGTCACCCAACTTGAGGCCTTTGCCTTCTTTCGTTCTTCTCTTGCAGAGTTCTGTGCAGCGGTCGATGCAACCGAGCCTGGTGTCAGTGGTGCAGGCGTACATTCCAGCAGGGACGGCGAGCACCATGGCGCAAACGATGACAATGATGTGAATGAGTCTCTCGCGCTGCTCCAGCTCACTGGTGCCACTTCCCGTCACGAACACAATACACTGCCCTTGCCGAGGAGGCTGGCTCTTTAGGGACACACACACTTCGTACTTGGTGACCGGAAGCAAGTCGTTTACTGAGTATCTGTTGATTCCCGGGCCGACGTAGAGCATCTCTTTCTTCTGGGAATTGTGGCGGCCAAAGTGGACAGTGAACCAGGTTTCTGCAGGGTTTGCTGTTGCCGCGTACCACTCTATCGTAATGCCATACACGGTCTGCTTGGCAATGCGCATATCGATGTAAACGTTCTCATCAGCGGAGGCAAGCGGGAAAGCGGGGGACATTGGTAAGGGGGCATTGCCAGACAGGACGTTGAGCTGAATTGTTACCGATGAGTTGCCGATGAAGTTGTTGCCGGTGCACATGTAGAGACCCCGGTCAGCAAGATGAACCGAGGGGATTATCAGGGCAGAACTGATGGTGTCTTCATCCACCTGTGACTGAGATACTGCAAGCAAAAGTCGAAAACATGAAGAGAAGTGGAATCAGTTATGTGGAAATTGCAGAGATACACCAAGCAAGTTTTTAAACCCAGACAGTTTTTAAATTAAACTAGCTTTATATACAAAATGCACCATGCAGTAAAATCTCCATAGAAAAAACATTGAAAGATGAGAGGCACTTGAGTAAATTGTGGTAAATTTACTACACCATGACATACAGAGTGTGGTTCCTGAATATATATAAATATATATATTTATGTAGTAATCAACAATATAAGCATCTATGGAACACTGAGAAATCTGTTGAAATCTAAACAAAGACATTACTCTTGACATTACGTGTCCTTTCCTATGGCCTGATTTAATTCCGATGTTTTTCAGTAATCCGTGTGTAAAGGTGGGCCACAGACATGCTTAAAGTCTTTAAGCTCTGCTGTGTTTTCTGCTGCGAAGTGTGTCAGTATGACGCCACTTGAGCTGTGGAGGAGAGTGCAGGCCAGTACCTGTAAATCCTCTGATGGCCTTTAGACTGTAGCTCCATTGGACCACCGGATCAGGCCTCGCCTTCACGAAGCATCTCAGTGTTGTGTTTGCTCCCAGTGCAAGTGTAACGTTAGCTTCTGCAGCAGACGTTTCAGGCTTCAGGCAGGTCTTCAGCTCCAGCTCGTGGAAAAACTTGCCTGCTCTGGATTCTGGGCCTGAACAGGTCAGATAAGAGTTCATCAAAATTACAGGGGGGCTGACAGACTTGACAAATTCAATGAAGCCTTTGAGGCGGCAGTCGCAGAGCCAGTGGTTGTCGTGCAGGGCTAGGACGACGTTAGCTACGTTTTCCTCCTTCCTGTCGTGCGTCTGGGGGCGGTAGCGCGGCCAGTTGAGGAAGACGTCCCTGGATATGACCATAAGCTGATTGAAGGATAAGTCTAAATAGGTCAGCGCAGGCAGGTGGCGCAGGGCATATTCCGGCAGCACGTCTAGCCGGTTGTGCTTTAGGTCCAGAATTTTAAGGTTGGGTGTGTCCTGAAAAGCCATCCATGGTATCGATCTCAGTTTGTTGCCCTGCAGCCGCAATTCGGTGAGGTTGTACAGGCCCTCCAGGCCCTTGATGTTCATCAGGGCGATGTCGTTGAAGTTCAGCCACAATGAATTCAAGGCACTGACTGCAGAGAAAGCCTTTTGGGGTATTTCTGTCAGGTGTGAGTTCTCAATTCGGATTTTGATGAAGTCTGCTGGAATATTCTGGGGTATCGATCTCAAAGCAGTTTCCATACATAATAGAGACCTAGGGAATAAGTGGAAAAAAGTAAACATTTACAATGAGTTGAATCAGAATCAACTCATTGTAGAACCAGAATCAGATAACTTTATTGAACTGTATTGATATTTCGGAAGGAGAATGTCTTCATGGCCAAAACCCAAATGTTGACCAAGCCATTCCAAAAAGATGGGTCTGCATAGTAAACATATTTTGAGTTTGTTGTAAAAATGCTGTATGTTTGTTTAGCATTATTTAAAGTTATTTATATATTTCAGTAAAATCACTCATTTTAAGACATGCAGATGCTTGCTAATCTCAAGAAACGATGCTTGGGGGCTGCCAGGTGACTGGGGGATGCTTCCTTGATCAAGGGTACATCAGTGATGCCACTAGCAGTTTTGAGATTTAAACCCACAAACTTCTGACCACAGGGGCAACTCCCTAACTGCCCACTTATCCGCAAGAAACTAGACAGTTTATTTTTAAAATTAAATTTAAAAAATGAAATATTACACATAGGTGTGGTTTCCCAGTTAGGGATTAAGCCTAGTCCCAGACTATGCTGTATTATGAATGGAGATTTTCCACTGATAGAAAAAAATAGTCCAGGATCAGTCTAAATCCCAGTCTGGGCCCATGATGTCTAAAACCTGGCACATGAATCTATTTTTACAACACCTTTACATTGAAATGAGAATCAGAAAACTGCTCTGACGGCACAGTCACACAGATACAAAGACAAGACCAATATAAAAACATGAATTATAAGTCAAAATTAAACTCTCCAGAAAATGATCACAAAAATTTTCATAATTGTTTGTTTACACCAGATAAAGTTATTTTCTACCACATTTGTCTATCTAATTTTTTCAATGAATGTAGTGCACTGTTTGGATTACCCACACATTCTAGCTACATGAACACAGACACCCTAACCCACTGACTCGCTAAATCCTTGTTTGGGTGAGCCTGTTAGATTTCCAGTAAACGTACCTTCCAAAGCCATCCTCCGTACAGGAGCATCCCGTCACACAGAAAGAAAAGGCAGAAGGAAAATGACTAAATGCTAACAGAGCAGCTAGTGCTGCGCCAATTGCAGCCATTGTGTTTTTTGTGGTAGGCATGAGGAGCTGGTTACTTTGCGGGACATGTCACTGGACTGGGTGGCGATAAGCTTATTGAACTTAATCCAGCCTGACGCAACTCTAAGAGAGCAAAAAAAAGGAAGAAACACTTGAGAAAGAGCTTCTGTGTTGAATCCCAAAGCTTTTGTTCATACACGCCATTCTTAATAGCTGCAAAAGTTTATGCATGGCTGTATAACTAAAGATTGATTTTCTAACAATAAATACGTTCAAGGAAAAAACTAAAATATTAGTGCATTTAATGATACAATACATTAAATCAAATTACACTGATCAACTTACAATATGAGGAAAGACACTGTCCTGTTTCAGGACAGTGTGAGAACAAGTGGAGGGTTTCATTGGTTGTAGTGTGTGCACGGTTTTGTATTGAGAGTCCCTGAGTTCAGGTGGAAGTTGCCAGTCCACCCTCACACTACACCTCACCTTCTCCCTGGTGTGTACCTTTCCTTAGTGTTTGGATTTTAGGAAGAGTTTTGGCCATTGTGTGTTTGCTGTTTTGCAATAAAGCTCTTCTGGTGGAATTGGAAATCTGCGCCTGCGCCTCCTTCATGGGAGGGTATGCACCAAAAATGCCAAAATGTTATTCTGAAGTTGAAGTTGAAGTTGAAGTTTATTGTCATATGTACAGAGTACAGTGTACAGAGCACAATGAAATTCTTACT